>OZ026811.1:12850034-13415274 GCA_964023185.1 Macaria liturata | reverse complement strand
TGGCCCGCCCGGCGGCGGAGCGCGCGCCCAGCGCCTCCACTGTCTCTAGCACCTTCTCCTCGAACTTCTCTTGGATGTCGTTTTCTGGAAGGTCAACAAATGCTCAGTGGATTGATTTAATGAAGTCAGGAAATGCTGGAAGTTAGGTTTGATTTAAGTCTGTGGTTTGTGGGATCTTTTCAAGTCTTGAGCAGCAACATAAGTAAATACTTGATTAGCTTTAAACGGCTATGTATTATTTTTCTTTCGATCAGCATGTAGAGGAAAATCTTAGGCCTCATAGATACAACTGTGAGATTTATTACTAGTGTGAATAAATAATTATAGATACACAGTAATCATAATATACATTCAAGCTTTTTTGTAAATATCAAACATTTTTGTGATTGGACTTTGCTCTTTATTATATCTTTATATCTTTATTTATTAAAATGAGATTTGTCATACATTGACTATGCCACTCCCGTATGGATAGTAGCTAGTACTTACTTAGAGATAAATTTAAGCAACATACAACAACTACAACATTGTACGTTGTTGTTGTAGCAACATTTTGGCATCTCCAGACAATGGAAAGGCCAAAATGCTGGTACATTGTCCTGCATTGTAACTGTCATAAGTTGTCATTAATAGATCTCTTCTAAGGGCCTCATTTCGGACACATTCCGTTAGCACGTGGAGCACATCCTCTACGGCTGTCTCACATTCCGGACAGTTTGGTGAAGCAACAATTCCCTTGGGAGTTTAAATTTATTGGAGGGAATATGTCCGGAACGAATTCTAAACATATTCACTACATCTCTTCTATTCCATTCAGCCTCTTCGAACCACGGCCAGTGAGGAGGTTGACTTTGTATGGTCTGATACCATATACCTTTATCACGTGATCGCTTGTCAAAGTACTCGTGCCAGAGTGTTGTACAGTCGGTCTTAGCCTTTTTTAAGTGTTCAGAGTATAGAGGTACACAACGATATGGTTCCCCTTCTGTGGAGGCCTCCTTAGCTACGCGGTCTGCCTCCTCATTGCCCGTAAGCTCCTAAACCTACATCACACTCTTATAATAGGAATTCTAGCTTATTAGTATCCACATAGTAATACTAGTCAGCCTTGTACATACTGCGTCATGTGGCTGCCTCTGTCCTATGTTAATGAGGCTAAAAAATGAAACCACAATCATGCAGACCTAACTAAAACTATGCTATTAAACTATTTGGAATATTTTGGCTAGCTTAGCAATAGAGAGATTTTTTAAATGAGGTTGCACTTGACTATAATTCGCCTGATGGTAAGCAATCATTACTAAACAAGTAAGAAGTTTGTTGTGATTATTATAAACAAAAGCATTTATTTACAATTGTATTGTTTCAGGAAAATCATTAATACTCGTAGATAAGGTAAGGTAAGCACTAGCAATAACTACAACTTCCTGATAATATACATAGAGAAATTGTTGTTTTAAGAGATCATTTTATTTAGAAGAATATACAAATTAAAATTAGATCTTATTTGTCAGTTTTTAGCATGTAATAATATACATATTTAGATTAAAACAAGATCCTGTCTGTGAATTTTAGTTAGAATGTAAATCACATATGTATGATATAAGTGTTTCGTACAAGAGCATGTGAAACGTTCCAAAACGTGTCTTATCGTCCGCCTGATAACCTTGCACTCGACAATTTACACCTTGTTTCATTTCAATTTTTGTTTCATAGTATATTTTATCTGGCTAGATAACGCTGCTACAATTATCGCTAGGTTTTTTGTTACGAAATAAGATTTTTCTATTTATTATTTATTACTCAAGACATTCAGATATCAGATAACCATTAGTAACTTAGTCAATAATAATCATATTTGTAAATTTCATTATTTTAAGTTAAATAAATGAAGCATATTATGCAACATATTATTAGTGTAATATAATGTGTATACGGTTATATTTGGAATAAAGAAATTTAATTGAAACAGCTTCCTTTGAAGCGACAACCGCGCAAACGACGTTGTCGTCAAAGAGCAAGCCGTTGCAAAAATGTTACTGGCTCAAGTAATTTGGCAACTTTCAGAATTATACAAACAATTTTTAAATCTCGAAGATAATGTTAACGTCGTAAATATTTTGAGTATCGAAGCCAGCAAAATGCCACCTGATAAAATATTTACTGACATCCGGTCACAGGCACACTTTACTAGATATATACAACATACAGAGAATATTACATACATTATACAATAATAGATACAATAACACTATTTTAACTCCGCACGTTTTCTTACTTGCTGTTACATAGCGATAAGGCCGCATAATTGCATCACGTGTAAGATAACGAGAGTTTATAATTTCGTCTGTACTGGGTTCATGCGAGATTTAATATTGAGATGAATGGGTCAGTGTTTTAATTGGTCGAGTCGTTATAGTTAAGAGTCGGTTTTCTGGAATATTTATTAGATTTGACCAGACAAAATCTAATCTAATATCCACAGTAACATATTCATGGCATATAATCTCTATGGGGATTTTCAGCTTATGAATGATTTACATTACAAATTTGAGTGTTTGGCGGTGTTACTAAAGGTGATATTTAGTTAATAGTCTTTAGAATGCTTTTTCTTATGTACGAGCTGTTTTTTACGCTACACACTTGGCCAGACCAGAATTTGCCTTATGGTAAGCGTTCTTTATGATTTACGAAGTAGCGTGCTTATTCTTATTTATGATCTCTTAGCTATTATTCACTACATTGTAGTTCGCGGAACTTTTTACTCACTCACGGTTCACACAACAAATCATACACATTCATACTCCACCCAACCTTATGTGATATCTTACTGTCTACAAGTGGCGGTGTGTCTGCATGCACCCTGGTCAAGTTGTCGTTTGCCTCCAGCGGCGCGGGCAGCGTGACTTTGAGTGGTCTGCGAAATCGCGCGCGCGGCCTCGTGCCCGGCTCGCTCGCTAGCTCTGTCAGACAACCATTCGACCGGCATTCATACATTAATTCATTACTTTGGTATTCATTCCAGTTTATTTTCTTTATAGGAAGATATGTGGAGGACTTTAAAGTGATGAAAATATTTTTTGGCGTTGGGGAATAAACTAGCTATGAATTGATGGGCTTTTGGGAAAGTAAGAATAGTTTGAAAGCAATATCTACAGATATGGAAAACAACAAAGAGTTTTGTAAGCAGGATATCATATTATGTTGGTATTTATTGCAAAGGAGGATTAATTTTCTGCATTCCTAGCACCAAGAAAAAAAATATAATATATAAATCATCCACTGCAAAAAAGTCTTTCAAAATGAAATGTTACATATATTTGGTTGATTCATACCCACATTAGCAGAAGATATTTTTTAACTGCTTTTATAACATTTTTTTAAGCCACCTGGTATCTAAAGCTATGCCAAGAGACAAAACTTGGAAGCTATTCTTCAACCCACACCTCAGATCATGTCAAGCTGAGTTTCAGCCAAACAAATGATTTATTTACCACATCCAGTCAGGTACATGTACCGAGCGTCCTTGAGTGTCAGGTCACTCACTTCATTACATACACTCGGCGAAATTAAAATGGCACGTTCAGAAGGTCAAACGGCGAGATGTTGATTCATGCACGCGTCATGGGAATCTAAAGATATTTATGGCTTGGCTATGCTTTGGTATGTAATTTTAACAACCCAAATATTTCTCGCTAAGTGGAAACACATACCATACAATAACTTCTCATTATGGTTGTGTTATAGTGATTTTGTACATATCAAAATAATGTATAGTGGTATACTATGATTTATGTCCATCATGAAGAATTTCTTTGCCAAATAAACAAGTGATATAATTTTAGAAATTCTAAATAATATGTTTGCTTACCATCAGACAAAGTGTGGTCAAATGCAAACTCATTAAGTAACTATTAGAAAAAACATCATTTATTTTTTATGATACCTTCTTCAAATGAAAGCACTCTCAAAGCACAAGAGTATGCTCAAATTAAATCTTATTAGTGGAGTGTAGGATGTGCTGAGTCACAAGACTTATATACATATATAGTATCATGTATTGTAATGCAGTCACAGGTGAGTCATGGAAGATTTACAACAAGCATCATAATATTATGTCATGGAACTTTGGGAGTTATACCAGGTATACTGAATGAGATAATGTTATAGTTAAGTTGTGAATTATATGCACATTTATCAGTTCTTGTTTACTGAATTGGCTTTGGTATCTGTAGTACTTCCTGGCTGATATTAAGCCATTTTAAGGTTTGAAAGACACAGTCAATAACATTTCCACTCTCATATTTTTACAACTAACATTCCACTTTGTGTAGTGGAAGCCAACACATACATAACACACTCACAAACAAAGAGCACAACCTGCACAAACATTCATATCACCAATTACAAGATTTTGTTTCAAAATTCTTCATAATAAAATATTATGATAAAGATTGTTACAAGACAGAAATTTACCTATGTAGGTAAAGCTAAGTTGTACAAAAGAACCTTTACAAACCTGCTAGATTGTAGACCACAACATTGCTTAACATCAGGTATATTGTGATCAAGCATAACAGATATAAAATTAGTACAGTCTCCTGATGGAGTATCATTATCATGGATCTTCTACATGCACATAAAATAGATTGCAGAGCACATAAATGCTTTACACCAGGAGCAATGTAGGCAAGCATATGCCTGTCTAATATATGTGCCTTTAATTTTGCTGACATGGAATTGTAAAATACTCCACTAAGCCATGTCAGAGGCTTTCAGGGTGGTTTAAAATCCAGAGATAAAAAATCAGAGTTGGCCAGTCACAAACAAACTTACTTAAGTACTTTTCATGTTACCCAGATAAATAAATGAAAAGTGCTTTACTTTTCATCCACTATGTAACTCCAGGATCTATATGACTTCCATACCAAATTTCATTTTAATTAATTGCATGTGATGAAGTAACATACACACAAACTTTTACCCTTGATATATATTATGTAAGTAAATTAAGAAGTAAGATATATTATTTGCTCTGTTTAACAAAGTACCCCTTACCTGTGTCATCATGGTTGCTCTTGAGGTCAGACTGTAAGGAAGCTTCAGAACAGTTGTCGAGGGTCATGTCGATGCCAGCATCTTCGTCTGATGAGGAAGCCTGCTCCGTCCGCTTGTGCTCTGCAAATTATAACAAATGATGTTTTGTACAGATTTGGCTTGTGGCTATTTACTTAATGTATATCAGTATTGTATCTAAATTATTAACATTTCAAACACAACAAATATATTTGAAAACTGAAGTTATATTACAAGTGTAGGTCTTTGCATTGCACAATAATACATCCCAAGCATGTTGTGTAAGGAACTAATCATTCACTATATAAATTAGAATTTGTAGATGGCGGCATTATTATTTGGGTGGCTTGACAAACTCTTGACACCAGAGTTGGCCACTCTCAATCGATAAGAAGAAGAAGAAGAAGAATTTGTAGATGGGTTTTCACAAGTTATCTATTTTTCTTATATGCTCAAATAATGTCCTACTCACTCTCTTGATGATTCAGATATCTTTTCACCAAGTTAACATATTAAAAAATATTTGATAGGTAAAATATTTTCTTATTTATTGCAAATAGCGAAATATTCTTTATAATGATTACATTTACCACAATGTAGATAAAATGTTGCTTGCTTTTGTTTAAAAACATTCTGTATCACATTAACTATGGTGCAATCCATATACACTTGCAAGCAGCTTTGTTATTAGTCATCTAAATGTTTGTAAACAAGAGATTCAAGACCTAGATAAATAAGTAAAAACAAAAGTTCAGAGTTATTACATATTATTGTATTCACAATTGTTTTATTTAGCAGGAGTGCATAACATAAGCCAAGCCTGTTAGGAAAATAATGTGAGACTTAAAATAAAGGTGCAATAATGTAATGTAAGGTGTTTCTTTGTTTCTAACAATCATGTTTGAAAATTATTGTGCAATAATATGTCATGACTACCATAATAAACAAAACAATTTGAGGACTAGATCTAGCGATTTATCTTTGTATGCAATAAAGCATCCCTGATAGCATGGCTCTGCAATGTAGACTGTGAGTGGTGTGTCAACACAGACATTTGAACCAGGAAGTAAACTGAGATGTTATGTAAAATTACATAATTCTGTAGAGGGGCATTTGAAGGCCAAACAAAACTTACACTATCATTACTGGACTAGTGTGTAGTGTTTTACCATGCAGCAGTCAATTTTAGAAGATTCTAATGATAATGGGAAAGCTGCAGAGATGTATAAGATACCCTATACAAAGTATCTGAAATACAAGATGCAAGATACTTAAAAAAAAAGTATTTCAGATCCAAATACAAATACTTTTCTAAAAAGGTATCTGAAATACAAGATACAAAATACCTATCTTTCAAATACTTTTTAAAGATAAAATACTTTTGTAATTAGTAAAATTCGAGTATATATATATATAAATACTCTGTGTGTGTGTGTGTCTCTGGGTTTGTGTGTAACAAATTATTAATTTGGTAAAATTAATAACTTGTTGTTATTCTAACCTAACATTTCGTTCGGCTCTGTTCGCAAGTTACACACACATTTCTGACAAACATGTAATAATGCAACTTAGCAAAATAAAATAAGACCGTTTCCATGGTGGCGATTCCGAATCTCACAAAGGATATAAATATATAATATAATGTTCTTGATAATTATTATATTCTCTCAAATGTCAAGTGCACACAGGAGTATCACGCTAATAAAATGGCACCGGTCGCTGATGTCAAAAATCAAAAATCACAACAGCAGTTATCAACAGATCAACAGTAACAAAAGTCATAAATATTTTTTAAAATAATCAAATTATACTTTATGGTATATATTATAAGGTCCATATTAGTAAAACATACGTAAGCTAACTGATAATTGGGGAAATATCCATTTTGAATACATACATCCGGGGAATCCCCGACATTTGACCTCAAAACTGGCTGCCAAAGATGAGTTGCCAGTACGATGAAATCACTTCTAACCAAGTAGCGTGTAATAACACAGAGTACAATATAATGTTAGTAGTGTGATAAAAGTAGTTTTTTCCCTATAATTTTTAATTGCATGATGATACATCTCGATTCAACCAAATTCTGCCCATTTTCCAATTCGTCGACAGTGTCTGCCAAACTCGAAATTTCACCCTCGATTCGGTCAAAATGGCAGAATTCTGGCACAAATGGTCACACTGTCCGCACACGCACGTGTTACGAGTGTGCGCAATGCGCATGCGTACTGCTCGAATTCTGATTCGCCGTCATTTCATTTTAAAACGTTCCTTTTTCTTCAAACTCGTGACTGACGTATTGTTTTAAACTTACATTTTGTTAAAAACTAATTTTAAAAACAAAATACTAACAATAGATTAAAAACTTAAACTACTTCTAAAACAAAAATACTTAATCTAAAATGCCTGTAGTAGAAGGATAGGTCCCCAAAATGCTGACGGCATTTCACTGACGTAGGTATTTATTTATTCCATCAAGCACATGAAGGAATGTTTGATTCAATATTTTTTTGCGTAAGTTGGAAAGAAAAAATTAAAAATAAAAGTAAAAAAATATCAATGTCAACTGATTTGTTTTGATTGCGGCATTCTTTTGTTTTTTAATGTAAATATTGCATTTCAAGTGTGAAAATGTTTATGATTTGAAAGTCTGGACATATTGTGAGTGATTATAATGTGTTTGTTTTGTCAGTGTGTAATTGTGTGATGTGTTATTGTTATCAAAATATCATGTAGAAAAGTAATCAGAGTTGTGAAAAACATCACAACCGCAAGTTACAATCATCATAAAATCTTAATGTGAGTATATCTCATTATTTTAGCATTTGCGAGAGTTTCATTTCAGAAATTTGATGATGAGAATGATGTGCGAATTATAAATCGTTAACTGTAAAACATAGCTTTAAATAGTAGTTTTCTATGAAGATACCTACTCTTAGTCTGATTGTTTACAAAGTGGGCGGACATTTTGGAAACTTTTTCCTATCGTGTGCGTATTTCCACCTAAGGCGGGGACATTTTGAGAAAGATAGTGTTGCCATCTGTCATTTGGTTTTCGGCAATATTGACAAAATGTTTAGATTACGTTTGGTTAATGGTTTGTAGTTGCGTTCGGAAAGAAAAAATGAAATTTATTTTAACAAAAGTATCTTGGGGAAAAAAGTATCTTCAAAATACTAAGATACCAGGAAAATGTATCTAGATATAAGATACAAGATAAAATAATAAAAAGTATTTCAAATACGTATTTCAAATACGTATTTAGTATCTTGTATCTGTATTTCAGATACTTTTATCTAAGATACTTTACATCTCTGGAAAGCTGCGCATGTGACACTTCATACGGGAGTGAGGTTGCATGGCATTTTAACACAGGACTTACAATAGTAATTCTGGGCGAGATGTAAACAGTGTATTAGTGCAGCATATGGAAGCTAGGATATTGGCATTGTCGTATTGACCGTGAGCCAACCTGCTCAACGTCATTTTGCTACGTCCCGCGGAAAGTCCGCCACCACAAGGTCGCCGCGTGATCTTATTCTCAGCAAATTTCACATTCTCCCGTAGCCTGCCACAAACAAAATAACACGAGTACTTACCGAATTTTCCTTTTCTTTTTCCTTTAGGCATGGTGATAACTAAATTAAGCTTCAAAAATCAAAACGATACGTAAAACTAAAATAAAATATGGTATGTATTCACTAAATTTAAACTAAGCTTGTCACTTGATCAAGATGGAGAAAAGTTCAATATATCAGTTCTTATGAAATGATTTGAGCACTGAATGTAACATAAAACTAAAATTTCAGAAAAACTTTTTAACATGATTCAATCGTGTAACATGCACACTCGACTTCGCTTTGCGCAATTGCGATTTGCGCTGTCACTTTTGGCGTGAAGTACGGGTTTTTAAGCGCCATGTTTAAAATCAAATGTTGTCATTATAAATATTTGGTTTTCTACCATTCTAATGACAAAACAATAAAAAATTCAATGGACTGGTCTTAAAAATGAAGGAGGCGAACTAGGTTACCTTTTTTTCCTTTTTCTGACGATTACAACTGTATGTAAATTGAGATTAAAAAAAAAAATGTGGTTACATAAAAAAAAAAATCAGGCAATGCAAACCCATATTCCAAGAAATCACAACTAATGCTAGTCGATAGTAATATGTTGTGATGTTTAGTTCCATATCTAGACATTTTGGCCAACCACAATAACACAATACTGATTGATTTTTTTTAATAATAAATTGAGTATGATGTTTGAAGGGCTGAAACTTATGTCGCAGGAAAACATTTTTTTGTCTAGGCTTATCAGGTATTATTTTTTATTTGCTTGAATTAATCTATAAAGAAGTGTAAGCTGGTGTAGCTAGCCTATGTGTATTGATTTTTTTTTAACAAGGGATAGTTAAATAACGGTTGTATTGAAACTACCATTACTGGATTAATTAAAATTGTATGGCAGCACAGACATTGTCAGCGCGCCATTTAGCGACTATAAAATCATTATGAAATTTGTGCAATAGTACGAAATATTAAAACTTTTGCATCACAAGAAGGCAACAGATGTAAGTAGTAGGTACATTTCTATTAGGTATTAATATTTTATGCAACAAATTTACTTTGTGACTTGTTGCAAAAACACTCAAGTACCTAAGTTTATTTTCTCAACAAGTGAAAGCAAATTTGTTTAATTAATGCTAATTGCAAACAGTTGCAAACAGTTGAACGCCTTAAATGGATGACCGCCTGGTCATTCAAGCCGGAAACCACCGCAGAAATGGTTAAAAACTACTTAAAAAAACAGACGAACTCCTCAATTTCTAATGAGTGTGTGATCGAAAAACGCGACATTAAATCAATTCGTCATGCAGCATTTCTTATTGGTTGTCCCGAAAGCGCCTTTGAACACATCAACAATCCTGCAGCGTGGCCACCGCGAGTAATGATTTCGGAATGGTTTCGTGGTAGGCCCCGCGTCGATCGGGGCACCTCGGACAAAGCGCGAGCGCCGCCGAACGCCGCTAGTATCAGCGTGCGGGACTAGTAACCGGACGTCAACACGAGAAGCAACAAATGAATACGAGTCGCGAATGTTTTTACAGTTTCCAGTGTCGACGCAAACTACAACTTGTTCCGAGCAGCATTATGATTACGACTGCAGCAAATGTTGTACACCGGGAAGCATCGTTCTGCGCGGGAATAATAGGCGTGCGCAGCCGCCGGCAAATAAACATTCTGGTCGCTCGAAAAACTCAATAATATTGTGTTTTCAGAATGTTAGGTGCATTTCAGCGGACGGCCGCACTCGTAAATTGGAAGTTTTAGCGAATCATTTATTGAAATGTGATGTACTGGCATTATCAGAACACTGGCTTACGTATGATAAGTTACAATGTATACATATTGACAGTTTTAAGCTTGCATCAAGTTATTGCAGGAAATACATACAACACGGTGGGTCCTGTATATATACAAGTGATGGTACTAAGTGTGTAGAGAATTTAGAGCTCACGACATTGTCGAGTGAACAAAATTGCGAAATATCTGCAATTGATTTAGTCGACCATAATATTACCATTGTGTGTATATACAGGACAAACCTGGTAAGCCACACTATTTTTCTAGACTACTTGGAACGATTGCTCGATAAAATTAGCGAACTAAGTATAGATTGCATTATAGGAGGCGACATGAACATTAATACCGAGGACGAAACAGACTGCTATGTGCGTCGGCTCGGGAAGCTGTTAGTAGACCACCACATGACCAACGAGGTTCGTGTACCTACGCGCGTCACCTCCACTACAGCCACCAGCCTAGACCACCTGTACACCAACCTGCCGGCGGGCTCGCTGCGTGTCAGCATTGTTGACGGTGACGTCAGCGACCACTGCGCCGTGCGCTGCGAGCTGCCGGCACGGGGGCAAAGGTCGGGGCCTACTGAAGGGAGGAGTTACTCGCAAGCCAATCAGGCAAATCTTGTCAGGGCACTAGATAGTGTAGAGTGGAACGAGGTACTAGCCTTAGATAGATCTGCATCTGATGTGGTTCAAGCTACTGTAAATATCATACAGAACACGTTTAATATTTGCTTCCCTGTAAGGAAAATTAATATGATATATAAAGCTGACTCATCGTGGG
This sequence comes from Macaria liturata, assembly GCA_964023185.1. Taxonomy (NCBI): domain Eukaryota; kingdom Metazoa; phylum Arthropoda; class Insecta; order Lepidoptera; family Geometridae; genus Macaria; species Macaria liturata. Next base: position 13,404,049 of record OZ026811.1, on the reverse strand, counting down.
TAACACCCGATGTTAAAAATTATAATTTATTGTTACTTGACATGATTAAATTTTCCAAATTAAATCCATCAATTGACATTTTAAATCAATTAATTAATGACATGAAAGTATACTACAATGAACTAATAAGGAATAGTAAATGTAACTATTATGGGAACGCTGTGAAATACAGTAGCAATGCGTCTAAAACTTTGTGGACAATAGTAAACAAAGAACGTGGGAAGGATAACGCTCCGTTTTTAGATATTACGGACGTCGTAAAAGACTCTGATGGAGTCTCATTCCCCTCGAAGAAGCATGCCGTGGACGCCGTCAACGCCCGGTTCCTGAACGCTGCGGCGGCGTGCGGCGCGCCGCGCGCTGACGTCGATCGTGCTAGTGAGACGCTGTGCGCGGCGCGTCCGCCCGCTGACCGCTCGCTACGCCTGCGTTTCTTTACGCCTGGCGAAGTATTGCGTATTGTGACTACTCAGATCCCGCCCAAAACTTCGAAAGATGTTTATGGCGTGTCCATGAAATTGGTCAGAACCGCTATACTCACTCTAGCACCGGTCCTATCGGAGTGCTTCAATAGGTGCATTAGGGAAGGCACATACCCCAATGCAATGAAGATCAGCAAGGTGTCACCGTTGTATAAAGGCAAGGGTAAGCGGGAAAACATAGACAGCTATCGGCCTGTGTCAATTATACCTGCAATAGCAAAAGTTTTTGAAAATGGACTCAGCATGCGTCTCATTGAGTTCATGACGTCAACTGATGCACTGTCCGAACGCCAACATGCGTATCGCGAGGGTCGTTCGACCACGTCGCTGACACGCGAGGTGATCAGACGAGTGCTGCAAGCTCGAGAACAAAAACAGCAGGTGGCGATTCTCTGCTGCGATCTGTCAAAAGCATTCGACGTCGCTGATCGCATGGTACTTGCTGCAAAACTGCAGCATTACGGTGTGAGAGGCGCGTCCCATAGGCTGTTGACAGATCTCATGCGGAACAGATCGCAGACTGTTTTTGCATGTGGCGGAAAAGAAAGATCTGAGCTGTTGGAGTCCGTGATGGGAGTAGCCCAGGGATCATCGGTCTCCAATATTCTGTTTTCTCTGCTGCTCAACGATCTCCCGGACTCCGTGAGTGCTGCAGATGTGTATTTGTATGCAGATGATGTTGCAGGTGTAGTGGTCGCACCAAGTTCTGAAGTTCTGGAGAAGAAACTTAACATTACCACCTCACAACTAGCAGTATGGTTTAAGAACAACGGCCTAGCTCTAAACTTATCAAAAACGCATTTTAGCGTGGAAGGTAGAAGGTTAGACCAGGTTTCAGCGACAACCTTTCTCGGCTTTGAGATCGACAGGGGCTTAACCTGGGAAAGCCACATTGACAAAGTGTGCGGTAGGATAAGCAGTGCGTGCTTCGCACTGAGCAGAGTCGCCAAAGTGGTATCTGCAGAAGTTGTAAGAATGTGTTACTTTGCCACCGTTCACTCCATACTGCAGTATGGAGCGGAGCTGTTCGGCAGGGCCACGGAATGGGAGCGGGCGTTTAGGCTCCAGAAACGAGCAGTTCGAGCCATTGCCAAAATTCCACAGGAGGAGCATGCACGTCCATATTTCGTGAAGCTACGCATCCTGACGTTGCCATCGTTGGTGATATACCAAGTAGCGGTATACGTCCGATCAAACCTGGCCGCGTACCAAGAAGTGGGCAGCAGACACTCGTACCCCACCAGAAGGAGAGGCAAGCTCGCGGAGCAGTCCCGCAGCCTGGCGCGGACGGACAAGTCCACGCACGTGATGGGTCCCAGGATCTATAACAAGCTCCCCGAGCAGATCATCATGGCGCCTTCCTTAGGTAGCTTTAAATCTCGCCTCAAGCGTTGGTTGATCGAGCAATCGTTCTACAGTTATAAAGAATTTTATGAACTGTAATTTATTATTATTAGTTAGTATGAAGTTTTTATTTATTTATTTATGTTATTGTTCTATTTATATTTGAATAATGAAATACAATTAGTTGTATATTGTATTCTATAAAATAATTGACCTGTAAACTTTATTTTTTACCAATAAATGAGTTATGAGTTAGTTATGAGTTATAATGCAACTAAGTATTTTATTTATTAGAACAGATTTTGTGTGATCAATATTTTGGGATAAAAAGGATAGGTATAAATTAAACTAATACTAAATTATCAATAAGTTTAATTGTATCAACAATTCAGGTAAATTAACTCCAACTTAATTCTTAAGGTAACATGGGTACATAATATTGATTAAGGTTTACAAGTAAGCCTGTTAATTTTTTAGCGCAGTAAATGAGTTTCAATTTGGTTTTTTAAGGCAATACATTCTTAGCCATCACTGACCTCCACATAGTACCTACATGTTTTATTTTACGTGATATAGGCTTACGCTTGACTACAACTTGCCTGATGTTAAGCAACGTTATAATCTACGATTTCGCGCGCTTGCCTAGAAGAAACCTGTTTACTCTCGACTTGAAGACCGACAAATTAATTATTATTAATTAAAATGCAACCTACTTATAAGACAGAGTGTGTATATACTTACCTATATTTTAAAATTACACAACTATCAAATGTATTTTTTGCGTTTATTTACGATTAAATACACTAAAATAATTTAGAACCATAAGCAACATATATAAATAAGATCGCCAGCTATGCCCTTATTTAATGAAAAATATTACGAAATAATGTAGGTATTGTAAACATTAAATCCGATAAAAAGATTATAACTGCAGAATAACGAAAATATTTACAAATACTATGCACTTATGTTGAGAAAAATAACTATAAATATTAATAGCAAAGCGCTTATTCTAGTCATATTGCTGGCTTGATTTCTTTGCTCTTGAGCGGTTTCATCTTCGTAACTCTTTAACGCTTCATCCCAGTGTGCTTTGGCTTCTTTCGATCCTGATAGTTTTCCATTCATGACCTCAGCGCATTGCACCGTCACTGTAGGCGGCACACCTGAAAATATTAATCTGGAACTTTTGTGTCTAAACGTGCGCGACCCACGCATGTCTTTTACTTCTCTTCCGTTGACATACCATCTTATCTCACTGTAAGGATCGGCACGACAGTAAGCTTTCATTTCATCGCCTTCTCTGAACACTGTGGCCAAGCCATCAATGAGAGGCTGTCTGTGTTGATGAGCGTGCACGTGCATGTAGGAACTTCTTGTAGCGAACTTGTACGGGACGACATCGCGCTCGATGTCACATCTATACAGGCCGGTAGCTTCTTCTGTTAGACCACCTAATCGCAGGCGGCACACTGTCGGCCCACACACCACCAGCTCTATCCTGCCAACTCCAAGGACCGGAAACGATCTGGTGCTCGGAGCAGCACCAGGCTTGTATCTGAAGAACTCATTGGGCCCCTTGAACCAGTTGAGGAGCGTAAAATTGCCTTCGTATCGGCATTCGATTTTGACTTCGGTTTGTGTTGGGAGAACTTCTTCGGGGACGGCCAGATATGTAACATTGAACTCCCTCGCGTATATCCCCGATATCGTAAACAGGAGTGTTAGCACGCGTGGCAGCATGATGCCGGGTGCTCCCGGGCCCCGCACGAGTCGCACTGCCCGCTGCAAGGGGCACGGCGCCGCCAACGCGCTCTTAATTAACAGTTTAATAAACTTCAACACTTAACCGTCGGATGGACCAACAGCTCCCTGCGTGAGGAAGACACATTTTTTTCTGTCATCTTAATTAATAGACAAATTGGGTTTGCTAGGGGTGGCTAAATTACCCTGGCGTAAATTAATATTAAAGAGGGCGTATTTCCTTTCAATTAGAGCTAACTATTATAGTCATCATGATAAGGTTTACAAATTATTATGGGTGTACTGATTATGATCTACTCTAAAGTAGTATTATAAAAATTTTAAACTATTACCTTAACCAGATATTATTACTTAATCTGTTTGAAATCATACGACACCTAGATCATTAATTGTTATTGTCACAGCTTGTGAAACAGCTGCTCTGTGATACGAGGTCCACCCGACACACGCGTGCCCATGGTGTGTCATCCACTACGACGTACAACAAGCGAATGAAGCACATCCGCCTTGGTGAGATTTTCTTGGAACTACTGAATTATGGATATCTGAACCATTATTATATAATTCAAGAATATAAGACCCTAGTCGGTTCTGGGTGTTGCATCACACATTGGTAATGGCCGGGTAGTTCTGTCCAAGTTTCATTTTTAAATTCAGAGATGAAAATACAAATTGGAAGGGAATCGAAAGTTCATCAGAAATCTTCAGGCTAACATCTAAATATGTCAGAGCATTTAATAATTTTATTTGGTACAATACGTAAACTATAGCAAAGCTTGCCCTCAGGTTTTCAGAACTAATCTAGATATGATTTGTCCAATTCAGATCATCTGGTTTAAGATTACCAGATGATTTCTGTGAATAAATAGTTTGTTTAAAAGCTTTATGTTTCAATATCAAGATGGAAGGGGATGGAGTTAAGTTAGGTATATAGGTAGGTATAAAGAAACGGTCAATTGAAACCACTTAAGGCAGAAGTCATCCCAAAATTAATGTCAACCAAAACAGATTTAGATTCATTTGCTAAATTAGTTTCCGAGACAGTTTTCTAATTCAGTCATCGATTACTATTATAGACTTAAGCCTAGGTACATAAAATAAATTGAGTTGTAATTTCAGTTGTTCAAGTTAGATAAATGTATAATCCTCTTTGTACTACTCCGTACTAACTCGAACTTATTCGACCTGAGTCAGTGGCTGACGCACTAGCAGGTAGCCGTCCATCATCAAGTCCTGGATTCGGTCCGTGGCCGCAAAGCTGGGGTCAAGCCGACCGCATCAAGCCCACGCGTCTCGGAAACAAGACATTACAATTTTATTACATGTAATCATGTTAAGTGTTATCATTCTAATTGAATAATGCCACGAGATCACCGTACTCACTGAGTAAGAGAATGTGATCCGCTGTGATACAATAGAAAGTGATTTTAATTATGTAAATGCTATTTTATTTTGAAACGTTTGTGGTGTAGTTTTATAGAAGAAAGTTTGCTGCGATTTTTGTTGTGTAAATTTCTTCATTCATTAATAAAAATTAACGCACATGTAAAAGCGCTCTTGTCTGTATTGTTATTTATTACTTAGTCTAATATTTAATCCGAATCCTAAAGATCACAGCGAAATAATAACTATCTGGGAATAATAATCATTAATGTGTACTCAGGTACCTATGTAAAGCAGCTACAGTACCTACGGTACGGAGTTTTTTTTTTTTTGTTAATAATAATACTAAATACTTTATTGCAATTGTATTGTATTGTATTGTATTTATTTATCATTCCATTGGATCTTCCGAACACTTCGTTTCGTTCGTTTAAATAACAAGAGTAATTTCCTTATAACTGTGTGTTGAGCTTTGGGGCCGAGCCGCGGACTGGAAGCGCGCCTTCATCTTCCATAAGAGGGCAGTCAGATGCGTAGCTCGCGTTGCCTGGGATACTCCAGCTCGCCCACACTTCCAAGAGCTTGGTGTGATGACGCTGCCGGCCATCTTGATTTACCAGGTGGCCGTGTACACGCGCGTTCACCTGGCCGAGTACACCGAGCTTGTCTCGAAGCACAAATACTGCACCCGCCACGGCCTCACGCTCGCCAACGTGCCACGTGGCCTGCAGAAGTCGGCCAAGTTAACGCACGTCATGGGATCGACCGACAGTATATAACAAGCTACCCAGCGAAATTACTGCGGCTATAAGCTTACAGGGTTTCAAATTTAAATTGAAAAGTTGGCTTGTTGACCAAGCTTTCTATAATGTTGAAGAATTCATTCCCGATATTCGGTGATCTTAATCCTGACAATATTATTGACGTGATACTGATGTTATTGTTAGTTTTGTTATTGCAGAATTATTATAGAAATAATAATTATTGTTTTAAGTATTAATTGTATTATTAATTTTTTTATTAATCTGAATATTGACATTATTTTTGTTCAATTTTATAAGATGTAATTATACGTACATGTATGATACTTTTAAGTAAGTACTCGTAGTTTAAGATATGACCTGTAATACATATTATTATGAATACTTAAATTGAACTTGAACTTATGTAAGTGTTCCATTTTTAAAGATTTTTCTATAAAATTTTTGCAGTAATGTATTATTCACACACTTTCATTGTTTAAGATAATTCATTTATGACATTTTAAATCTTTACATTAAAACTACCTACATGTATATGTACATCATTTTTATTTGGTAGGTAAACTAGTAAACAAACCGAATTGAATTCTTGTACATAAGTTATTACCGGATGCTCTCAAATTGAAGGTAGGTACAATTACCAACTCATCCAACTGAATCAGTGACTCCTTGACAAATTGATTTTAACGATACAATTCAATAGTAACATAATTTGATAGATTGATCCTCTTCGTGATAGACTCATATTTTTTGGCTTAGGATCACGAAAATAATCTATGATAAAGTTTTGTTTAAATTTAAAAAAAAAAAAAAACTTGACATTTGGGTCATATACACGTGTAACGTATTTTTTTTTTTTTTTTTTTTTTACATTAAATAGGCTTACGTTTGACTATAGCCTGCCTGATGTATTGTGTTAGAACAACGAGGAACAACGTAATAGAACAATAAAACAAATCACACTTTAGAATATTATGAATAGTAGAAAAAAATACAATGGTAGAAAAACAAAATTAACTAAATGATTAAAAGCGCCATCTCTTGAATTTCCGAATGTCCGTCCTGAATCATCATGACAAAACTCTTGTTGGCTGAATATTTTGCTAACTTCTGTAGACCCAAGGTTTTTGTAATGGTGCAATTTATATTTTGTAGATGGCGCTGATACTCAATCCAATAGTTATTTGAACAAGCGTAAATGTTTTATAGAACTTTTCTGAATATATTTAGAGAAAAATAGTATTTTAGTAAAGTTCGTAAAGCCAACTTGCCAAGCTAAAATATTTGGTAAAGTAACTAATGAATGAATGAATGAATGAATGAATGTATTTATTGTCCGAAAACTAGGTATACTTAGTACAGATCTTAAATAATATTTTACATTTAGCACGCTAGTTTTTACCTTGTTAGGTTTACAGACTACTACTTACTGCTACTGCAGCGTGGTCCCATTTATGCAGCTTTAATAAACGTGAGTGCTACTTACCATATTCAAAACAAACATGCAACTGCGGTGAACTAACCAAGCTTACAACAGCTTGCAGGCTGCTTAGAAATTTTGCTCGCCCCAGTTACTTTATCATAGTTTTACGTTTCCGTACGAGCTACAGGAAAAGTCTGAAAACTGGCGCGGCATAAACAAACTAGGCAACTCGGCCACAGCCCTAGCCAACTTCTAGCGTTGAAGAAGTTGCCATTTACCTAAGCTGAAAGGTAGGTACTTACTTTACAGAAATAATAATAGTTGCAAATAATACAATATTGGTATCATTTTTTTCTATTTGGTGCAGACTGGAACAGAACTAACTAAACGAGAAGAGAGAGCCAGGTAAAAAAAAAACTGCACAACGTGTAAGTTCGCAAGCGTATCGGGAAAACCTTTTTGGGTCACGCCAGGTCGCGTGCGCCACGCAATAATAGGCTCCAAATGAAGATAGCTGTTCCTGAAGTGATAATAAACGCGAGCCTTTGAGAAATGGCGGTGTATCGTTTCTATGCGATAATGGCGCTAAAACTGTATAATTTCTAACAATTTAGATAACTAACCCTTTCAGTATGGCGCGAGTTTGGCGTGACCCACTTCAGTAAGGACGTGGAGTTTCAATAAATTGAGGAACATAATCGCAAATCATTTGCTAAGTGCCGAAAGAGGAAAGTTTTGTTCCTTATGAACGTTTGTTGAGCGCTTTTATGGGGGAAATATGCGGGAACGTTGCGTAACGGGGTAAAGGAAAACGACAGCAAGAAAATAGCGCGCAATAAATATTATTTGTGGTTACGTTTTAAAACTATTACTTAGACTATTTTAGTCGTATTATGGTAAGAGGTATTTATTGTTTTTGTTGCTACCATAAATTATTATTATGAAGTAAGTAAGCAGAAAAGGAGTGTATGTTTCATAAGATGATTCAAAAGCGTTTCTCATAAAGCGACTCTCAGGTACAACCGCCATAAAAGTGTCCTTTGATATCGAAAGCAAGCAGCTAACTTGACCTGGGATCCGCAGCATTATGCAAATCGCAGTTGCCAAGGTTTTTAATCTATGTATTAGCAAGTTTCCTTACAAGTTATTTGAGTTAAGCTCAAGTTCTTCCATATAAATGGTAATGAAGAGGGCCGCAAGAATCCTGCTTTTTTGCCGCGTATTTTCAATTTATCCCACACTTCACTGCGGGAGTACTTTGGGAAAGTTTTCTTGTTTTAATAAGTGAATTTTGTGGAAGCGAAACGGGTGACGATGTTTTTTGATTTATGTTAATGCCGGTGATGTTTTATGTTCTGGAAAAACGCGTCAGTTGGGTTGCCAGGGAAGTAACAGTAGTAAGTAGTAAATATTAGGATGTACCTAGGTAAACAAAAAAAACCCGCCAGTTTACATTATAATCATTATCGCCCTTATTTTCTTTTTGAACCTATAATTCTATCTTTTGATCAGGTAGGTCACATGACCTGACATAAATAGATAGAATAGAACAACAGACAACCATATGTGGCAAATGACCAATCATTATATAAACTTATAAAACGATATGATACTAGCTGACTATTAGACGAGTAATACCTATACCTAATGCCTATACTAGTTATACCATTGAAGACAAACAAACGCTTTCTTATCTCCATCTTTTGATCAGAGAATGTCCAAGTTAAGTGCAGGTTAGTTAGTAACAATGTAAGTATCCTCAAGCAAACAGGTAAGTTTGCGATGTCTGCCATTTATCAGCCTCTCGGTGGACCAAGTTTGGAGTATTGTCTGATTATTACTTCGCGTTCGCACGTTACTGTAGGGGTATCAAGTTTCAAGGTTTTATTCATTTCATAACGTGTAAAAGATAGAAAATATAGCAAGGAAAGGAAATAGTATTTATAGGTACATTCGATAGATTTCTGATAAAAGGAAGAAAGCAAGTAAAGTTTGCACTGATAGACCAATGTAAGTAGTTGGTCATCTGTGAATGACAGCCTCTATACATCGGGTATATCGAGGATATAGATGTGTTTGGAATTACCGAATTTAAGGTGTCCTATTAGTATCGGCGAGTCACCGTAAATTTTATGATACTCGTAGCTCTGAACAGAGTATGTATAATGTTGGTATGAGATATATAAAACCATAACAGGAGCCACAATGTTAATGATGAGTCCCTAAAGTTAGCTAGCTCAAGAAACATACCGAGTGTCTCCCGTGGCGGGGCTGTTTGTTATAAATGCTCGCCATTATACTCTCATACACCATCTCTTACTGACTCCGGAACTTCACTGTACGAGTAGGTACATGCCAAGTGCTACAAAACGACTTCAAGGAGGCAGACTCACTGGAAGGGCGTTTTTGTCACTAAACTTCAGCAGCTATAAACAAACGTAGTGAAGTTTGTATACCTACAAGGTCTCGTTAGCAAGCCTAGAAACTACAGACTCAGATAATGGTTCTAAACTTACATGAAATGATAACTTTTAACATGACATTGTTTTTCTCTTCTAGGTTTTATCTATGTACATAATTATGGCTTTTGTAACTGCTCATAGCTAATGACACCTATGCGAAAACAACTGAACTATTTAAATAGGTAGGTACCTAATACCTTCAATTCCATTAATTTTGCTCTGGACCTAAACAAATTAATACAATATAAATTTAATTAGACGTCTATTATCTTGCATCATTAGTCAATCAATACGCTTGTTTGTTTTAGTTAAGAAGTAAACATCTCGAAACTCCTAATCACCGCACATCCAGTATTTCTAACTCCAGTCCCCGCACAAGGATGAGTTTTCTAAAACTTGCCCGACTGTTTGTAATTTTGAAGTAGAGAGTTACACGCTGCCATTTTATGAGTTTGGTTGGAGCTTGGCTGGGACTGGCTCCGACTGGCCATCGTCGTATGAATGGCGGCGTCGTTACAGACCCATTGACGGGCTCACTTCTATCTATAGATCGCGGGAAATTGCGATAGTTTGGAACCGCTTTATGCTGGTAATGCGAGGTTTTATTCTGGCTGACTTGTAGTTGCAGTCCTGCGCAGTTTGAGCTTTACAAATTTGAGAGTTATTGGACAAATAACGATTGGGACGATCGTATGTTGGTGGCGCTTGCTTTTATTGCAACGTGACTTATATCTAGGTATCTTTTGTGTCCATATATATTTCATGTGTTACCATTATTCGTAGGCAGTTCTTCGTAGGTACTCGCAGTTAAGAGTTTTCTTTATTCTGTGGTTGTTTTCCGATTTCTGTGAGTACTTTATGATCGGCATGCCTGTATTTGGATAGAATTTAATGTAATCATAAGAAGTATTTTATGTTATTTTACACATATCATTCTGTAACATGATAATTATACATGCTTTCAATTAAGCACTATCTGTGGGTCCAGTATCCGGTGCTACTGATTCATGTAGAGCAGAGCTCCGTGTAAATAGACGAGCGCTTTAATTAACCAAATCTCTGGTCCGGTGGCCAGCGCCGCGCCCATAAAACACTGCCCAAAAAGGGTAGAATTATCATAATTTATGCCCATAATTATTAAAATGATCTGGCTAACTTGTGAGACATAATCTCACACAGGCTGCACTCCCTGTCCCGGCAAACAGCGCACGCCGGATGTCCGGTCTGCGCACCTCCCCCACTTCCGGCCTCCCCTCCCCTGGGCTGACTTCCGCCGCTGACGTCACAATTAATCTTGGATCCATCTTCCGGCGTGAAGTGTTTTTCTGTTTTATGCTCTGGATGGACGCAGTTTACGGCGCTACATTGAAGATACACTACTTGGAAAACGTCCAAATACTTAATGGACAAATCTAGTAACTCAGTAGGCTACCAGAAAAGAAAAGCACATTTTAGTTCGTATTCTATACGTATGCCCCAAATTCTAGAAATTATTTAAGATACAGTACAAAAAATAATCTAGAATTGGGGTGATGTAACAATACGACTCGTACTTACTTACTACTTAGGTAAGTATGTGAATTTTCCAAATGGCGAGTAGGTATTATGTATTTACCTATTTACTAGCAATTACTTGTAAGAAAAGAAAAAAGCAAATAACGTTGATAGTGTCCGCAGTTACTGTTACTCCCTCCCATAATCATAATACCAGCGTAGCATATACCTACTGGCATGGGAGCCAGCATATGCTGTAACTTCAGACTTGCCACAACAAAATGCGCTGTTAAAAGTAGTCTAACTCTTGTTCCTCATTACGCAACCGAGAAACTTGCTGCCATTTCTACATAACTTAAACTTATGCTACTAACTTGACGGAGTTACCAGCAATTGACATTTTGGTAACAATATGGTAACAATGAAAATGCAGTGCATTTTCTTTGCTACCGCAAATTAGTACTAATTCTGTATAGTTAGTAAATTTTGTGAATGTTAGCTTGTAAATTATACAGGATACTGTCTGTATATAGTTTATATGAAAAAATTAAGTAATGACTAGAATATTATCAATTGTATACATCTAACTCACATAGTATTAAGTACTGCCGTAGGTTTATGCTGCGAATCATCGAAAGTTTTCCTATTACCACAGCTTTTTTCGTGTCTTGTCGTCTTATTAAAGTAAGCACCCGGACGTAAATGCCGTTTTGGTTACCCTTAAAATTACAATGCTGCGAAGTACGACACGACGCTACGTAGGTGCTACGGTGCGTACGTGCTACGCAACGAGTGCTACGTGCGTATGTCTACAACTACGTAAATGTTCGTCTAATGCTGTGGCTACATTAGAATATTCGGGCTACGGCAATGTATGTAGCCGGGTACATCGCGACAACGCGATGTATTCGCGCGCAGACGATGTAGCATGATTTGTCGCGACAATATTCGCTGGAGTGGCCACACCTACGTCACTTCAGTCTGATTCAAACATGGAATTAATATATAACAACACAATTGAACAACGAATATTCGCCATAGGCCGTTTACCGAATCTTCGCCGCCATGTGTAGACAAAAACATCGTGTAAGCCCGATGCACGATGTTTTGCGCGCCAATGCGACACGAATCTTCGCCCGCTAATGTAGCCCCAGCATACGGCGTAGCGTCTGTGCTACGTTACAATAAGGATTTCAATTTTAATTTCATCTTTTATACGATTAATCAGTCATAGGCTGTGCTAGAATTTTCGTTTTCGATACCAGCGTTTATTTATGCCATCATACAAATGACTAGGTAAAACTGATTTGATTGATTTATAAACAGGAAAATTAGAAACCATCTGATATATAATAGAGTTAACTATGTATTATAATGGCCTTAATACTTCTTTCATATAATCTTTTCTTTGGCATTATTCAATGATTAATCCGCTAATCTACCATTTATTCTCGTCTTCAACCTTGCTTCCAGACTGTTTACACATAATAGTCTTCAAATTGACTCCGGATGAGAAAAGTAAGATATCCTCGCTGCGTATTTGCATTTAATTTGCGCCGACAGAGTTCGAGACTCATTTCCATTCAGGGTTTAGTCTTAAGTTTGCTAAATGGTTGGTAAACGGATGAAAGAGACGAGAGGTGGGTAGTAAGGTGGCTGGCGGGGAGCTAGGTCTTGTAAGTATAAATGAAATAAATATTTATGGATGCATCTCGTATTATTAAAATTTTGCTTAAGTAGGTACTGTTTAGTCAAGGCATTGGGCATATAATGTGATATTACCTATAGGTTTCGTATTTGAAATAACTATACATAATAAACAGATAAGAACCTAATGACGAAGAGTGATCACGGTTTTAAGAAGGTAATTATTAGTTTGCAATAAGAAAAATAACATATCTTTTTTATTACTTAATAATTAAAATCCATACTTCAATACAAATGTTAAATACCATATTTTGTATCTTATTTATTACTACAAGGTCCATTGCCTTCTAAGTAAATAATTAATTATTTTTACAACATTGAATACTGTCAAAGAGCGCAATATTAATTGGACGTCATTGCTAAATTAATGAGCTCTGTCTTCAGCTCGGTTCAATCTATCCGAACGAGGATGGACAAAAAATTAATGATAGGAAATCGGAGAGATGGCGCCCTGATCACTCACGGAGGGGAGGAATTTGCTGAGGGGCCATATTCATATACTTAGGTACTTGGAGATATCTACTCAACCATTCATTCATTGTTGGAAGGTTGGGATGATTAAACGAAGATTAAAGTTACTCAACCGTTACAGTTTCTATTATGTAGCTTTTTTTGTGCATAGCATTCAAATGTACAAATATATCAATGACTTAGATTCTTATTGAGGCTTAACAATTACTTATAAACAGAGTTACTTACATACATTTAGTGGGTTGATAATTAGAAGGAAATATATTTTGAGACTTTTACGAAAGAACAAAATACTATCAATATTTTTCACAACTTTTCGCCGAAATTAAATTTTCGCGTGCGTCAGCATAACCAGAGATCTAAGTGCTAAAGTTCTCCCGCTGCATCGCCATCTAAAACCTGTGAAAGCGCCATCTCTCGCACTCTCGTGGAAATTTATTAATTCGTGCGCTGGCGAGCGGCCATTGCGTTATTTATCTGTCTGCTCTCGACGGCGGTGATGTGCTTTACCCGTAGAACATAGAAGTTGTCTTATTACTCTGCTCAGACTGGGTATTAAATGAACGAATAAACAGTTACTTAAGGCCACGATATTTCACCCGAAAACGCTTTGCGCTTGGAAAAATTCCTACAGTTGCTTTTTCGCATGCAATTCCACGCCGTATTAACATGAAAGCAAGGGCGAGCATCGCGCGCATTTACGCAGACTGCGCGCCGCCACGCTGCTGCTGGGCTGCTGCCGCGGTCCCAGAACATACGTTCTGAAGATGGATGTCATAACATCCGAAACGCGTAAACAACTTGCGCGATTTACACGTGAGTGAAAACCGTTTAGTTAATATATTAATTTAAATAAATCCAAGGTTAAATATACGAGCGGATACATGGTATGAGTAACAATATTCACTACAATATGATTACATTTTTGTTCCGCTCATCTAATATTTTCCAACATCCCTGTTCGTGCTACGATGTTTATAAGCTTGGCAACATAAGGGTCAGTAAAGATGTTAGCGTAAAACGCTATGGTACTCTTATGGGAATTTATGGCTCGCTACCGCTTTGTACACGTCTCGTCGAGTTGAATGTAATTTTTGTCTAAGAACTTTAGAAATAATATTACAGAGCTGAGATAGAGTAACATTTGAAGTGCCTAGGGAAACCTGATAGCAATAGTTTTATAATAATTATACCATAAGTTTTTAAGCAGGCGCACATTTTAGTTATTATTACGTTGCCGCGTTGCATAGCTGAATTATTCCTGTACTGAAAATAATGCCCTTTATTGAATGTAATGGATTAGTACTTGACCGTTACTCGCCTGATAGTAAGAGAAATATTACTGTAATCATCATGACATGATTTAGTGACCTGAAAAACTAGAATACATACTCTTCGACATGAAATTGTGATTCTGGCAGCAAATGAAACCTCTGTAAGGTATCATAGTACTGTACGTGTACAAGCCAGGAGAAGACTCGTGCGGGGCGGAGTGAAAAACACGCGCCGAGCTGTCTGCCTGGACCCGGCACAGGAAACTGAGCGGGAGCTATACATACGAGCTGGTAAGGTAACCAGCTAAATGATCTTACAAATAAGAGAATTTAATTTTGGTAAGTGTCTTCTAAAATGTTCATAACTTTCGTCCTAATTATGTAACTAAACCGGTTTTCACTATAGTGTAATTCGCGTATGTTGTTTAAGCGTTTCCTACTACTTACGTGTTGTTTCTTTCTTCTAAGTTCGTTTTAGGTGTAGGTTGTTATTATAAATTCGCACTTTAATAGGGTATGCAGACAAAGATACTGGACAAATTGCTATCAATCTGTTGAACAAATCTGCAGCACCACTAATTAGGTACTTATTATTTACCATGAACTTAGATATCGTATGATAAAATAACAAGATTAAAATAATATCACACTATAATTGTATAACTATACTTACGCTTAAGTAATACAATTTAGTTTTTGACTTGTAAATTTACATAATAGTACTGTAAATTATTTTCTAGTATTTACAACTATACAATGTGTCGTGTAAAACGGTTTTATGAATAAATGATGAATATAACTATTATTTTATAGGATAGGATGATTACTATAATTATTCTTGTCTTAAAATCTACCTTCTCTCAGGTTATTAATGCATGCAGTACAACTGTTTCCTAAAGCATGCTCCCCACCACCCAGCCCCGTGTGTCCCCAGCCAGAGCACGTCACGTTCCGTGCACGTGACGTGGCGTGACGTCGGCCGGTATTTTTCTAACGTCCGCAGCACACCACACACTGGAAACGCAGCGCGGACACTTGATTGAAACAAATCTTTGCTACGAGGGACTATCTGACAGAATTCAGATGTCTTTGTCATTTAATCTATGTCTGTAAACCTAACAAGGTAAAAACTAGCGTGCTAAATGTAAAATATTATTTAAGATCTACCTAGTTTTCGGATAATAAACACATTCATTCATTCATTCATTAATTCATTCATTCATTCATTTAAGGTGGGTCAATAAAGTTAAGATGTAAATTTTTGTGACAGGATATTAATGTTCAGAATAGTTAGTAGTAGTGTTATAAATAAAACGTTCACTCCATTACTTCTTGATTTGGAGCCACTATTCATGTTGTATACGTGTATGTTCTATACAAAGAATCTTTAAAAAAATGTCTAGTATTTCCGGTTTCCTGTAACGACTATGGATATGCGTTAATTAATACCTTATTCTATTTTTTATTGATACTTTAATGTGACATCATATTTGATAAGTGTGTATTTACCAAAGAAAAGTATATAAGTATTATCCGTTATCGTGTAGTACTCACGACACAAGCGTTTGCTTAGTGTGGGGCTAGATGCCGGTGTGTACAATGTCCCGGAATATTTATTTATTTCGCAAATAAATAAATATTCGTACATACTTCGTATCATTTTTATAGTTTTTCATTGCCCCCTGTATACGCTCACCCTAACCTGCCAGCAAACTGTCTAATTCCGATGTAGATACAAGCCTCCAGTTTCAGGCGCCGCTCGCCTCCAAGTTGCGGGCTGAAAAGACCCGCTCCACCGTGCAACATGGCTAGTTTTGTTTCCCCAGACTTGTCAGCCTTTTTGAACGTCAAAACGAAGAATGGAGTTGAAGAGTTAACTGTACAGTACATGCTACTTTAGGATATGAATGAGCGCACATTTTTAAACTTCAGCGTTTGCTGCAGGTGACATGCATATTTTAAATAATACTAACGCACATAACATTAGGTAAGGATGATTGAAGTCAATATATCAAGAGATATAGGTTTTATTTTAGGTTAGGATACGTAAATGTGCATTGGAGTAACTATGGATAATTTTGACTAGTCTTTGGACTAACAAAACTATTTATGTGTGTTTCATTTACATGGTATCAAGGAGAAAGTAGGGCTCGAGGTAAAAAACCTATTTTAAAAAAATAAAGCACATATTCGTCCAAAGCATTTGAGCGATAAATCCCGCACAAACCTCTAACACGACGACAATTACAAAATTAATTTCACCTCTCGTATCTGCGACGTCTTCTTTTACCCTGGCCACAGTTTCCATAAAATCCGTTTGCGTTTAACCACCACCTTGTTTTATAGATAGTAGGGTATATTTTAGCATGTCACAGGGAGGTTACTAGAGCGATTGTTACTCGTATGCTACAAGTGTGGTCCACGTAGGTTTTCAACATAGAATAGTCATGGAGTGGTCTTAGTAAGTATACCATTTTGGAAACGCACGGAGTGATGTCAATTTTAAACAAAACGAGAGCTGTTTACATTATTTCACGTTTTATTTACTTTCAGTCAAAATTGAGATTTCCAAGCGCTGCATCGTATTCATTGGTGATGGAAACTGCTTACCATCGTTAACTGTTTAACTTATTAGTATCAAGTATCCTTTTTCCGAAACTTGTTTATTCATAAGGGATTGCGCTCATTGTGGAGGTCCGATCACTGCTATCAGATCTGTGTAAAATCTAGATATTTTTCCAAATCAGGTAGGTATGTTGATAGACTGGCCTGTCGTTGACTGTGCCGTGTGTATGCCTCGATATGCGGTCACGTAGGTTTGCGTCGGGTAGAATTTATTACGACTTTTGGTTCAATTGGCGCTGCTCAGCTGAAAAATACTGGCGCGGGAATTGTTTGCCAGTTCACTGCAAAGGGTTGCTTCGTTAGGTGTGGCCATATCTGTGAGTTTTTGGGAGTAGGTAGTTGATTGGTCAACAGTAGTTTCTATAGCTTGGTAGGCCTGGCCAGAATATAGAAGTACAAGTGGCTTGAGATTAAATTGACACTTGGGGTGACATACTTACATCAACATCAGGATAACATTAATCATTTCAGTGGAATATTGCTTGTTTAGTTCAGTAAAGGCAAGCGGTATTTTTTCACATCATTAACAATTTTGAAATACATATCGGTTAGCTAATATGGTAGCTCTAACTTCTTATGGTTTGTACATTTCTTTTAATGATATTCTTTAATTGTCTTCTCATGCATTTTAATGAAACCTTAATCTAACAATGAGCCTTATCATATTGTCAAATTTAAAGTAAAGTCTAATAGAAACATGCAGTACTCATTACAGTAGAGCTGGTTCAGCTACCGGCGGCAGGCGCATTACGTCTCAGTGAAATATGACACCGGCCGGGAGCTAACTAGCGAGCACGCTACCTGATTACCAGCGCCATCTGTCATTGGAACTACGAACTAGGTAGAGGCAGCGCAAGATGACTGGGCACTCCTCGGGTGGCAGCATTTCTGCTAAGTGTTTTTAGTACCTTACTGAAGCAGGCTTGCCTTGACCATAGTTTGCTAGACAATAGCTATGACCTAAGATTGATCGTGTTTAACCAATAAGAATCGGTACTCGATTCTTACTGGATCTCGCTTTGCAAATAGCTGGAATATAATGTAGTTCGTGGGGATCAGGGAGTCAGGAAGTGTTTTCTTTACATGATAATATTGTGATCAGAAGCTTTGACTTAGTTTCAATTTTATCCGATTGTAGTGACATTCAAGGCGATTTGTAGTAGCTGTATGTGAGCACGCAAGACGCTACCTGATTGCAAGCGCCATCTGTCATCGCAACTAGGTAGTAAAGTTGCGCGGGAAATAAGTTAGTTGTGTTTGATCGGTTGTAATCACAGAGCTTTGAAGTCCATGCTTGTCGCCCGCGCGGGGGCGATGTGGCCCGATCGTTGTTCTGTGGTTGTAATAAATAGTTTAGGAAGTTGTTAGACTGTAGAATGTGAATTATGGTAGGGTATGATAATAAATAAATGGTTTTAGAAAATTCCAGAGCCCTGGATAAAATATTTGAATTACAAATTTCGATTACATTAAAATTGTATTTTTTCATGACAATCGCAAACACTTCTCAAAGAATTATCATTTCGTCTGTAAACACAAACAAAAGCGTCACCGGTAAGCCAAATATAAGAAAAAATATCGTTGAAATCCTCGTGAAGAGAGGTTAGGTAAATAAACACGTTATCTAAGAATTGCGGAGGATCTCGGAAGTTTCGAGACCACCTGCTCGCAAACAAACAAACAAACAAACAGGGACACCCGCACAATCCTACACGCAACTCACCAAACTTTGCCTTAGTGATGTACTTAGTACATATATTTGATTGTTGTGTTCGAATTGTTTGATTGAAAGAATCGATTGAATCACACAATAGTTACAATCAATAAGATAAGTCTTGTACGTTCTAGTTTTTATAATT
Organism: Macaria liturata; assembly: GCA_964023185.1. NCBI lineage: Eukaryota > Metazoa > Arthropoda > Insecta > Lepidoptera > Geometridae > Macaria > Macaria liturata. Next base: position 13,385,000 of record OZ026811.1, on the reverse strand, counting down.
AATTTAATACGTAAAATTTATGCTTAAAATTAATTCCTTCGCACTCCAACGGCAAATACACATATCCTATAGATTTTAAAGTGCCACCTACGCCGTTTATACTTAAATTGCAACTATGTAATTCGAACTGTTTTAATTCTAAAAGTTCGGATTTAATAGCTGATATTGCTGCTCCTGAATCCGCTAAATATTCTAATATTAAATCATTTAAGTTTAAACTAACCCAATTTACACTATCGCATGATAATATTTGTTTAGCGACGAAAAAATTCTACCTCTTCGTTACCCGAATTTTCCTCTTTATTTTCCACTTCATTATCATTCACGTCAGCGTTTTGGTTGATATCATCATTCGCATTAAAATGGTTCAAATTCAAATGGCTACAAGTTGGTCTATAGTCCCGTACATACCATCCTCGGAACGCAGCGTCAGCAGCTCGTGCGCGGTGTCCGCTGCCGCGCGCGCGGTAACCTGATGCGCCTTGTGTGCCAACGCCGCGCCAATTACCTCTGGTATGCTGATATCCGGAGTACTGACCTTGCTGACCTTGCGTGGCGGCCTTGCGTAACCGGAATAATTCCTGGAGTTCGGGAAACGACGGGAATTTGTTCTACCTCTATTGTAAGAGCATACCTGTGGTTTTGGAAGGGCGTTTGTTTCATCTTCCGCTATGCGGATTGCGTCCTTTAGTTGTGTAACATTTCGCGCTGAGATTATAGTACCAATCCTCTGACTTGTTAAACCATTAGCGAAACAACGGATGGCATTCCGTTCGTTGATTGGTTGCAGCGTCTTATAAGCTGATTGGTCACCATCTGCTTGGGATATGGTTAAATCTATGAGAAGTCGCTCTATTTCACTACCATACTCCCTTATAGAGCGGTCACCTTGTCGCTCGTTCAGCATCTGCTGTTGAAGAGACGTATCTGATTTTTTCGTGAGAAGATGCATGCGCATGTCTCGAATGAGTGACTCGATACTTGTGTAAGTAGCGGAAAGACGGAGCTTTGCTCCGCTAGAAATTCTACATTTTAATATAAAATTTATTAGGAACTGCTTACCATCATCGCCAAGCATGGAGTTATAAAATTCTATGGCATCTATAAGTTCTTGCGTAACAGTCTCCGAATCATTCATCTTCGGGAGGAGGCTCGTGGCCGTCTTTAAACAAAATTTTTCAGACATTTCGTCGGATTTTGTTTCCAGTGTCGTGATATCAATTAGTGAGTCGTCTTGGTCGAAGCTTAAAATTTTCGAATAACATTCGTTTATCGTTGTACACAATAACACCGTTTCGTTACTTGTTACATTAGTGCTACTGCTTAGTATTTCTTTGAATTTACCATAAATCGATTTTGCTTCCGATACTTTCCTACAAAAATTTTCCCCGACTCTACGTGTAGGTCCTAATTTAACTATACTAGTTTTAATATACTCTAACTGTTTTAAAATATCGCAGAGCACATCGTCCATTTTATTAATACACTTTAATATATTACATATTTTATACACACATTGACGTTTTGCTCATATTGGGTACCTTAGGCAACTTGAAGGCGATGTCGGTGCTAACGCCGATGGTGGGTGGACAGACTGGGTGCTAGTCCTAGTTATGTGGAGGGCTGCGTGCTATTCCTGGCTCTGCTGAGTGCTGGTGATGCGCCCGGCGGTGCGGCGCACAGAGGAACGGATGCGGTCAATGGTGCTAAGTCCTATTTCCTCTTGGATCCACGAGCGATGACAAGCTCTGTATTTTCGAATTACAAAATACGAAACAGCCAGAATGATGATAGCCAGAATCACGTATATCATCACGCTCATGTGGTCGAGCCGGTTGCCTAGGTTTTTCAGATTTGCTGCGTTGTCTCCGGCAGCGTTTTGGGATATGAAGATGTCTTCTTTTTCAACTTTAGACTGGCACATTTTACTTATTAGTTTCGATTTATTTTATTGCAATAAATCACGCAACGTTTCAATTTCCGGCAGGGTCGCCATATAGCGTGGCAACTTGGTATGTACAATAAAAGGCGTGTTTACATGACTAAGTCTGAATTTATTATGCTTAATATTTAATGTTATAGCTGACACACTACATGCCTTAGTATGTTTTTGTAGGTGTGTTTGGATTAGGTACCTAGGTAGTAGAACAGATTCTTTTATTTTCTTTTCAATCAAAAACCAGTTCACATCAATCATTCACACACACATGACGTAGCAACTAATATTAATCAGAACGCAAACCAAAATTATTCTTGGAATAATGATATTTTCCTTTCATTACCATGTTCGTTCCATATAGCTCGCACCGTGTTTCTCTTAATTAAGCCTTAGGAAATTAATGTTATCGAACGAAATCAGATATTATCCCAGGCATTGCAATATTCCAAGAAAGCTTATTCATGCCTCATACAACCATCCATCAAGAAATTATGACATTCGATAATGCACGACCAATGATGTATGCATTCTACCATTAATCGAAATAAAATAAACATGACTTTAACAAATCGATTTTTGCAAATCATGCTATTCGAATGACGAGAGAAAGGCGATTCGATAAATATTCACGTAGGCCTGCGTCGATATTGGAATTCAAATACTCGAATGAATTATTCCATCTTGTCCCGTCCTTAGAGGCAGATCTCAATAAGTTTGTTCGGGGTTGTTTGCGTTGCGTGTAAACCGTTTGAAAATTATCAAGGATTTCTTACGAAGTTCTCCTTTTACCTCTGTCAATGTACTTGTGTCTTCAGCCATGATACGGGTGCAAATAGGATGTTAGTAAAATTCCAAATAAAAATATTTTATAACAATATATCGCCAAAACGAAATGCATTGCATGTGCTGCACCACTGTTGATCTGTGAATTTTTAGTTACCATTATATTGTAACAGTTTCCCTCAAAATATTTCGTGTGGAAGTACTTACCTACATTCGTAGTAGGTATTTGAAATATCGTTTAGGCGTCTACAATGAATTCAATTAGTCTCAGCAAACAGGGGAGTCAGTCCCCGTGCTTTTTGTGCTGGCAGGTTGTCAACAGACAGGGATGCTGTTTGACATGGTCTGTAGATAAATCTCTAGATTTATCTCTTGCGTCAACAGACAAACTCTTTTACATGTACTTGATATTATTGCAAACTCGAGATATTTCGGGATTATTTTTGGGATAGATAAAAGTTTAAATGCCGGTTATGTACCATCTACAAAAAATCACAATGATCCGTTGCTCTGTTGCGGCATGTAAGGAAACTAACAAATACACTTTCACCTTTACTTATATTATTAAGTTGAGTTTTAGGTTTAACTGTTAAATTGTGGAACTCTCTGCCTGACGCCCTGTTCCCCGCGGAATATAACCTTGCGATCTTCAAAGCAAGAGTGAATCGGTTCTTACTGGGTAAGCACGTTCCATTCTAGACCGTAATGATTGCTTACCATCAGTCGAATTACGGTCAAGTGCAAACCCATTCCTTGTAAAAAAAGGTACTTTTTGGTCCCGCAATTCCTTAATTGCTCGTGGTCAGTATGGATATCCGTACAAACATTTATTTATTCGAGTTCTAATCAAGTTTAGTCTTATTATACAGTTTAATGCATCGCTTCTCTCAAAATTCGTTTTCGTCCCCTGATTTGCATTTTTACGCATCAAGGGGAACTTAGTTCATTACTTAAGTTTAAAAATACTGTTCTCAAAATTGCATCAGAGGAGTTTCCGAATGCTTTTAGAATACAAATGTGTATATTTGTGTGTAAGTGGTGACTGGGAGGAAGCTTTCAGTGCCCATTGTAAGCTCATATAAACTTTAACGAGCTTTTTAAGATTTTTGTTTGTCTCCGCTATGTTTAAATTGGAAAATCTTACAATGTAGGTATGCAACTGTTTTTATGAGTGTCTGAAAATAGTACTTCTACTTTCTTGTGGACAGAGAAATTTAAAAAGAATATCGTGTACTTTGTTTGTAATGAATGAGAACATAAGTGACAAACAAATGAAGCCGCATGTCATCAGAAGAAAAATATCACAAAAAGTATTTAAGTTATAACTACGCGAAAGATAGGAAAATCGGTTGACAATTGCCGTCTAAGAATAAAGTTGGTGTAAGTGGTGTAAGCGAGATTGAATCGATTCTTATAAGGTAAGCACGCTCTATCTTATAGCCTTTTCGTACCACAAGGCAAACTATGGACAAGTGCAAACCCGTTTAAGTTAAAAAAAGGTATAATTTTACTCTGTATTCTGTGAAATAATATATAGACTGCGTCAATTATTAGCCTCCACAACTAAATCCATAACAATGTTAGAATATCCCATAAATGTATCGGTATCGGGCGCTTACAGAGCAATGAACGGCCTGATTTACATTGTAAAGTTTGTTCGACTATAATCGGATTCCGGCTGAAGACGTTAGCAGAAACTGGCGGGATTCCACACATTCAGAGATATAGATTATACAGGGTTAGTATAGATTACAGGGTATTGGGAACCGGTGAGAAGAATATCCAAAAAATGTGCTAGGGAAAAGTGATCGAATCACAACGTGTCAAAATCAATTCCTGTCTCTTTTTAGTACCATCACTCTCTAACCTACCTTATTTGTTCAATTTATTTACTAATTCGATTCTCATACTACGAGTAAGTATCTTTTACATACATTATCCGAAAAAAATCATGACAAAAGCTCTTTTTTAAATAAAATCCGTCGAATAGATAGGACTAGCCTTGTATAGTATGAACGAGCAATATCGATATCAATGCAGCGATATGATTAAGTGATTTGAACTATTTGAAAGTTTAGTACAAGTCACAGACACCAAATTGTTCGCAAAGAGAATTAAAAAACATTCTGTACCTAATTAGGTAAATTAGAGGCTTTTCAATGTTTACGTCTAAATTACACCTACCGACAAACAAAGAAATTTAAGTTCAAACTAGGTACGAAAACCTCAGTAAATTTTGTAACATCTACGACCTTTGTAATTATTTTCTCCAACATAAGGTATGATTTAAATTCACATCACTATCTTCGCAGCCTAAACTTCTCAGTTAATAACACTTATCCCAGAATCTTCTGGAGTGCATTTGTCCGAAGAAATTATTTAAAAGTAGACCCTTGACTCGAGCTGAGTGAAAAACTTTACTTCCCAGTTTCGGGTGACTCATTTGAATTTGGGAATGAGGTCGCAACTTGAGATTTGTGGCTTTTGCTTTGGTTTCTGAATGCAGTCCTTATTTATTACTTTAGTTTTGTTTAGTTGAACCAATGTGAAGTTAACTAGACCATTAGTAGGTAACTTTATTAAGTGAGGTTTATGTTATTCAAATTATGTAATAACTTCATGGCTTTCATTTTCGGGTATATTCATAACAGATGAAATTTTTTACAAAACATTTATGTAATAGCTAATAACCTGTCACAATAACGAATTTTCTAGTCATAGTCATATAGTCATATCCTTTATTTGCAAATTGTAAAGATATATAAACACTTAACAATGACCCTGATAGGGTATGCAAATATGTACATATGTATATGTAAGTCTGAGTGAGAAGCGGCCCGATTCATATCTCAATTTAAAATTTATCTCGATTATTCAATTTCTCATTTAAAAATTCGTCGACGGAGTAATAGCATTTCGTAGTCAAATATATTTTTAAATCACGGGCAAAACGTTCTAAGTTTACAATACTTTTTAAGTTTTCTGGTAATTTATTAAAAATTTTGATAGCCATTGATTTAGGGCCCATATTTAGCATTTGTAATCTAGCTTTAGAAGTTTTTAATTTGTGGGGGAATCTGAGTGGGTATTTTCGCGGGATGTCAGCTACTTTTATAAAATATTCTGGGTGTCTCATTACAAAGTAGCATGCCTCATATATATATATTGATGCTACAGTCAAAATACTAAATTCAATAAAATATTTTTTGTGGAATTGTGGTTTTGATATGTCTGGAGCTTTAATTTGAGCAAGAATACGGATGCATTTTTTCTGAGCCACGAACAAATCATTTACTTCGACACCGTTGCCCCAGAGGATGATGCCGTACCGGAGCCACGAATACGCATACGCATAATACGCTGACAATGCAGTGTCAAGGTCAGTGGCTTGTCGTACTTCTCTGAGCGCATACGCGAAGCTTGATAGTTTAGATTGACTTTTTTTAACGTGTTTTTTCCAATTGATGTGTGAGTCAAGTTCTATGCCTAATAATGTTGCCGTATCGATGCATTGGATTTCCATATTATTGTATTTAAAGTTAATGTCTAAAGGGGTTCTTTGGTGGGGTCTGAATTGGATTAATTTAGTTTTGGAAAAGTTAATGTCAAGGTTGTGGTCGGTCATCCAGCTAATTATATTATTGAATATGTCAGTCAGTTGATTATTTAAATTATTATTATTAGTAAAAGATGTCAATAAGGATAAATCGTCCGCGAAAAGAACACAGGATTCGTTAATTATTTTAGGTAAGTCATTAATATATATTAAAAAAAGTATACATCCCAAAACCGATCCCTGAGGAATTGAATTATTTATCGTTATAGGTGTAGATCTCACAGTCGTTATAGCTCCCGAACAGCTCTAGAACATTTCCTGCGAAAGGATTTCAATGTGTCATCACTCATCAGCCAAATACAACACATAATGTGTCTCTCCGTGAAACCGTTTCCATAAAACAATCTCTCCGACAATAAGGAACCATTTTCATTTATAAAAAATCCTCGTAACGTACAAAGGTCCCTCGTGAAAAATTATAACTTGAACATTTTGCCTACTTTACTCCCCGAGGGAGAAAAAATATGTTTTTTCTTTGTGTTTTACGTGTTTTTCCGTCAGAGTTCGAGACAGCCGAACGGGAAGGAGGCCGGGAATGTCGTTTGATTATGAATGAGTGCGGTATGAATCGGAGGAATTTCTTTTGTACAATTTGTAAGCTTTTATTGTATAAATGTGCGCGTAATTTTATTGAAAGTATGCTACCTGTGTAACGGTTCAGATTTTGGTAGAAGCAACTAACAACTGTGGTTTGAACACTATACATGGAGCTGAGAATGGTAGGTAAATACGTATGAAATTTGAAAGTATTAATTAAGTATTATAGTTTTTTTGTGTACTTAGCCTCGTAAAATGTTTTGGGTCCAGACTGTAAAATATGTATTGAAACAAGTTGAAACAATGGCCGCACTCAGCACAGGTCTGCGGCTGAAAGACTCCCGCATTAATCAGTCTATCATTGTCCAGCGCCGCCAGCACTAGCCTGATTTATTGGCCCCCACCAGAGTGGGAGCTAGGTTACTATTTTGCTATTTTGTACCCACTGACCTGATGACAGTTGTTTATAAATGTAACATTTGGTGGCCTTCACTAGACTACAAGTTATCATTAAAAATGTGTCTATGCTAAGTAATTTTTTCGAAAATAATGTTCTGCCATTCCTGGTGAATATTTACCTATTTATCAGTCAACGTCTTTTTTTTTTTCATCGTTCAACAGCAGCCACAGATATTTTTTAGCACAGCCCAAAGGCGGTACGAATGCTTGACACTGGAGCAGTCCACTCTCATATGTATTAGCTGCACCTATCCAGCCGGTCCTCCCGCCGCCCCTGGTCGCGCAGAACACTTGCAGAGCTGAGAGCTGCCATTGTCTTCTGCACCTGACAGCTTCTAACTACGCCCACCACGAGTTAATGCTTTGGAGCTTGTGGGATAACTTCACTTAAGGTGTTGGACGCAGTGGTTGTGGTATTGAAGTTTTAAAATTAATCGTTAAAATTCCTATACTTACAAGAAATAAATTTCTGCAAGATTTTAATTAATTTCTGATACAAATCATTTATTGCTCACTTCTAACATTAAACGTCACATCTATTCCTATGGAAAAGCATAGGTTTTAAAATTTGTAGGTAGGTACTCGTAGATCTGCTAATGGCTTTTCACTAAAACTAAGGGACAGATTCCATTACTAATTATATTTAATGTCAGATATACAAACATATATCATCATCAATAAAATGAACTTTATATTTTGTACATGACAAGTGTTTGCTTGATGTGCAAAGCAGTTCCATTGGGCTCAATAAAACAGAAATACGACAAAACTACGCAACCTAATATAGTATTTTAGTTTCCGACAGTTTTACGTAAATATGATGTTGATCATGTTGAAAACAGTATGAGTAAAGCAACTTCAAGTTCCGTTCCTGTACTTGTACAGGAATGCAACTTGAAGTTGCTTTACTCATACATACATAGGTACGGTACGCTTCACTTTTGGCCAGAATGTCGGTAGTACGAATGTCGTTAAAAGGCTTTTAAAAGTAAATGGCCTAATAGTCCACAGCAAAAAAGTATTACATTTATTGATTGATCATTTATGACGAAATTAAATCTGGAAATTCTTAACTATAAAGTCATCATTTTGATTTACGGTCGTCTGTTTCTAGATTGCACGCTACAACTTTTCCGAAAAACTAATTCTTCCATACTGTTCGTCTCACAGAGGTTACGTCGTTTTACCGAATGATTCGTCCGCAGCGGCATCACACCCGCGGGACAGTCCGGACCGGATCCGACCGAATTACATTTTAATATTCACCAATTTTAATATTTATATCGGCTTAATTGAAGATTTACGATTGACAGATCCCAGCCGCCCCCACTGCGCCTGTCACGGATTGCTTTTAATTAATAGTTAATTTGGAAAACGGCGGTTGATTCGGAATTCCGCAGCGGGAAATAAACGGACAAACATGAGTGTGGATGTGACCGGACTAAAAACGCAGCAATTAGTTTTATTTGGTAAAACTAATCAAGAAATTGGATGTTCAATCAATCTTTTTGTTATTTCATAAACAGTGCTACTTTCCATTGGTAAGAGACTAGTACATAATAACAAGATATTACATAGATACAGTATCTAATTGACACAAGTTATGGAAGCAAATATATTCACAACTGCAATTATCTCAAGGTAAAATTATTATACAACGTTCGAACGGCCTAACCCGATATGTTAATTATAAACATATATCTCACATGTTACAAATGACGTCAATAAATTTAATAAATTGTCACTTGGCTTCGACACAGTATCTCGACTAACGACTCTGTAAGGGTCATAATCGCGTGTCAATGCGTCAACGTCCGCGTGTAAAGTGTACGCGTAACTCGCTCGGTGTCACGCCATTCTGGGTCTAAAGTGCTGAGCATTAAACTAATGCTCTCGTTCTATCTACGTCTGCTGCGAATTGTAGAGTTGGCTGCACTAACTCTACACGGGGAGTGCAACTTTTTACTTCACTTGTTACAAAACTACAAACCAAATATAATTTTGATAAGTAATCATTAAATTTTGGTTTGATCAATTTGATCATCGACGAGTACATTTTATGGTTCTAGTTAACTAGAACTATAAAAAATACTTTTATTACGATTAAGTCTGATGGTTGTGTTTGGAACACATACGGGAAAACACATAAATGTCGTAAATTGAGCTTATTAAATTTGTTTCAAAATAGGGTTTTGTGTACATATATTACAAAAATTAAGGTTACAGGTCGGTAAAAGTTACTGCATAGTTTAATTGCAAATGTTGCTGCCCCCTGGCGTCGAATTTTGTATGCAGCGCAGTAATTCTAGCCATCAGGGCGAGATCTCTACCGTTAATAAAACGCCACTTTCGTACTTCAATTCCACTTTCTTGGTATCTAAGCGAAGGAAATCTAAAATATAAGGTAAAAAATGCCTTCATGTCCACTTCTAAAACATATTTTGCAATCAAAGAAGTCGTTTGAACAGAAACCTTTAAAAGTTTTAGATTCAATGAAACTTTTCGGCGTGTAAATTACAAACCAAGTCAGTTTTTTACCAAGAAAATGGGTAGTATTCTATTTTAAAGACATTGCACATCGCCATATTACACAGAGCATTATAACAATTTTCTAAATGTATATCCTTCAACTTTCCATCAAACAACCCTCTCATCTCAGCTCCATTAACCAGAAAAACAAAGCGTCCCCGTAACATAATAACCGACAATGACGCGCTATCACCTGCCATAAGAGCGAGTATCTATTGTCTCTCTCTCTCTCCGACCGTCATTTGTCTGGAAGGAGACATACGTCACACGTCACCGGAGGGCCGTGACGTGACGTGACGTCATTACTCACGTGACACCTACACGGTGGCTATGAGTTTTAGAATTTTCGGGTTGTTTCTCTTGGTGTTATGTCTATCTACTTATATATTGGTGTTTAGTCTATCTATAAAAAATATTGTAATTTTATTTTACTGTAATTTTAATAAGTATTAAGATTTTTTTAACTCAATATTATATCAATGTTTGACGAGACAAGATTGATGCCAACTCTTATTATTATTGTAACAAGTTTGTTGTAATTCTCTATGTTTATAAATGATATTAATATCTATCTATCTATCAAATAAATATTGATAAGTCCCTAAGGATATGGAGAGGGGTAAAAGATGATGACGATGTTTAATGTTCAAAATACTCAGGTTTATAAAACATTAAATCTTCATTTACGTTAAAACGGCTTGTACGATTCGGTAGCAAATTTGATATGAAGATATTAAAGATCTGAGATAGCCATACTCAAATTTGAATTCAGAATTAGGTATGTGCTACTGACACTAGATAAGGTACTTAAGAATAAAATCAACTAAGTTATTCGTTTGTAAAAGCGGGTGTGGCTCAGCGGTTCCAGTGACTGCTTTTCATCCAGACGCACCCTGGTTAGAATCTGGCCCTACACCAATGACTTGCAATTTCAAGTTGTGTGTGCATTTGTACTCGCTTAGCGGCGAAGGAAAACATCGTGAGGAAACCGACATGTTTGAGGACCAGAATATCCGAGGACATGTGTCTTCCGTGGAAGGACCTGGGCACCCACCACGATGTATCTGCCCAAGAAAACTCCTCTAACAAATTAATTCTGCGGGGGAGTCATGACCTTCAGTCATGAAGAAAATACGACTCAAAGAGAGAGTTATTTATAGTTTTGTAATGGATTGTACAGAAGAAAAAAAAACATTTCTAGTTACCCAACATATGGTTCCCCTAGTGCCGCCTCCCCCCCATTTCCGAGCCATAATTCAAGTAAGTATGACCTATGGGGAAGGAGTTCTCGAGTGCTGCCATTTTGGCCACTCTCCTTTATTCCCAGATATCGATAAGAGTGTGAAATAGATTGTAAGCATGTGGTCTTGCCACATAGTTTGGAAATAAATTGCAACTGTTATATTGATTTGTAGGACAGAAAATACGGCTTGTACGAGTATGTACATTTTTTTACATACATATATTATGAGTGCGTGCCCGTGTGTTTTGATAGCACAGAGAAGTTTTGTTAGTTAACGGAAGTCTTTTTATAAGCATGTTGTAGCAGTATTTAGAGATCATCAAGAAATCTCATTAAACTTTTTATTTATTTTGTAACTCTGTTGTAAACACATATCTGCAATTTATATTTAAACATGATTCATTTTACTTCACACATCAATGTCTAGTCAAATACGAACAATTACCCCCATAACCCTACCTTTTACCAACCAACTACTTGGCGGCAGTAACCCGACACCCGCCTAATCCAGCCACTAACGAGGCTGCACCAAATAAGATGTAATCTCGCCAGCAGACAGGCACAATGCCCCGCGAGCCAATTAAGGAGGTCTCACATCGGGGCCACATCACGCGATGGTTACGGGTGGTCTGCTGTTGGAGGCTGTACAATGATAAGGCTTTTAACCTGCTTTTGAATGACTAAAAAAAAAGAATATAATCGCCAGTCTGTCCAAGGTCATGTTTGAAACATGGACCATGAATGCGTTTGTAATCTGCAAAGTTTTGTAACTGGCTGGGATTGGCATTTATATCTTAAGTGAGTTTAATGAAACTTTAATATGTGGTGTGCTTTGAAATCTTTTATTAAAGAGATAAAGAGATAAAAACGCTTACATTCAGAGCAGTAGTTATATTACTAAACAAATTAATACATACGTATACTATCACTACCTTTATACGAACTTATTACCGCCTAAGTTAAAGGTTTATAAACATTAGTCATTGTATAGTGTTCATAACAACTGAGTTCTCCTTTGTCTAAAATAGGTCAAAATCAAAGCCACAATGATGAATATCAATCGAACTTGAGCAATAACAATCACAGCCCCAGAATTGAAACTAAACTGTTGTAAAAACATAACTTTGGAACAATTGAGGACCTCAGCCCGAGTCGGCCCAACTCGTCCCAATTCAGCCCGACTCGTCCCACGTCGGGCCAAAATTGGTGTTTTGCTTGGATTTAATTGATAAAGTTGGAAACTTTGTGTTATTATAAATTATAATGTGGGACTGCTGCCAAGTTTGATTAGTTTTCCGGAATAGGCCGAAGAAAATCATTTACTTACAAGTTTTTCATTTAATAAAATAACAAAATGATAAAATAATATATTAAAGTCATGTCGAAATTAATGCTTATGACTTTTTTATTTGTCTATAAATGATTTAGGTAATTTACACAGATTTATTTTTTATAAGTACTACATTTAACTTAATTTAAAATATAACACTTGTAATCAAAATAAATTAACAGCATTTTATTAACTACCACTAAACCTTTATCCCAGAAGGTAGCCATAATAAAAGAGGCAAGTAGTGCATTTGATGGGCAAAGTTGTGATGTATAGATGGACAAGCCACTCCATCCCGGGGCAGATTTACCAAGATTAGCGCTATCTGGGCCAACATCAACCATTTGGGGCGAGATTAGCTATTTTGCCCAGACTGTCGGGCGCATACGTTTCATGGATTCTTTTTAAACGTGAACAAAGTTTTTATTATTGACGTACGGATGTTTATCATAGTATGCAGAAAGTTCGTATAAGAGTGGCCAACTCTGGTGTAAGAGTTTTCAAACCGGCATATGAGCCTCAGACAGGATTCATATAATTTAAATTAATCATTTTATTTTTTATGCGTTCATCTTTTTCCAATCGCTTAATCTTTATTTTCAGACCAAAGCAGTAATATTTTATTCATGTAAACCTTCCAATAGTTTTTGATGCTGCTTTTTCAAAGTCATAATCTAGATCTTGAATAAAAACAAGTATACGTAAATGCTTTTCCTCCACGAAAAAAAGGTACATAATATTGTTATCTATTTTTTTATCCGGTATCTTATCAACGAAGTCTTATTCCCATAACAAAACTATGATAACCAAGCCAGGAAATAATGGGAAATGTTATTTTATGTATGACGTTACTTCTTTTGATGGTGGAGGGAATCCGGGCGGCATTCTGCGATTAAGGCTTTTATGGCAATAATAATATCGATACTGGGACACGAGGAAGGGTAGTTTAATGCTGAGATTTTATTTCGCTGATACGCCATGAAATAAAATAAAATCAATTGTTAAATAACTATAGCAAAATAAGGAACAAGAAATATTTAATTTTAAAATCACTAAGTATGCATACCTATATAAATATTTAATTTGTTCACACGATTGACATAGGATTCGTTGTAAGCTGTTTCCAAATTTTAAACATGATTGGGACGGAGATTACTTTTAATAACCTATCTAAAATTTTTATTGATTTACTTTTCCATAAGTAACCAGTTAAATAAACTAAATTTGATCTGTACGCTGCCAAAATATATTTTAAACAGTTTTTTTTACAATCATAATCCCCACCTCTCTTTAATATTAGCATATAAAACTCCAAAAAAACTTTTCTTAAGAAAAAAGAACGACTTGTTTCTAATCTATTGAATTAGCCGCCATTGTATTCCCCGCACATCTTTAGCCAATCTCCAACCAGCGGTCCTGAATAATCACACATTACACGCACTTATTTACACGTAGCGTTTGCCTCCAACTGATTGCATACCATAACCAATGCCATCAATTTTCACTTTCACCAACATCCGTACCAAAAACACCTCTAATGCAAAAGCTATAGGATCTAAATTCCTATGCAAGTAGTTGTATAGGCAAGGTATTGATATGGAAGGACGCGTGTTTTGCGCAAATAGGCGCGGGCAGGTGTAGGAGTGATAGCTATCCGAATAGGAAATGAGACCTTGAGCGAAGTGACGGAGGAAATATTTCTCACGTCGAATTTTTCATCACGAAACCGTAGGAATTGTTGTTTATTTTGTGACACGTAAATAGATGATAATAAGACTTATGGAAAACCCGATGTAGGATAGTTACAAATATGTTACCTGCAAGTTACCTGCTTTTGATATGTCTCAAAGAATTAAATTATAGTTCATAGTTTTGAGCTATTTGGTAGAAATAGATCAGATCATATGTATAATATCTAAATTAATTGCAATGTTTGAATAAAAATGAAAAAAAAAAAAAACAAATATCTCCAGAAAAAAAAATCGCATAATATTATTTTCTGTTTAATCTTCAAACATCCTACAGAAACTATGAATCACTCGTCAATGAAACGACTTCATCTCACAGACAGTTTCAATTAATATCCTGAATCTGTGTGAGGGCGATCGGATCAGCTTTGTGTATCGCTGAGTAATCAGGCTTACCGCCCGAGCCGGGTTCGGCCGCAATCCGGTACAAGGACCAAGGCGGACATTTTCCGATCAGCTGCTCGATTCTCGGATAGTTATTTCGGATAGATATAACGACTCAAAAATAGAGGTGGTTCCCAATTCAACTAAACGTTTTTTGTGTAACTCGATTTAAATTATCTTTATTAGTGTTTTTTATTTTAATTATATTTATTATCAAGTAGTTATTCTATTCCCACATAGAACTTTAATCAGCAATATATTTTTAGCGAACGCTAAAAGATATCAAGCTGAAATCAAATGCCTGAATCTATGATAGGTTCTGATAGCTTTGAAATAAAGCTACTAAATTATATTAAATCCCACAATATTACCAACCCTGGCGGTTTTTTTCTTACCTTGCTTATTATCCCAACATTTTTTTTCCAAATCCTTCCACCCTTGGTTTATATTTCCTTAACCCGACCCCGAGTACCATCTGACGTCTCATTGCTGGTAATGTCCCAGTAACGCAGGGGAGGCATATGCTCGGAGTTGTAAGTGCGTATTTATGCTAATCATAGAATTGCCCTGCGTCGAGGAGGAAGTGGCGAGTAGTGTTGCCAGCAGTGCTGTGGAGGGGAATTGTAGTAAGATGATTTTTAATGAACACAAAAATAAGGAAAAGTTGGATTGCAGACACTTTTTTTATTACAGAATATAATCATCAAGTAAGGTAGCAAATATTATATGTGTATGTATTGGTATTGGTTCTTTTTTATCTTTATGCTCAATCAAAGTCAAACAAAAGTATCTTAGTATAATAAAAAAATACTAAATTCAATCAAATTCAGAAAATAAAATAAAAAGTAGCAATAGTTTTACACGAATAATTATAAGTCAACCAGTATTACTACACTTAAAATTCGTATCCTGGCAACTCAGTAGGTAAGGCTGCCTCCGCAGGCTCGAGCGCGCGGTGACGCGCAACGAACACCATCCACGACATCTTATTATACACTTGGAACTAAGTATAATCGCATTTTAAAGGAAAATATTAGGGTGCCTGGTTTAATTTGTTTTTTGTTTTAATTTTCTAACACAGTCACGTTTCTACGATTTTTACACAGAACAACGATCGGGCCACATCGCCCCCGCGCGCGCCCCGCGACAAGCATGGACTTCAAAGCTCTGTGGATTTTTAGCATCCTGCTGCAATGGGTTTTTGAAAAAGATGTAGCATTATGTCAACATCAGTGCTTTCACAACTATTACAGATGTTAGAAGCCTTTTTTGTCGCAGAATTTTTTACTAACATGTCATAGTGCAATAATCATACTCGTAGAATTAGAGACATAAATAAAAACAAACTTAGTTGCTTACAAATTAGTTGCTTGATACTAAAACAGATTAGCATATTTTTAACCGAATACAACCTGAACAAGCACGTTAAACAGGCGAACTGTGGTAAGACGTAAGCTTATTAAGCTTTCCATCACAACTACATATTTGCACAAAAATTAAACTTTAATAGACAAGTCTTTTACATTACTTTACAAAGTTCCAAATGAAGCAATGCTTTTTAACGCAAAGAAAACATCGCGCCAGGTTACAGTGGTCGATAAATTGAAATTGGTTTTTCACTTCAGGCTCTCACCTCCAACCCACTTGATTTTATTAGCCATCAATTCTATGCCTAATTGGTTCGCTACTAACCTTGATTTAATACTTCTGGTAAAAGCACTTTTATGCCAACTGTATAATCTCATTATGACAGACAAAAAGTCCTTAACGAAGAACTCTCTCTCTCTTGAGTCGTATTTCCTCATGACTGAGGGTCGTGACTCCCCCGCAGAATTAACACAAAGAACTGTTACATCTTGAAAGTGTATGCTTTCAGTCTTTAGATCGTAAAGATTGTGTTTAAGTTGTGTATAAGTACGTTCTAGGTAGTACTTAAGAACCTGATAAGTAATTGCCAGTCCTTAGACTTTCTTACAATAAGATAAAGGTAACAGATAAAGGTACCAGGATCCTGATATCCTTTTTATACCGAGCTTATTGTCTGACCCGACAGACAGAATTTTCATCAACAAAATCCAAAATTAAAAGCCAGACCTCGGACCCCGATTTCTTCAGTTAATTTTCATTTCTCCTAGAAAATGTTGGAAACACAAAACACGGCTCGTAATTCGTGTTTTTCCCAAAACACAATAGGTGTCGGCAAACAACACAATGCTCGAAACGGGTCCACCTGTCCAAAATAAATTGCGAACAGACGCACAAAGGGCCTCTTCAACGCATTAAACAGATTGCGAATACGAAAATCTTGACACTTTTAACTGTGAGGGTTCCGCACGAAACCGCGGGTCGAGACCAGTATAGGAAGAGCCGTGCGGTCGAAACGTACTATACTAGTAGTTACACGTGAACTGGACTGTGCCATGTCCACTTATGTTATGACCGGTTTAGTACATTTTCACACGAACTCAACAATGACTTCATATTCATATATATAGCAAACGTCGCTATAAGATCTATTCTAATCCAAATTTTACAATTAGAGTTAGAAAACCATACAAAAGTACTCGTATATTTACACTCACACAGAGCCACGATCTGATAAGATTCAATCCACAAAAGTTACAAATATACTTTCAAATATCTTCAAACACTAGTAGAAAATAATAAATCTCGGTCAAAATTCTATCAAATAAGATACAACAAACATATAATATGTACTACTATACGTATAGAACAGAGTGACGAAGGCAAAAGGCTGTCTGGAAGCTTTGTAACGAGGATAATAGTCCACCTGACTCACTCAGATAGTATTTGGGGACTAGCCGTGTCGTGGGCTGTTCATGTTAACAAGTCAATGGAAAATGCTGTATATTACCTGTATTTAGAGTTCATAATCAGTATTATTTACAGTGTTTTATTATTTAATTCATTCATATGTTAATATTTCTTTAATAATTTTACTTCAGTGAACAGTTAAGGCTAAAAACATGTACCTTGTACTTATCATAATGATTTAGATGGGGGTTTCTTAGCATAGGACTGATCAAACTAAGCTTACATTTTCAGATCCTTGGCTCGTCAACGTTAACTTTAACTGCCAGTGTATTAAATACCTTTGTATTGATTACTATTTTCCTTCAGATGTCTCTTTCGATATATGGCCAAGTGTGCAAAATAGTTTTATCTATTTTTCTAACTAGCTTAAGTTACCTAGTTTTTATTTTACATAAAATTTTGACATAAATATAAAGAGATAAAAAATAAGTTGTAAACAAGTAAATGTGATACAATTTAGTTTAGCTCTGCCATCTACAGGTAGTATTGACTGTTTTGTAAGTAGAAGGCAGGAATACATGTATTCCTCATTTTATCTCCCGAAATGAGGGTTACCGCGTGTAAGATCATCGCTAGATCGCTAGAGGTGTACCGTGAGGTCCAAATGTTTTCAAACTAAGCGAACAAACCTCATCTAAACCTACTGGATCGTAAGGTTTGAAATGTCACATGTCAAATAACGGTAGCTCTCATTGTTGTAGAATGTAGGTCTACCTTATTAGGTACTTATTTACTACAGTAAATATGACCATGTCAGTATAACATATTACATATATCCGGTTATCCCTACAGTTCTCAGTACCCTGGTCGCTAATGTTCCCTAATCTGTTGGCTCCTTAAACTTCATTATTCTAATTGGTTTTTCATTGGAAGCGCGGCGCTTCCGGCCGGTGGTAAGTGGCTCTTGCTTTACGAACGCGATCAATTCATTATTCTTCTTCTACCGTGAATTTTTGAGATTAATTCGGATGAAGAGGTTTTTGTTTTTATTGTTACCATAATACTTCATCTTAGTGTTGTGATTTTTTAAATATAATGAGTGATACTTTTAGAGGTATTTTAGTTTTTTTTATATCTTGCTTCTACCTACCTACTTCTGTATTCTGTGCTTATAAGGAGAAAAGGCAGATATGTCAGTATAGGTTTAATTTTTATCCTTAAGATACTTATACCACTATTTTAAATATCTGAACTAGGAAAAACTTCTTATTCATATAAAAAGTTAAGTTAAATTGCTGTTTATATCTGACCTTTAAAACTGCATCATCATAAAGCAAGATCTTTATCCCCAATCTGCAACAAAACCAATTGCATTGCTACGTCATCATGTAGGGTACATGCAGTGCGATCCGAGATCATTAACTTATAGAGGCACCATGCAGAGAACAATATACACGCAGTACTCTGGCAATTCATCAGGGGAACTGTGTGTTTGAGTAAGGCTGGGAACTCAATGTGGGAATCCCACACCACACAACTATTGGAATAACCATATTCCGACACTATTTACATGTACACGCCACACCATCAAGCCTCATACTAAGTAATTCGATTGATACAAATGTCTAATTTTCAACTAATATTAGAAAAAAGGCTACTGATAAAACTCTGACGTTATACTTTCTAGACAAACCAGAATATTTAAGAACAGGGTAATCATACTTTGTGCTTTTTATCATCAACAAGACAAATGGCATCGCTACGTCATCATGCAGGGTACATGCAGTGCGATCCAAGATCATTAACTTACAGAGGCACCATGCAGAGAACAATATACACGCAGTACTCTGGCAATTCATCAGAGGAACAGTGTGTTTGTATAAACCTGGCAACTCACCGTGGGAAATAAATTTTTAACGTTCTGGCGCAATTGGATTGATACCCATAAAGACACGTCGATTCTCAATAAGAAAGCTTCACAGATTAACAACAGAAAGCTTACTAGTCTAATGATAATAATAACTTTCAGAAGCTCTGTTATAGATACTCGTACATATTATCACGTAACTAGTGGATGCCCGCGGCTTCGCTCGCATTACTTCGGGACAAAAAGTAGCCTATGACTCTACTAAGACTTCATACTACCTACATACCAAAAGTCATGATGATCCGTTTAGCCGTTTTTGCGTGATGAGACAAACAGAGACAGAGATAACCAGATAAACAGATAAAAAATCTAAAAACTGCTGAAACGTGTGTTATTATCTATTTAAAGTAAACCCAAACATTTTTTTTGCTAATATCTTTCATTTACAGATTTTTGACCCTTCTCAGCTTTATTATATGGACATAGGTATAGTAAGATAGATTATAGTTTGAGGCTCTTAGAATTAATTGATGTACAAACTATACATGATACCGAATAGGATCCACCTAGTTCTGATTGTTTTCTAATTGTTTGAGTGCGTGTGTTGCTGCCCTAACTCCATCCAAGTTGATGATTTGTTATGATCACCTCGCGCGCGCAGCGGGCGGCCAAAAACTGCACCAACTTACAACTACTACCGGCAAACCAATTTAAACTTTATACAAACCATTTTAGTTTTAAATTGCTTTAAAATAACCACCGAATTGCAATACAAACGAAACTAAACGGTATGGCTGCACAATTAAGGAGAAGATAATGAAAATTAAATCAATTTACACTTTGAACCCTAAATGAAAGGAATAGAGTATAAAATGTAAAGTACAGTGAAATTCAAAATTAAATGTTAGCTAGTAACATCTCTGTTCCGTATAATAATTTTCGTTGTTAAGACAAGAGTGAATAATTTATTCTATTTAAACCCTCTGTCGTGTCTTTATTTTTAAAGTTAAAGGTTTCATAAAATTAATCTCTTGAAAAGGTTTAATGGGCGAGGATTACAACGTAATAACTTTACAGGATGAGATTGTTTTATTATTAGTGTTGTCAATTTATAACTCACTATTAGACAAACGGGACAAGTTAAACACAACTGTATATCAGAACATAGTTATAAAAATACATGTGTGTAAATGTATACCAATAGGATACGAAAATCTAAATCTGAGAAATGATTCTGCGGGGAAAAGTAAGAGTTATTATTACCTATCTATAGACTATAGTGGTGCTTAACATCAGGCAGGCTATAGTCAAACGTAAGCCTATTTAATGTAAAAAAAAAAAAAAAAAAAGACAGAAAATATTATCCCCAAAAATGTTAATTAATGACAAAAATAGCCTATATTAAGCTATTTATTACCATTTAAAAATGATTCAATAATAATTAAGCGTGTCAGTTCTATATATTACATATATCAAGCTATACTTATTACTATCAATTCGTTTTTTCAAAATTGATCTACCATAAACCATCGATCATCGAAAAGTGAACCAATAAAAGTGTACAGTGTGTAACAAAGCGCAGCTATTTAATCAGGACAGTGATGAAGGATGGACTGGATAGAACACCCCAGAGACCTCTGTCTGAAGGGAACTTGCGGGTTTGAGAGATTTGGGTAATTTTATTTAGTTAACTGTATGTCTTTAGTGTAAATGTTTAACATAAAAATGCTCCCTTATTTATTTAATTACTTAGCCAGGCAATTGATTAAACATAGCCTTCTAAGGTATCGTTTCTATTACCACTTTTACATTATACATATCATTTTCCGATCATCAAAAAGGGAATCAATAAAAGTCCACGGTGTGTCAACAAAGCTCTATTAATCAGGACGATGAAGGATGAACTGGACAGGACTCCCCAGAGACATCTGTCTGAAGGGAACTTGCGGGCTTAAGAGATTTAGGTAATTTTATTTAAACGTATTTGGACTGTAAATCAACCTCAAACAACTTTTTTATCTAAAACTCTAAACAACTTGTCTTACAGGTAAATTAAAATAAGACTTGGATAAAAATGGTAATTAATGAAAACCCTTTCAACTCATTTTCTTTCGGGTTTCTAATACTATGTTATTTTAATTAATCCAGTCAAGGTAGGTACGTAATAATTATAATAAAGTAAACAAAATTAGATGCGGTCTGATTTTAATATTTTACACTAATTTGAAAACTAGGATTGTGCATCGTGATTATCTCTCTATTTCTGTAATCAAAGTAATGAGCTGCACTTAATTTATCGGTTCATCCGTTATTAAAGTATGTAGTAAGTAATCAGTTATTTTTTAAACTCTCCGACGCTTAAAGCTTGATTAATTTGATTAACACGTACACTACAGTTTATAAACATAGCGCAGCTCAGAAGAAATTGATTTCCTCACGATTTGAAAGACCGATAGCACAGCTGATACATACTCGTAGTACTTTAAAAGGAAAATAGATCAGTAGTTAATTCATCTTGTTTATAGCAATCGACTGCTCATCACTCCTCCTCGAAGCACAATAGTTCACTCCTCGCTACAATCCACTAAATTCCAAACACCAAAACCCACGTACTACCAGATTTATGCAATTTCTTCAGCCATTCCGGCGAACTACTCGAATAAATACTACACTATGTACAAAACGAAGCGTACATGCAAGATTAATGTTGCCAGGATTGTCTAATATTTTCCTGTGGAACGGTAAATTTATGGGTTGCCATGCGTTTCGGGACGACTAGAATGCTATTTGCGGGATAATTGCAAAACGTTACTCATATGCTGGAATGTATGCTGGAATTCGGTGATATTGTATGTGTTTTATGTCTTTTGCGTTATGAGAAAAGTGGGAGCTAATGGAATAGATCTGTTGTGGATTAGATTTATGCATCTAATTCGGGGATGGTTTGTTTATTATTATTTAGAAAGATACCGACCCAACTCTATACAGATATTCGACTTCAAAATCACGCAGAAATGGCTAATAGGCAATGCTTTATAGCAATATAGAGATGACTTTAAAAAATCGGACCTGAATGACAAAGGAATTGGTCAGATGCTCGTTATAAAAAAAAAGACATAACCCTTATTTGCGTTGCGCAGTAAGAAATACCTTTACAAACTAAAACTCCAAGCTAAATAGTTTCAAAGTACAATAAATTTCTCCAAAGGTTATATAGTTGGTCCTGATAAGTGGCCGGAGCGCGGAGTGGAAGGTTGCTCCCAAAAATCAATCAGGCGGCACAAAGGGCGATCTTTCAATTTGCCCATTGTTCGCCTCAATAGATTAACTTTTTAATCCCCGCGGAGGTGAAGGCAGGCGCAGAGATAAGGGAAAGTACAGAAGTCAATCTTTTAATGGCATGCGCTATAGGCTTTAATTAATTTATTTTTGAGAGTGTTTTTTTATTGTGTTTTCTCCTTATTTCACATTTGAAAAATCAACCTAAGATCATATATACTACCCATAAACCTTTCAGGGTCTACATTATGTAATTTCCATCAGGTAACTAACTACTATATGGTGCGGGCCAAATACCAGTCAACGTCGCGTCGCCATCATCACACTTTATACCGATCACTAACCGTAGCTATCAGAATGAAAGGCTTCTGAGATAAATAAGTCATTTGCTGGAAATCTCTACAAGGCGCACGTTGTTTCAAAGATTTCTGGAGGACAAATTATCTGATCTGATTTCTAAGAATGTAAACGTCAATTTTTTTAATATATTATTTTGTCATTTCCCTCTGCTACTTCCTAATCCCCCCGAAGGTGAAGGGCCGGCTCCCCCAGGGACCACAATACATCGGACTGGCGACGACTTGATTAATAGTCCACCTGAATTACGGAGAATTAAAGAAAGGGTTTAACGGCTTTTTGCACCCGCGGGAATCAAGGAATAGGCTGGGTTTTCAGGACTCGGATATTTGGGATTGATTGAATAGAATAGAGAATCGATTATGTAATATTTAAAGTCAGTTTAAAAAGATAGTTATTGATTTGACATTATTTTTAAAAGTACATACCTATGTCGGAATGGGTTATTATGATTGAATGGTATTTGATCTTCCAGTGTTTCTGGTCTGGTGTTATGCACACGTGTTGCTTACATTCATCCTCTGGATTGGGGAAGCATTCCAGATATAATAAGGCTTTAATCAAGATCAAGATTGTTCGATAGTGTGCATAGATTATAAAATGGATGAGGCGAACACATATAAAAAAATAAAAATAACTATAAATATCAAGTCATTTCTTAGCATAATAAATCGACCCACATTTACGACTTTAGGTCCACTTCTATAAACCCATATCGCTCGTTACAATTTCACTCTCGATAATTGTAATTGATTGACGTTAACTTTACTGATACTAGCATTAATTGAATCCGCATCAATTAACTAATAAATTTCACAGATTAGACGTTTTACAACCGGCCCGAAGTTTATCACCAGAGCTAACCAAGATAATTTTGCACGCGGATGAAATGAGAACTAAAAATCTGATGACAAAGGGTTCTTAGTGCCATATTTAAAGTGCTACCATCATTAATGAACAGTTGTCTTGCACAAGCTCTGTAATGTATAGAAGCTTTTAGCAGCACTATAAATCGTATATTATTATTTATTGAAAGTAGTGTTCACATGAAAAGGTTGTAAAGTAGGTATTATAAAAGCGGTTATTTATAGTATTTGGCATCTATCGCTACAGTGTTTTGATTGGATTGATCGTTAAATTACGCTAATGATAATATCATTACCTATATAACATACATACGGTACATGGTTGGTGCCAATGACACGAAAATGTGTAGGTACGGATTATGTATAAAATTACCCACGTCAAATTCCCGTGAGGTTCCCTAGGATAATGAAATCGTATATTAATATTCGTATTCTCGAATATTTCAGCTCCAGTTCAACCCAGAATCAAACAACAGCCACGATTTGAAAACCAACAAACACATTATTTAATACGCTTATCCCTAATTTTCCGTTTCCCGGGACAGAGGCGCTCACAAAACGTCTATTATTCAAACACAAGAGCCCAAATGTTTTCTAACACGCATCGGACAAGCCGTGAATGCTAGAAATGAGCTATACCCACAAAATATCACTGAGTTTTCTCACAACCTTCAATCGAAAACCAACCTTGACGAATGTAGTTACGGTTCATCCAAATCAGTCCCTTCGTAGATCTGGCACACAATCGCTCTCAATTTTCAGTAAAAGAATCTTTATATACAAATAAATAGGGTTGATATTAGGATAACAACATTAGTTCCCAAAAGTGTGTATTTGGACAGGGTAATGTGACGGAAAGGAGTTCGGTTTACTTTATCCTGTTAGAGGGTTTATAGTTTAGTTGTTATTGTTGATTTAAAGTTATAATGGGTGAATTGTCTGGTTTTGCGTTTTCGAGATTTAACAATAATATCTATTGGTTAATATAATTTCTCTCACAAACAAACATTAATTAGTCAGTGCTTGAACTATTGTTCAAGCACTATCTGCTCAATACTGCTCGACTATAAATCTGTGATTAGATAAGATTAATGGCAACAGTAATCAAGGTAAAGTCCTTAGATAGAACAATTATATACTTAGCATGCATAATATATAACAGAGTAGCTAATTTTATCTATACATATACACATATAATAAAGCTGTAACCGGTCGGTGACTGTACAGAAAAAAAAAGTTGAAGGGTCTTCATTGATGCAACAAAACTAAAAAATCATGTTTAAAAAAAATTGTTTGTTTGTTTGTAGGTATGTTTGTTCGTTATAGACTCATAAACGGCTAAACCGATTTGTCTACGGTTTTCACTAACATGTTGGTGCATTTTTAACTTAACATTTAGTGTTTATTTCATTTAGATCGGTTCATAAATAAAATAGTTATGTTTATCTCAAAATAATGCAAGCGAAGCCGCGGGCGTCCACTAGTTATTAATAACATTATCTAATCCGTTTTGCAATTTTTACCCTCAAAAGTAAAATCTGACGCTAAGTGACTCTGTGTTCCGGCAGTCCCTTTTTGGGAGCCAATTAAAGTCATAATTACGTCTTGAGGCACAACATCGCTTGTGTAGATGTCGTTTCATATGATTAGGCCGGTCCCTGATAATCCAGTGCAAAAAGCCGACGTTATCACAAAAAAACGGTTAACGTGACTTACACTATTAAGTAGAATAAAAATCGAGTTAAAACGACCAAAGAAACTGTCATTGAAGTTCGGGTTAGAAGGAAAAGATGTCCTTCTAACCCGCCTGGCCATTCAGTGACATCTTAGCTCGGATATTCTGATTGTACGGTTATTGCGGGGCCTGTTCCAAACGAGCCCAAACGCGGCGGGCGTTTACTGCCCGCACTTTTATATACGCAGCTGTAAAAATTGGTTACGAAAAGAAACGTGTACGAGTAAAATGAGGCGTTTACGTTATCTTCCTTATCTATTATTCACATATTATTATTATTAGTAATTTATGTATAGACAAATTTTAGACTGGACAGACAGGCATTTGACCGACAGGTCACTGCATAAAGGACATTGCGATCTAAGGTGAAGCACACCTGTACTAGAATGGAAAATTTGTGCTAACAGAAATTGTATTTTTAACACTTTTCGTACAGTCAAGCTTTGGATCACTAGTTTACCTGTGATAATGATATAGTAATTAATTAATCAAATGAAAAGCCTATTCAAAATATCGCCCCCCCTCCCGCCTATTTATTTGGTAACATCTATAACATTGCTACTGATTTTCTTCTCCTACAGACACGAATATTGCTCGTCTCTGTCCTAAACGAGCCCTACATTCGTGGGGCGTTTACAGTATCCCACAGTTTTACGCGGTGAGTACAAAGCCGACCACTTCACGATATCCTCCCATCTGCCATATTGTGCGTTTCGGTTGTTACGAGAGCTGAAACGTTTGTTACGGCTAAAACCATACGGGGATTTATTCTGAGAGTTCGCGTTGGTATTAACAGGCTATACTAATGACCTTGCGCAAAGCCCAGTAAAATTTACCAAGTATTACCAACACACGGATTCAAAAACATTGTAAATATATTGTGTAACTTACAAAAACATGATGTTTTTACATATTTACATGATTATTTATTTATACTATTGTGAAATTAAATATGGCTTTTTACTGTTTATTATTTACACTGCCAGTAAAGCCCGTATACGGGCACTATAGTGCCCTGATAAAAAAAACGATTAGGATAGTTTCAGCGAATGAAGAACTAATAATGTTTAGTAGCTCGTCGTTATAGTAAAAGTGGTTGAAAGTCTCATAGAAATTCAACATCTGTATTGAGCTAAAATTAAACTATTCAATCATTATTACATAGGTTACGTGTAGATACGCATATTATAATATCACGGTTACAATGTCCCTCTCATTTCAGTCATACACAATATCCTCCCGTACATTTCCAGCAAAGGCTTCTCGTGCAATAAAATTTGCATAACTACGCTCGTCGACACCGCCGCGGCTTCTTATTAAATTTCCACCCCTCCAAAAGTCATTAATGGTTTGTATTTAACCACCTACCGATGTTATCGTCCCATAAATCATGGGGTATCAACGTACGTGCCTCAGTCGCCTTTATTGCAGCCTCAAGATGGTATAATATCTCTTATATATAACCTGCAAGGATATCCGTGAGGATCTACGGAGCCCTGTGCCCTGGATTAGAGGTAATCTTTTGTTTATACGTTATTTTTACGGAAGGTCACTAATAAATCTGCGGATTATGAGTATCTGCTTGCTAAATTACGGGAGCGTGTCTTTGGGGAAAATGTAAGGCTGTATTTTGTTACGTATTGATATTTGCTGGTTTTATGCAGAAATAAACTCATTTTTTTTCAGATATTCTATTTTAATCTTATATACATAATGATTATCGATATTATAAGGTAAAAAATAATTTAGAATCAGATGGCAGCTAGTGTACATTACTCAACGTTAGTCATCCTTTGCATATTTGAATACACATGAATTCAATTTGCAACAGTTGGAGAGCAGCAACACAGATTGAAATGGTCGCCGTATCGTGTAGCCGAGCTTGTTTGCATGATTCAGCGCTCGGATCCACCCACAGGCCTGATTCCTGCACATGTCACGGACATCAAACAACCGCGATAAACGGACACACAGACCGTATCGCATTACAATACATTACCGCCACTCGCCCACACATCGCCAATCGATATGGACGCGCTAATGTTCTATCCATTACTACTATTGACTCTCGCCTCCTTGACTGCATCGTCAGTGGTGAAATGGCTGCCTAATTCAAGCTTCAATCTACCAACTAATTTTAAAGATGGAAAGCTGCCTTGCTCTAAGCAAACTGTCGTATTTCCCAAATCTATATCGGGATCCATCGGATTAGAGTCGGTGATGGATATTGGAGCAATGATTCTACCGGACGATGGAGAACTTGTTTTGGAAAATGCAGTGATAGCTCTAGGACAAGATATTGGTGACAGCAACTGCACAGACGGGAACTCTTACTATCTGGACAAATCAACATCCTCATGGACTCAAGCTGGCGTGTGGACCTCGACCAGGTTTACTGAAGCTACTCCTGACTCCGAGCGGATTCCTTGCTACGACGATATTGTAGTGTTTCCCGCTAACACTAAATATACCGTCCGCCTGCCGAACGAGAGGCAGTTCGTACGTAGCCTTCGAATTGGAAACGAAACATACTCGTCATTATCTTTTCAAGACTACATCGAAGCCCAATCCGACCAGATGGGACAATTTGTGTTGAACGACTACATTGGCACTGGAGTAACAGTGGGCTTTACAACCTGCCAGGATACTTTTGGATGTCCGTGTCAGAAAAATCCACCGGAAATCGACTGTTCAGTTAAATTTTGCCCAAAACCTTCGTGCGTTGCTCCCATCAAACCGACCGGATACTGCTGTTCGTTTTGCGGCGGATACATAACGTTTGACATCGACGAGGGTTTCGACATGATTTCTTTCAAAGAGATGGTGGGAAAAATCACGGATATGTACGGAAACAATCTCGTTTATAACATTGGCTTCACATCGGTCTCCCCGTTCCGGAAGATTCAGCTAGTCATAGTAGACCGAGGAGAGTACAATGGCGACAGTGCAGAAGCAATCAACGTCATCGACCATAGTGTTCAGAACCACTGGTATAAGGGACAGAAACTGACTCAAGTTAGCGGTTCCCCGCTAAGTAAGAGAGGTTTGAGTCTAAAGATATCTTTGCCCATGATCTTTGTGGTCGTGTTGGTGTTTGTTGGGATGTATTTGTACTACTATAAGTTGCCAAATGTAACGTTTCCAATTGGAAGTAGATTGTCCAGGCCAGGGCGGATGTTCTCGAGGTATAAGAACAGGTCTGAGAGTATTGTTTCTTTGACAAGGAGGGACTCTGTGATGTCCACCGCTCGGACAGCATTTAGAAACCCTCTCTATGACTCCAAAAGAGGACGCGTTGTGGTTGAAGAAACGCCTGTGGAAGAGGAACAAGCAGTGTTTGACTGATAACTTCATTTAATTATAATTAATTTAACTATTTAGCTTTTATGAATTATGTAGAGAGTTTTCTTATTGTAAAAACGATTGATTATTTCTATCTACCTATCATCAAACTAATATTGTAAATCTAGCAACAGATTAGGAGATTATATTGTTTTGTGTTTAAAAGAAACTATATATATTAACTTCGATATGAATTTATTTTGTCAATGTAAATTATGAACCTATAAAACTAATCTTCTGTAAGCTACTTTTAATAAATTTATAAAACTTAAACCTAGCGGTGTCTGAAAACATTCAGACACCGGTGATTAATTAAAATTATAATAAAGAAGCTTCCAAGTATCTTGGCTTTTAGTGTTAGAAGAACTAACATAAATCAAAACCTGTGCTTGTAGCTATATGTATTACAAAGCTGAAGTTTCTCAAGTCGTTTCTATGAACAAAACTTTTGTAATTAAACCTTGGCTGGGAAAGTCGGTGGATGCGAGCGAAGTCGCGGGAGGCGCTTGTATGTAGCGGTAAATCACAGGGGTGGCTTCTACTTGGATTTTGTGGAAATTATACCACACACAACTAAGCTCTTTAATTATTACTTAGTACAGGTATTTGATTTTTTATAAATAAATATGTGATATTGTATATTTTAGTAGTTAGTTGTTTTGAATTTGAAAAAGTTGCTCATACGAACAAGTCTATTTTAATTCAGGCCTGCCCGTAAGCTGAAAAAATGGTTTAAAAAAACCTAAAGTGAGTTAGTGAGTTTATTACACATAAAGTGAGACAAAATTGCTTACTTTCTTGTGAGCAGGATTAGGGACATGTACAGTCAGCTAACCAATCAATAGCTTTGTGGTTTAAATACCTACATCTTGTGGTTTCAAAAGGAATGGAACTCGACACCGGAGTGGTCTCTTTGTGCCTCTTCCTGCCTTTGAGGACTCAATCAGGCGGACGCAGTACACGTGGATACAGAAGGAATAGTAAACTGATTTATAAAAGTAATGAGGTTCATACATTCCAATTATGACAACGAATAATGTGTAGTGTAGTTTTTATGTAGTTTGTACACCTAGGCTTCAGGGTACTAACAAAAATTATACTTCTCAACTTAAACGTTTTGATTCGTAATATCACCACATCACAAGTATTTTTTTCTTAACGATGCAATCTCAATGCCCGATAAATAATATTTTCAAGAATTTCCCAGCAGTCGTTTAACATAATGAATGTATACCATCTATTTTTATGTATTAGTAAGTGTTTGATGTAGTTAGTGTAAAAGTTATCCAATCCACGTACGTAATCCAATTCACCTTGTTCTGTCCCAAGTTGTCCTACTGCCTCGCCTCGTGCTGCGCCCTGGTGTAGGGTTTCCACAAAACTGCTTGAAGACGCGAACTGTCAGCGGCGCTCGTTAATCATTTCCTCCCGACTGGCTCGCAGACTGAGACTGCGACTGAGGAGATCCATTCAAAGAGTTACTACTTGTAGTATTGATGATAACAAGTTTGTCTTTCGGTTACGGATCGGTATGATAAGACCGAGCGTATCTTCGTTACAAATCCAACATTAATTGCGTAAATGGTTTTACAGATTTCTTGAAAAGTATTTTAGGAAGATAGTTACGAGTAAATATTGTGGGTGTAAAATAAATTACCTACTTTATTTCGCTATTGATATCTTTCATACTCATTATCCCAGTCTCAGGTCCCAGTAACCTGAAATAATTGAATTTTAATAAATTCAATTATTTCACTACTTTTATTTTTTATTTCAATTATTTTATTACTGGGTAACGATTACGTAATTTATTTAATTTTAATTACTCATTGGCGTGGGCGCAACGAATGAAAATCAAAATTGGTGAAAGTCAGTCTACTTGTTATAATAATTATTACAACAGTTTTGAAGCCTGAATATCGCTCACCAGTTTGTAGACTAGGTACTTACATACAGTAGACATGATTAATATACCTTGAAAAGACAGGAAAACTTATGTAAGATGAAAAGCAGGTTGTTATTTCAGTAGAATTATGCACAAAGCCACAAACTGTGCCCCACTCCCGTAGCCCTAAGTTATTAGAGTTTTTATTCTGTACCTTACGCTCGTGTAAAATACAAAGAAAACGTGAACCTCCGCACAAGCCTCAGTGTTTTAATTAAAAATGCGCACCTTGAGTAAACGAATGCGCTTTAAAAGATTTACTATGGAAACTCGATCTATATACGAAACTTAACAATAAAACAGGAACAAAATAAAGTAATAAAATCGTGTAATTTTCTTATTAATTTACATTGTAGGTTTTAATACGAGTATTTTACTCTCACACTTACTATCACCTTTTTATATATTTTTTAGATACTTGTAAATAACGGAGGTAATTGTGATTGGGAAATAGGTTATTGGAATGACAAATGATTTTCGCAAACCAGTTAGTAAAAAACATCCACCTTTCACCATAGAACAAAAAGCAATAAAGCAGCAACAATCACTCTTGCGACCACCATTGTCTTTATTTGGTGATTTATATTTTTCCCGGCGCGTGCGAGTGACAGCCTTCAATGAATAATAGCGCCATCTATGACGGATAGCTGAAAGATAAGAAGCGTTAAAGTGAATTTGCCGTGCGTTTGACACCAATGGTAGCACCCTAAATTATGAAATATGAAAATTTTAAAGAGGATTTTTAGCTTTCATGTTTTGTCGTGTTAAATAAAAGTAGAAATTTCGCCGGAAATGCCTCAGGTACTGACAGCGGGGATTTTATTTAACAGCTGCGTTGTTTGCTTTATTTTTTTTTAATATAAACAGTAGACATTATTTTTATGATAAAATGCTATTAAGATGTTGCTATTGTTAGAACGTTTACACAACACGGTTAGCAGAAGTTAGAAGAATAATTTTTGATTATTATTGAATCTTAATTTCATGATGTTCAAGATGTATCGGCGTGATTCCTGCCATAAAAATATGTAAACCAAAAAATACATATTTAAGTGTACCAAAGCAGTACATAATATCTCATTTAAAAATTTAATTTCTATCTCTTTATTGTCGGCTTGGCAGTAAAAGTCAGTAAGTCCATAACATAAATAAACCTCGCTATAAACTATTTCTGAGTAACAAGCCCTAAAGCACATACATCAAATGCGAAGGAGTTAGCTCGCCGTGCTATGGATTTTTGGTCAGATTTATAAAAATATATAGAACAGAAATCATGCATGCAAAATTCAAACTGTGGATACTTATAATCAACTTGATTAAAGCTCGCACGCACAACGAACAATATATTAGCCAACTACATGTAACATTACTACGTAATTTAGTCACTAAATGCGTTCAAGAATCATTGTGCAAGTAAACTTCAGTGAAAATTGTTTTTTTTATTTTTTTTAACTTGTACGAGTTTGCATTTGGCCATAGTTTATAAAAATTTCAAATTTGTATATTTTGTTTCGATTGGAATTTTTCGTTCTGGTCTTTATTTACGGTATGAGGCTTTTAATTATCCGAGGTTCTGTACATTCCGAGTTATAGTGTAACTACACCCGAAGTAGGGTCTAATAAAACATCGTTTTACTTGAAAGTTAAATTAAGTGTGTAATGGGATTGACCATTTACAAAAAGAAGTCTTATAATGCGCTCATACAATGACTCATGAATACATGATATCCGTTCGACAAAAGAAAGTGAAATTAATATCTTTGGTTACGTGCACACAAAAGGGGTGTCGCGTATGTGTTTTATGAGAATAATGAATAATAGATGTGAATTTTTTGCATTATTTAAATCGATAAAATGTTACGAATAATGCAACGCAGTAAAAAGTTATGTAGCGATGAAATATGAGAATGAATTTTGATAAGTTTGAGTTACGGAAAGAATAAAATTAAGTTATCAAACTTAAGACATATTGATCGTTCATTTTAAACCCGACGTGAAAATTCGAATAACTGTACACCAATTTAGTAAAAAAAACGGAAGTGTTTGAAAATTTTAGCGTTTTTTTGCTTTCTTATTTAAGAAATAACAATATGTTCAATCGTTTGGTTATATGACTACATACAAAATACTTCAATAATAATATGATCAAATAAATAGAACGTTACATTTTTGTTGTTAAATTTCATCTGGTATTAAAGTACCTACACGGTGACCACAGAAGAGAGAAGTAAGACAGTAACGCACTAGAGGCATAAGTTTGCTAATAATTCCTACAAGAATCTTATATACCAGCTCTCAGGTTGGCAGCCCTGCCATAAATTTGCCGCCACATTTGTCAGCCACACACACACACACACACTTACGATACTCGCACTTTTGCGGCGCCATCTCGTGGATATTTATGTGTACTAATGTGGGTTAAAATTTTACTTACACTAAAAACGTTTTTGGTAGCTTATACAGATTATTAGATTATGTGTTAAAATAACTGCTTTCTTTCTTTCTTTCTATTATTATGGTAGTTAAATTTCTGACGTTATCACAAACGTATGGGTCGGATTGTTTATTGATGATCTCCCTTTTGAAAAAGTCGGTTAAAAATCCATTATTATGTACACATAACTCACATACGTTTGTTGGTTACTAATTACTATCATTTTGATTGTGGCAGTAACATATAGACAAACACGTAACAAATAATAAGAAGAATGGCATATTGTGACTTATTCCAAGTTGAGCTCGGAAGATAATTCCAACTTCTATGGTATTTAGTAACTGACGGAGTGTGGACTGTAACCTTTTGCACTATTTTTACACAAGCTTACGTCTTTTTACTCTATTTTAGCGGTTTGCAACAATTTTATCTCGTGGAACGATGCAAATCTACTGTGAAATATAAGTTTGCTTTAAGAATGTGGTGTGAAAGGCTTTATTTATTACATTTTGTCCTAATTTCTTTACATTTTGGAAACATAAATGATTGATCAAGAAGGTATTATTATTTACCTATTTATTTATATAAAGAAAAATGTATATCATATCGCCAGGTTGAAGGTAAAATATGCTATTTATCATGAGTTTTTCTTTAGGTATGTTGAAAGTTATAATAAAGTGCTTACCACCCACGCAAAATACAATTTCACTCCAAGGGCGTATTCTCGACAATATTTTTCAATACATCCTCACAGAGGGCGCTAATTCGATTAGTTCCCGAGTCATTTCTTGCGAGAGGTCGCACTTGCAGAATAATTCACGAATGATTCGAGAATAATTTAAGATTTACAATAGTGGCGAGAGGGCTATAAGTGAATTAAGATGAATGGCTGCAGGGAAGTTTACGGTTTGCTCCTAATGACCTGAGGGGGATATTTTTAAATGTAGGAGATAAGTGATAGTTCCCCCTTTGTCGGTTTATGATCGTGGGGGTTGTAAAATGCAGTTTCAGATTTTAGTACTTCGTAGCAAGATGGATGGTCAATATGGTTGGAAAGACAATTTACACTTGTGCTGACATCATCATCGGGTGCCATCTTCATATTGAAGTTCGGAGGTCAGTTGGCAAAACTTCTTGCGATCCCATGCTGCTTCTTTTAGATGCGGGTAGCTTTGCTTTGTCCATTTCTTGATGTCGTCTAGCCATTTCATCCTTCACGTCCAGGGCTTCTTGTGCTGACAGACGTAAGAAAATCTCCAATACGTAGAAAAAAAATCAACGGCCGGTCGTGAGCGAAAATAACGCTAATTTTCCAATAAAATGTTGAATTGATCAACAACGTAGTAGTTTGTAGAAACATCTAAAATAAAATAAAACTGCTGTAAGACACTCTGTGTATGGTTTATCGCTTGACTAACATTTTACATTCTTATGTAATTGTTTCAAAATATAATCAGAATGCAATAAATAGCACGAAATCTCAGTTCGCCACTTTCCCATTGAGAAAGCCACAAATTGCCCCCTTGAAGTGGCAAGTGTCCTTACGCACGCGTAGTTTAGCATTTAGCCGCGTAATGGCAACCTTCACGCCATAATCAGCAGGAACCTGCTAGTGATGAGACATGTTGAGAAAACTGAATCTTCTTTGAATTAAAGTCTTGTTGAAAATACGGGACAGTCGCAACTGTAAGAATGGAACATTGACGGTTTTTACATATTTTTTTGGGGGTAAAAGTAGATTTTAATCTTTTTTCTATACCACATTTGACCAAAACGAATATCAATACTATAATTTTTTTGCAAATCTAAAAAAATATTAGTCAACGGTGTGTATGCGGATACAATTTTTTGTTAAACAGCAAAACAATCCTGCATTAAAGTAATGCCACATGTTTGTTAAAGTCGTTCGTCACGGCGTTAGCCTGTCTAGCAATTAAAATAAAACAAGCAACGTCTTTACATCAAGACTAACCAAGTGCCCCCTCCCCTAGTGCGAGGTAGTGTGGAGTGTGCTCGAGTGTAGAGCCATCGAACATCTGTCGCGGGTTAGTTTAGCTCCCGAGAGGCGACTGTGAACGCCTTTATGACACATTTTTACATTGCGGAGCGTGGCGGTGTGGAGGTTTTTGTGTTATGCGGGTTAGGATACAAAGGTATTTTGATCTAGTTTATTTTTACAAACTAGATTATAATAAATGAACATAGAAAGATGTATCTGCCTAGTAGCCCAGTAGATGAACATTGGGTTTATAATAGGTAATTTAGAAACTACACCCGGAAGACCGCGTCGTCGTCTGAGAGTGCTGAAACGAGGCTGAAGGACGAGTTAAAACGTCATTTTGGTGAGATATACTAATTTTAAATATTACATAACATTCATTGTCTGTCTATTTGATATCGTATAAAATCAAAGCATGCCACTAAGACAACTGACAACTAAGACATCTTTATCAAGCATAATAGACAAGTTACATAATTATAAAACACTTTACTTCTTAACTTTATGAAATCTGTGTTTCAGAAACCATCTGCACAATCTTCCTTTACTTACTAGATAATTGTAGGCAAAACTTTCAGACAAACCTCGAAGCGCGTTCTTATTTGAAAGGTAGTAAAACAGCCTCTTGCATTCCCGCATGCCTAAAGCCTTACAAACAGCGGAGGTTAGGGCGGGCCGAATAAATTGTGGTGAAGCCTGTCAGAGGTACTTGATGGTAGGTAGAGTAGAGAGAGTGGCTGAAATTGGAAACAAAGGAAAAAGTTTATCTATTTATCTGTTAAAGGTAATAAGGTAATCATTTTGTCAGATCGTATGAGAAGTGGGCTTTGGCAACAAGTATTTCATAACTGAAATTTCAAACAAAACTTTGAGAGGC
Organism: Macaria liturata; assembly: GCA_964023185.1. NCBI lineage: Eukaryota > Metazoa > Arthropoda > Insecta > Lepidoptera > Geometridae > Macaria > Macaria liturata. The sequence goes on along the minus strand of OZ026811.1, from coordinate 13,348,956 downwards.
TTCTGAAAATAGGTTAAGAATTTCTGTATCGTATAGACTTTTCATTTGAGGTGTTGTTCAGATGAAAAAGAGTAACCATGTATCTTTAGATTTTTCATGACATTATATGCATTTTTAAAAATAAATTAAGTATGTAAGAATGAAATACTATTGTAATACTTCTCGTTTTCTTTTCGATACATATTATGGTTTGAGAGTATAAAACGCAAATAGATTTGGTGAGTACGAGTAAATGAGTGAAAATGAATTGGTTTTCTGATCTACCGTTCCATAAATCTTTGGAATAACTAGCTTGGTAGTAAACACGCTCTTTGGTTAGCTATAAAAATAAATTAGCAGAATGGTAAGCACAGTCCTAATGAAAACTGTAGGCTTTATGGGGAATGGTAATGGAAGAGAGCCTTTACAGGTACCTAAGGAGGAAAGGAGATTGTTATCTAGTAAGTAAAAATATACATAGGAAAACTAGGTAAATAATGAACCGACTAAAACTGACACTAAAACTTTTTATTTTAAAATACAAGATTAGAATAATGCAACAGAAAACATACTTTTATAAGCGTCACAAAAAAGCGTCTAAAGTATAGTTAAGAGTGATAATGTGCGCCTAAAATATGATTATGAATAAACATATATGTTTATGTTTTCTGTAGACAGGAGAAACTAACAGTCATACCATTACACAGTATGCAGAACAAATAGCTATAGTAATCTGCCAGATTGTATATTAAAATAATTAAGGCTTATCCGATCTTTGTTTCATAAAACCAGGAATGAATGTTCTATGACAATAAAGCAAATTATCTTTGACCAAATTAAGTTACACCAGTTTATGAAGAAACAGAACTTTTACACCATCAAACATTATTAATTATGTACTTATAAAATAATTCTCAGTAATAACAAGGTCCGTAAACATAAAGTGTTGTTCCACACAATTACTCGGGTACTTATGATCGTGTAACCTCCCAATTATCATCATATTACAGCTTGTTGTGTGTTTTATTTACACCATCTCTGTGATAGCCCTTTTGTCTCCCAAGGGAGGCATGGGAAAGTAGCGTTGTTTAGTGGAAATAAACTCTTTGAGGTCCATGTTTGTAAATAGGGATTTGTTTGTAATTAGTGCGTTTTTCTTGACACGTTAGGGTTAAAGATTACTACATTTGATTTTCTGGTATGTGCTGAATTATAATACATAAAATGCTATTAATCTATCACTAAGCTTAATTACACTTAATTTGCGAGTATATCCGACCTTAGTAAAGGTTTCTTCCCCTTTTTTTTGAGGTCTGTAAACTAAGTAGGTATTTTTTTAAAACATAATTAAACTGTCTACTGATAAAAAAAAAATTACGCCCAGAACGTTAAGTACATAATTTAATTTTGTATTACTAATATGGTGAGGACACCAAATCAGGCAACAAATCTTCCAAACTTTCTCCCGATCATTTCCTGTCCATTACAATCGATTTAGTTCTACTCGATTAGAATCGAATACTTGAGAGTTCCATTCGATTAGAATGAAGTTGACTCGTTAGTGGACATTGAATCAAAGCAACCGAATTAGGAGTCATGTCTAATGTTACAGTCCAAATCAGAATGTGGCTTTTATAAAGAACGCTTGTATAAGGTTTACTTTTAGACATTGCAATGTCCATGAAAAATAATAAATTTAGTTTAAATTGATAAAAAAAAAATGCAAAGTAACACATAAAAAGAAAATTTCACAACGATATTATTTTACTGTCATCCTTACTTCACACACACACACATAACAGTAAAAAAATAGATTCGATTACATATTTAGTTTACACACTACTCGACTACATCGACCTAATGTTGTTTTTTACATCGTATGCTTTAAACAATACTCTCACTCTTCTTATACTCTACACAAACTTCTATACCTACAAAATATGGGTATGAATAAACATAGTAAATTGTCTCCATCTTACAACTGCGGTGAAAGTAGCATCCTTGTATGGAGTACGCTTTCACATAATTTGCCCCATAATGGGCTAGACGATGGGATTATCAATACCGTTGATTGGAACATACATTTGTGGGCTATAATTTCATTCCAAAAGCCGCTCCGTGAGTGCCCAAACTTGGATACAAGTAAAAAATCTATTAGAAATGGTGGGATGATGTAATTAATGTTACGTATTGTTTTTTTTTTATTTAGGTGTATAAAGTAGTGGATTATGTTTAAACGAAAATATTTGTTAGCCTATAAATTAAAAACCAAATAATAGATTTGTAAATATGTTGATGCAACTGATTTTCCACAAAAAATATCATCCTAAAATCGTATCCAAGCGTAAACAGTCTCCAATACCAGACAATACAAGTACACCACAAAATTGGATTTTCTTAATATGTAGATAATACAAAGAAATATCTTTGAAATAGCTCTGTTATCAACCTAACTAGCTTCAAAGAAAACGACACCCAATAAAGCTCGATTTATCAAGCAGCATAATAGCACTTCACGCTCCATCCTAGATAGCTAGCGACAGCTTCAGCTCTGAGACAAACAAGCTATTAAAATAGCTATTAATCTTGAAGTGCCAGCCGCAGGATCAACACTAGCTTGTAGTCTCCAGTCACTAGCGAGAGAACTAACAAAAAGATACCGGCGAGGAGGGGGCATAGAGTAAGCGTGCAGAAACCACTACATACCTACATATTTTTCTTAGTTTTTTTTTCTAGTTTTTTTAATTTTATTGACACTCGAGAATTTAGTGAAATCTGTATGAGTCATCGTAGCACCAAAACAGTTTTTGATCTTGTTTATAGCTAAGTTTATCGACTTTTCTTATCTGCTACATACCTATATATTATACTTTTTCTGCTCGCCTGTGTTATAATTTTAGCTTGAATAGCCCTACTTTTCTTGTTTTAACATTGAACATTGACAGGAGTTGGAGCTAACTACGGTAGTTGTAATTTATTTATGATTATAGATTTTTGAATAAATGGCACTTGATAGCAGCCATTCTGTGTAAATTCCGGTACACTGCCAAACGAGGTATCAGTCGTAAAACTAGGAATATGTTTAAGATTATTAATAATAACACTTTTGCACATTTAATCTCTGCCTCCTCTAGGTATACCGCAGTACACAAGCTCATTAAGAGCGCATCTTTGGCTACTCCATTACCCCGCTGCAGCCATTTATCAAAACGCCATTAATCTCACAATTCCCGCTGCATTCGAGTGCAGTGATTAAGGCACGGTGATTAGAGGTTTATCGCAAATACCGAGGTTTCAAGCGAGGAGGTTCTATTGTCGTGGTTTTGAGGTAGTGTATTTGTAACAGCTCGCTTATTACAATCCTGGCATATTTATAGTTATCTTGTCTTTATTAAAAACTCCAAAGTGGTTTTGGTTTGTGTGTCATGCACACAATCATCCAATACAGATAAAAGATCGAAGAACTTTCTAAGCGTAGGCTTTTATGTGTTTGTGGGTTGGTAGCTGAACAGCCAAACAAACCCAGTTTCAAATCCAACCCTACAATAATCACTTGCTATTTATGTTATGCGTGGACTTGTACTCGCTTTACAGTCATTGTAAACATCGTGAGGTAGCCGATATGTTTGAGGACTACACAATCCATCAAATTTTAAAATATACCTATATTAATTAAATCGTTTATTTTGTATGTTTGTACCCTATTTTGTAATGTTCTGTATTTCTTTTTGTAATAAATGTATAGTCATACAATATAAAATACCTACTAATCTTACCCTTCTTGAAGACAGCATCATCCGCAGGGTGCAGGGGTGGAGGTGCTTTGCTTCTGTCAGCAGGATGCGGAGTATCAATCATTGCACGCTGCTTGCTCGCTTCATGGTAGGGGAGGTACTGTGTTTTTGCTGAGTTCATTTGAACTAGACTTTTGTATTTTTGGTCACAATCATAAGGATGAGTAAAGAGAAGCTCTCGGCTCCCGAGACACCGTGCAAACTAGTTCTGGAGCCATTGGATTCTAACACGTTCATGTTATGTATGTATATGTAAGTATTTTGAGCTAAAAATAGTAGATATTCAATTTGTTTACCCCAAAATAACCAGAGATATCGATTCAAAAGAAGCAAAGCTGTGTTATACTTGTACATAATATTATGGAGAACAGCATATGCATGTACAAGTAATTACATACGTATGTTATATTAGTTTGATGCTAGCCCAGTTTGCTACTATATAGGTGTAGGTAGAATAACACAGAACAAACAATAACCAAATTACTAACAGTGTATACCGAAGATACAATAGCCAATCACAATAATCTAAAACCCAACCTATTCACCCGAAATTTGTATCCGACCAACAATGTACAACAATCAAATTAAACCAAGCCGGGGCGGCGGAAATTCACAAAATTGAATCACAAAATAACAACTTAGCTAACCGCCCTTAACAATATAATGCCATCGAGGCCAATTTCCGAAGCAAATCACTCAACTTTTTACAAACTTAATCTATCGCAACAAGCTGCTTGAAAATTCAATTTCTCAGTGAAATTACTTCTAGCAGACGCCGCATTATAGCGGAAAATTTAAATATGTAGGTATATGTCAAATAGGGAATATGCACAACTTTTTTTTATTACTTCAATGAAAGCTTTTTAATAGACAATCAGCATAGTGAAATTATTTTTCAATTAGCTTTAACAACAACGCAGTTATACACGTTTTTAGTTTACGATTAGACAGAGAGAACCGACATGGCATGTGACGTCACATGGCACTAACGTCATACAAAATGCATAGAAAATTCTGTTTTGAAAGAAAGAGATGCAATGAAATCTTCAATTGGTCATTACTTCCTTATTTTTCAGTGGATATAAATGGGGTTTGCACAGTTTGCTTAGTACTTTGGTATATTTTTATAGTTTATATACAAAAATCAAATTTTAGTTCCATGCATATACCCTATTAATCCATGAAATCATCATAATATTCAGATCAGAATGTTAAACTTCGACTTCGAGAAACGAGAATTCGTTTCAAGTTCGTGTTTAAATTAATAACGCTGGCAACTCTGACGGATCTCCTATATCACACATCCAGTGCTTCATAGATAAATTTCACAGATAATCACTTTTTCTCAATAAACTTGACTTGGTCAAAGAATGTCGAAGCGGGTCTAGTGAAATGTTTGACAATACTGTTAGCATGGAGTAAAAGATAGGTAAGGATAGATAATAACGGATAGGGTACTTAGTTGTCTCTGGCTCACATTGTATATTCACCATGTAAACCAGTTAGGGGTCTCGTTAAAATTCTTGCAATGTAATAAGGCAAGTTTGGTAGGCATTCGCGTTATGCAGATCTTCGGCCAACATCGGGCATGCTCGGCTCAAAACATTCTTGCGAACTCTGTAACGCTGAGATTGTGCGCTGATTGCTGCGATTTATGATGCTACAATACATTGCATTACTAGCAGGTCAAGTTAAAATTTAATTGCAAAGTAGTAACATATTTTTTGAGTAATAAACATTAAATTAATAAAATAAATAGACTGAAACTTTACACTGCACTAAGAGCACAAACCTTTAACAAATATCTATAGGTACTATATACGCTAAATAATACAGTTCAAAACATAGTTTTGCTGACGTTAAGTGAGAGAATATGTAATATGAATCTAGTAGCTTTTCTCAGCTATGCAAGTAGCTATTAACCGTAATATAACTATTGTTTTTATTTAAAAAACAACGATAAATCGTTTGGATTTATATCCATCGACCACAACAAGATTTTAGGGTTATTAACTAAACCGTCATCTAGCATTTAATCTCATTTGTATAAAGCGGCCGTAACTCATAGTTGTGCCACAAATCATACTTATGTAAATGCAACTTAATCTTACATTTACATAATTCAATATACTGTCGTATCGATTCCTGTAAGATACCGTTTGATGTTATTTATGTATGTAACTAGTCATTTAATGCTACTAATTGACTGATGTAAAGCTAATTGCGTGTTGTTATGTATGTATCATGATAACGTTTATGTGTATGTGTGTGTTTACTTCTTAACGTTCAAAATGGGTATTTGGACTTTGGAATTAACGCATAGACTATATTTTATTCGGATTATAGTAACACCGCTGCTAGAATAACATAATATGTAATTAAAAGTTTCGTAGTTCAATGGATTGGGATATTTGTCGAATACAGCAATGCAGCGAAATCAGTTTTTCATCTATGTAATTACGGCAAGAAAGCAAAATAGTGTCATATATGTATTGTATGCATTTCTGGCCGTTTCCGAGGTTGAAATACAAGTTAAATAGTAGCTTAAATAAAAATAAAAATAAAAATAAAAAAAATTAACACTGTAAATAGACATTGGTTCATCAAAATAATAAAAAAGTTCAGTAACTGAATTACACTTATAGTGCGCAGTGCGATGGAATGAGTATTTTCGACAGGTTGGGTATTTTTCACCGAAAACTTTGAAAAATCCAAGCAATTTCGGAATTGAGTTTCATGCTACACAGGTGAAATATTTTGTACGACAAAAAGGAAATTTTATTTTATTTGCACTATTAACAGCCCAGTTTATATATATCAAACCAGAAATTTTACGTATCTTTACTAAATAAAAAGTGTGATTGGCGACGTAAAACATAACAAAAATTTGTTCAATAAAGTTGAACTACGAGTGCGAGTATGGTTTTACCAAAACCAAAACCAAAATACACAATCTATTTGGTAACCCAAAATAATATAAAATGAAACATTATAAAATTTACAAATCATTTAAACTTTATTTCAGCCAGTCCATAAGTTTAAACCACAGTTGGTAATTTAAACCAAAAATAAAGATAAATAGCGCGCGGGCAAACAAGCAACTTCATAAAAAACGCGGAGACAGAGTAAATACAAACGACGCAGTTTTCCGGAGAAATAACTTCGTACAAAGCTGTACAAAACGAACACAAATACAGCTGAAAAATAAAAAAAGGAAAATTAAGTTGTTGCCCTGGATATCCCATCATTAAAGCTTAGTGTATCATTACACTCGTCGCTAAATTAAAAACCATAATTTATGTTTATTGCTTCGGGAGGTTGCAAAAAATAAAAGAAGTATAAACAAAACCTGCGGCGCCCTACTTTGATCTCGATTTAATTGTCCAAAAAGGGTGGAAAGGGAAAAGTACGCAGTTTTGAGTAGAATTTAATTCGTTTAATCGCTTACAGTTGTTGAAGGCATCCTTTAATAAATTCTTGCCGGAATGGATGAGCCTTTGTGGCTTTTAGGGCCGAAATGAAGCGTCCTATTTTTAAACCATTACACGAGTATAAATAAAGTAAAATGAAGGTTCTGCCTCATACTGAAAGTCGAAAAGGTTCCGTTAATTTGAGTATGTTTAAGTTACGGAATAATATTTACAAATTAAGATACTATACTATTTTCTAAAATATCGGTATTAAAATGAGATCTTCATTATCTTTATTATAATAACCACCTTAGTGATAAAAAATATCTTTGATCAAACAGCTGCTTAGATGACACGTGCTTTGTCTTTTCACTCGTAGTCGAATCCATCAATGACAGCTATAAACAAAACACTTTTTAACCTTAACAGCTTAAACATGAATAAATCAGATTTATTTGAACCAGGCTGTCTATATCTATAGCAAATAATCTTCAAGGTACATGGATGCATTCAGCGCTTTTTCTCTCATCCCCTTCAGGCTGAGAAGTATTTAAGTCGTATTCAGGATCACCCCAACAACCACCCTGGCTGAGATCCTCTTATATGTTAAATACTGTGCGAGTGGAGTCTCAATGACTTACAGGATGTAGAGTGTATATACCTATATACATATATAGACTGTGTGACGGGTGTGAGTCTTTTGTACGGAGACTCAAATGTTCATGGTATTGAAAATTGACTGTTTTAATTGTGGTAATAAAAAAATAAATAGTACAACTATTATGGACATTAATTCGCTTGCCTTTTAGGCTTATTGACTTGATAATTTGGGCATAAAGTATAATAAAAATAATAACTCATTTTTTACTTTCTAAAGTCATAGATCCTGTATCACATTTCATACTAACGGATTTAAAAGTTGAGGTATTTATTTATATTGAAGAAGTTATGTGTGCTAAACCTAAGCAAAAGTTTTCAAAATCATACTTTAGAGCTATACATGAGGAGGCAATGAATCATAAATGTTTGAGTACTAGTTATCACCAAGTTACAGGAACATAATCTGAGCCGTTTCTCAGTAGTTAATGTCCAAGGAGTTAGCAAGTGTCGGTCGCTGAAGTCTGGACTTACACCAAATTGCATAAGTTGCTTAGACGCCAAGTCACTGCACTAGTCTGGTATATATGTATGTATGTACACAGCATTCATACTATGAAATGCTTTGCATATCTATACATATAATAAAGCTAAAGAGGGACGAAACTTTGAACATTAAAAACTATTAATTATTACATTAAAAACATTAAAAACTATTTAAAAAAAATGCTTGGAGATACTTCAAATTGATAGCATAGACTTTCACGTACCAACAGTTTATTTAAACACTCATAACGCAATAACGGCCGAACGGTACATCATGTTTTTTGGTATGTAGGTAGTATGAGGTCTTAGAAGTGTCATATGCTACTTTTTATCCTGAAATAAAGCGAACGAAGCCGCAGGCTTCCAATTGTTATATACATATTCATATGCAGATGAACATGAACCATATATGCACACTTAGAATAAGAATAGAATAAGAATTGCTGTCTGTTAGTCGCACTAGACATTGAGAACAGTTGGTCTGTTTTTTTAAATTTTATCAGTCATATTTACTTCCGATTTTTTAATGCTTAAAATAGTCTTTATTTCGTGGTAATGGCACTACCATTACTTGTATAAGTCTTAATTTTATATGTTGTTTGTCGTTCGTACTTGAAATGGTTTATTCGTTTTCTTCTCGAGACACATAATTAATTCAATTTCCAGGTAGTGTGTTAAAATTTTTAGAAGTAAACAGTACAAACAAGTGGTAAGTTAACTATTTAAAACTATTATAAACTCCACCTAGCTACATATATGTATGTACGTTTATAAAACTCAGTATCATTGGACCGCGGTAAAGCCCTTCTAGCTACAATGGGAGGGTCGCACACAAAGGCCTTCCGACAGATAGATGCTTGGCGGCCACTTTGTAAATACCTGGATACTTGGTAGCTAGTAGCAGGTTTATGTGGAGGATAGGTTAGGGGTTTCAGTATTTTGTAAAGTATTAAGTAGTGGGGTTCGTTGATAAGCTGCAGTTGGAGTCAATGTGAATGAATAAATGATAAGCATGACTTTAATTTAAAGGTTTCCTTTACAAATATAACAAGATCATTTTAGCAGATAACCATAGTCATATCTATGGCAGTCATATCTATGAAAATGTCTACATTAGATTAGTCACTTAATGTATTTGTTTAAATGCCTACATTGCTGTGCTATATTACTTTGAAAAAGATATTAATATTATAGATAAGTACCTATGTCTACTATTTTGAACTTCAATAATGTCTTTCAAACATTTGGCAGAAACAAAAAGCTTAGAGTTGATGAAAATTGAAACATACGAAAATGGTACAAGGAACGCGGCTTCTTTTATTAACTGACTACGTGACTCCAAGAAAAGCTCAGCGGAATGCAAAGCTTGAGCGAAAGCTTACTTTTCCTGCTTAAAATAAAAAGTCCAAATCTCCATAGTCCCGATTAAACCTTGCAAATTGAAGGTTCTTCCTCTTTGATATTGAATTTGTTTGCACTCAATATTGTTCACTGTGGATAAAAACATACATCAAAACTTTTTCTTAGTGAAGTGATTTACTTCTCAAGATTAGGAAAACTTACTGGTTTTATGTTAAGAAAATAAATAAATTGCAATTTTTAAAAAATTTCATGTTTGCACTAAACTCATTTTTACGCTCTAAATATGTTAGATCCCCACGAGTTTCTCAAAGTCTTTAGTATGCTTGCAAACATCTAAAGTTTCTGAAGGCATAGAACAACCATCCGACATCTGTATTCAGGCTTGTCAATAATTGAACAGTCTGAAACCGGCTTGTACCGGCTACATCCGGCGTCCGGTGTAAAAACAGGACGTGACGTCATAGCGCGAGCAAATTTAAGTTGCCTCAATATTTTACTAGTCTAGGATTCTAGGAGCTTACGTGTTTCAAATGTTAATTATATCAAAGTTGAGCAAAAATATATCGCATACTTGGGAATCGAACTCGCGTCCAACTAATCAAAGATAAGCGTCTACAGTGTTGAGTGAAGTTAGAATGATTGAATGTAAAAATACAATTTCGAAAAATCAATAAAACATGAAAGATTATTGCTGCAAAAAAAATATCTCCGATTTCATCTCACAAATGTCATTGGACTGTACAAAAGTATGACGTCAACTTTTTTCTACAAATTAATTTTTTTCCCATTCTATATCCACCTGTATTTCTGTGCAAATAAAGGTGGTTTTAGTATGAAGTGTAGGTATGTTAGAACGATTAGCAGTAGGCTATATCAGTTTGCAGGCTTACCCCACCAGAGATGTATGGAAGGGATGCACCCCTTATGTTTCATTAACGATTGTTTGTTGTAGAACTAGGAAACGAACAGAATTGGACATATAAACAAGATTTTTAAATTACCCAACATATCTACAGAGTTTAAGAAATTAAGTATGTTTTTACATTATTCCTATTTCTTATATTAAGAACAAATTTATAAAAAAAAACAATAAAGCTTAAAAATTAAATTAAATTTTAGTTAAGAAATCAGTTTAAAAGTTTCAGAAGTTAGTATGTAGAAAACATAAAAAAATAAGCATAATATATGATATACATCCTTGAATATCGATAACAGTCACTGTGTCGTAGTAGTTACTATTTATAGACAGATTATTATAGATGCGTGTTTAGCAAATTAATAAGTATATATAGGTATATGTACAATGTTATAGTTCTTAGACAGATAAGTACGAAGTACCTTCTTATTATTTAAACATCACAGACAAACTTCTCTGCTTAAACATACAATATTATACGATACCTCTCACCTTTCGTCAGTAGATTAACTTGATCCTCTGAAGCTTTCAGCGCCATTTCGCTACAAAATACATCGGGAAAGAAAGGGAAAATCCGTTCTCAGGTCTACATAGGCCAGGAGCCACACAATGACCCCGGTAAATCTCCGCCCGCTCCCGGACACCGGAATTCATAAATTATGATTCACTTGCTCACTGAAAACCTTTTTTATGGTAACGCTTATTCGGTGAAAAGCGGCCATTTTTATTTTACTCGTGGCCCGTGTTTTTATCGGAGGGATTTTCGGGCGAGGGCTCTCGCACTATGTTGTAGTTTGGGAGGTATCAAATTTTATGTTTTGTTGTAAATATGGAAAATATGTAACGAGGAGATTTATTAGTAGAAACTTTACTTACGTAATTTATGTAATAAGGTCATTACATCAAATATTGATCAAGTTTTCTCCTCAATTCATTTAGACAACATAGAAAATAAAATAAAATAGTGAATTTTATGTTTTCTGTATTTTTAAGTAAATTACAAAAAAATGCTATGAAACGGATAACGGCCACTGAGTCATGCCTTATTTACGAGTACACCCACAAAACTGCCTCCCAAGCATTTTGTATTTTAATATAAATTTAATATTTAACGAGCTGGGTCACAAAGTACCACGTCATGGTGCCAAATTCATCGCGCGCCGGTAATGACACTATGAAAATGTTTATGACATTTTGCATACACTTTTATGACATTTACGAGAGTTTTATGAAAGTGGTTCATTGCGCGTGTCTGTGATGCTTTTGTACGAAGATAGTTTAATTCGTCAACCTACAGAAGTTTCTTGAGGCAAATACAATAGGGGTGATGTATGTTATAAGCTTATAGAGAGCTGTACATATTTATATTTATCTATTAAAGTAATTATTAGCAGTAACTATGAGTAACTAGTAGTTGACGGATCATATTTTGGTCAACGTATTTTTTTAAATAAAATGTTACAACGGTTATTTATTTCTTATCCACCAGATGGTGATCAAACAATGGTCTCAAACGAGTTATTACCCAATACGAAACAATTTAGTTTTCCATTGTGTATCTCCGAGCTCCGCATGTATAATCAAGAAATCATAATGTATTCTACGTACTACATACAGCCACAGTTTTGCAACATTTGTACAAATTTCCTCCACACACCAATCCATAAACATTTCCGTACTGACCTTCGACTTCCAGCACCAGTGTCCGTACCACCGAATAATCTGACAAATAAATATACATCTCCGCATTTCCTTGCGCTTACCCCACACGCCAATACCGGCCATAAACCGATGTCGCATAAAAACCCGACAATATTCTTACACTTCGTAAATTTTACTACACGCGGCGTACTGAGGGTTAAGCCTCGGTTGTACTGGGACGGAATGTGCGTGCAGTATTTTGGTTTATTGAGATAGTCTAATAAATTATGTTTTAACAATTATACTATTATTAACAAAATGTTCATTCATTATTCATTCAAAATTAAAATCAATGTCCCTAAAATTGTTATTGCTAAAAACAAGCTGCAGTTCTAAGAATTCTTTGGAATGCATCTTTAAAAATATTTGACTGGCTTTCAGTAAAATGTTTTTGGTTTATAGCTTCATGAATTTCAAATTAGTATTGTCAAATAATACCTAGAACTTAATTATTTTTTATGCAATTTGATATTATTTATTTTGCTATTCTCAGACGATTACCTAACATGCATTGACAAAGCCTTTACACTGATTAGATATATCTTATGTAAAGACTTCGCTATTATAGAAATTAGATAAGCAAATTAACTGATATCTCCAACTAATTGAAAATTTAATTCCAGCTAACCTACTAGCTTAATAGTTGGTAGTGGCTCTGTTTTCTAGTCTAGGGTTGCGGGTTCGATTCCCGCATAACATAAGTCATTATGAATTTTAAATATGTAATTACTTGTTTTGAGTCTTGTCGTTTATAAGTATAATAAGTATATATTTACAAAAGAAAAGTATATAGATATTATATCCGTTATCTAGTTCCCAGGACACAAACGTTGGTTAGTGTGTGACTAGATGGCGCTGTGTGCAATATCCCGGATTTTTATTTAGCTACAAAATCTTACTGACTTATTTCTTGTGTGAAATCAGCCTATGTTATTATGCTATGTATAGAATTCATGTCACTCCAGTATCTCAGTACTTTTATTGTCTCTGTTGACATTCGCATCAGGCGATATGACCGAGAGGTCGTAAACATGTCTTGTTGCTACTCGTAAAATATCACCTATTTTTGGTTTGGCAAAATTTTTAAGGTTAACAAAGTATTGTGAACAAGGGAATACGTGTGACTCAACGTTTTATTCTATTTCTAAAGGTCACTTACATACAGATAAACCACAATATAGAGTATGTAACGTATGCATATATAGCATTAAACAGGACTATTTTGAATCTGTATTCTATTTACTGAATATAGTGTATTTCTTCTCCGGTTTTGCAAGAGTTTCTGGACTTCTAAAAAGGTTCACAAAGAATATACGAATACATAGATTTCTGCTTACTGGCTTATGAATATTGCAGTAAATTTCTTTCCTTGCATAGCACCAACTTTTATAAAATGATAACTAAAGTGTTTTTTATGGCGTATATTAAAATGCACATGAATCATCACAAGAGGGCGCGAGCGTGCGTTTAACAGTACATTGATAACTGTCGACAGTTAGTCACTACCCCACTGCGTGAAGATATTTTTACACCCAATTATTATAATTATTTAGTCATTTAGTGATGATTCATTATGGAGAAATGTATAATTGCACTGTTTTAGCTGTAATGGCTGCGAGGGGAGAATGGAGTGGCCAAACATTGCGATGGGTTGGGAATAGAATAAAAAATTTGTTTATGACATGTCATATATATATACTTACTTGTTTTGTAGATGTCAATTTTAAATTATTTTTAATGTTGTCTATCTATACATATATTGCACCCATTGTACACCAAGTTAAGATGCTGATTTCACGCTAAGTAATGTTCGACGAGGCTCACCCACAATTTTTCGCGTTTCTCTTGGCACACGTAATTTTTGAAGGTAAGTAGTAGACCGTAAATAATGGCGTAGAGGGATCGATAAAGAAAAGACTGAAAATAGGAAATTGTGGCTCCACCAACTAAACCTTAGCTTTTAAGTTATCGAGGAAGATATTTTACTACAATTGTAAGCAGCAATCTACGCAACTACCCAAAATATAGGTCACACTACCCAAAAAAAAAAACTATATCTACAGACATATCTCGGCGTTAATAAAAGAATGCTCTCGGTATTCTGCCCCTCGGGTGAGCCGGGGTGTATCAGACCCGCGGGTAAACACGAAACAAGATGAAGATAGGAGTCCATACCAGAGAAGGGGTTGTCCTAAATACGTCCCATCAAAAGCACCGTGACAAACGGATTCCGGACCAAGGACCAAATCTACTTAGTGGGGGTTGTAGGGGCGGGAATTTTGGATGGAAACGCTACTGGCACAGCATTGCAATGTCGTATCGAGATATATTACGATTTGTTATCGATGCTATGCATTCATAGGTCTCAGAATACAATGAAGTTTTAGTCAGTTTCTGGGACCAATACCATTATGAGTTTGATACCACGCTATCAAAATCACAACGATTCTTCACTTCTTCATGGCGTAAAAAAATATAAATAAACAAAATATTGTTATTTTTGTTAAGCGATATGACACAAGCTGTGTACTGTAATCTCTATAACTACGTCAAATTGCTATACAAACCAGTAGTTCACTAAACTTGGAATGTTCTATAGCTGGATTTGAAATCTATGCTATCATTACTAAAGTTATAAGTATATAAATCTACAAAAATTAATTCTTTTTTAGGCATTATTTTACCAGATTCCTCATCGTATGTTTCCACACGAAAGATCGTCAGATATTCACGGCACTTTCGGTCAAGAATGGAATTTCAGCACTTTTCTTTACAGTATTAGCAGCAGCGGCAGCTAACGAGGTTTACTGACCCTTTCATAAGTCTTCTTTGTTTATTGTGATTGCTATTTACCAACTTCTTCTTATCATATAAAAGAGACCGATTCTATTGTTGAGAGTTTTGCTTATAAGTTGTGTTCCATGTCGCTTGTACAAATTTAATGTTACTTTAAGTGACAGAAAAACCTCTAGGGACCTCAGTCACAACTAAATGATTCCATGCTTAATTTTTAACTACAATTTAGAATGTCATTGGACCCAGGGAAGCTTGGAATGACACTTTTCATAACGAGGAAATAACTAAGATTTGAGTGCTTCGCTAGTATACCATGTATATTTTGTATGTACAGTACATACATAATTGAACGCACGAGTATGTGGACTTACTATTATGTGCCTAACTATGAACACCATTAGCCATTATGTTACACTTAGGTATTCCAATTAAGTTGGCAGGTACTTAGTGTAGTGCTTGGAACTAAGTTTAGTGGAGCAGGTGACCTAGTAGTTAGATATTTTTCAACTTACACATTTAGTCAATTTTAGTACTAATATAGAATTACCTAAATTTAGTCTCATAAAATAGGTACTAAGGTGGCGTCCTAAAGTCGCCGTTGTAATTTAATAAACAAGTTTTGTAGTAACTACAATAAATTTACACATACATACACTATACCTACTATATACCTACCTAACATACATACATAATTATACTGATTAGAAAAATATCTTTATTCATTCTAGATTTTCAAAATCATGAAACAAATTGATTAAATTTTCTAGCCTACAATATTTAAATACAACTTATCATAGAAAATACATGGAAAATCCACAGTGCAATTCAGTCCGTATATATAATATGTTTGTTAGTCATAGCATTATAAAGGCCACGGTTGGTTGCGCTAATGCCCCGTGACGTCATAAATTGTAGCGAGGGATGCGCCGAGTTGAGACAGCCGGATCCAGGGGCTGTGATTTAGTCTTGTTTTTCTACAGGAATCTAGTGGAAAATTATTGCAGTATTTTTGTATGTAAGTGTGAGATGTATGGTTGTCCTACTTTTTGGTATGAATGGTAATTAATAATAATGGTAACTTTAATATTAAAATACAAAAAAATAGGTATGTCGAATTAAGTAATTATTATATCAACGATATAATTAACGAAACAAGTCGAAAAATCAGCTCGTTCCCCGAAATAAATGATTATCTCGGTGGCGTACTAATTAAAGTTAAATCAGCGTTTCCACACGTTAATTACACAAGCTGAATCTTAATTTACGTTCTCGAACTCATTAGAGGAACGAAGGAGTTTGCGAATCCAATGTTGGGAGAATTAGGCAACGAGGTTGTATTGGTTTTGATAGATTATATACATACCACTTATACATAGTTTTTTATACTTACATGCATTAAGGATCTAAAAAACCAAATTATGCTTTGTAGCATGATAATGTGGATAGTTGCCTTATTAATGCATTTCCCGCGAATTTGATATTATATGATACAAACAATCAAATTATCACTATCACTGATAAAACATGCTCGCGTTTCTATAAAAATAACCATTTCTTGCGTCTGTCATTATGTCGACTCCAAATTGATGTAATATATTTAATTTTTTCGAGACTGTAGTTAAACAGGCACTACTAAATTTATTTACCCTTTTAAGCCAATATCCTAGTTTTGAAATTATCCCGCCCTACTGCATTTACTACTTTATTTTACGTACGTTGTAATGTCTGTGATTGGTGGGCTGCATTAATTGGGGCTAATTGGCGCGCCGCCGATAAACGACTAATGAATGCAGGGTTCGTTTGGAAAATAAAGAGTGGAGCGATTGTACAAATTTTGTGGGTATGTATAGAAAATTTATTATGATTTATATTTTTCTTCCCATTAAATGTTTCATTGCAATATCTTGAAAGCCAAAGTAGAAGGATTTTCTAGACAAGCATACGACCTCTTATATTGAGTACAGTGGTGCTTAACATCTGACAAGATCAAGTCGAAAGTAAGTCTATTTCATGAAAAAAAATAATACAGCAAAAATATATACAGCTACACTACAGTTTCTATTAATGTATTTATTTTATAACTATTATTATTTCTTTAGGATTTCCCATTAGAAAAGGTTTGAAACATGGAATGCTACTAATTCGAGTTTAACAAATAGCAAGTTTCTATAGTAGGTAAGTCGGTACAATGTGAAGTAGTTTGTGTGCTAGAAATGGAAGGAAGTTAACTTGTCCGATGTCCTGGGACTCGCTGGACTGGCGGACAAAGCTGTGTCAACTTCGTAGTCTGTGGGGCTGCGGGCAGTGGTGCTGGAACTGGGAGGCGTGGTAAAAGAATAATAAAGCGTGTGGTATAATTGTAGGTTGTGTTATGGCAGTAATCAAATAAATTGAGTTGAATGTAATAACAAAATGTGTCAAATTTAGTAACACTATCCGTAACAACACTATAACGTTTTGTAGCGAGTAGTAGTTTAGCTAATGAGTTGAAAATATAAATTGAGCATAAGTTATCTCCATTACAATAAAAACAATTTAGCTTTAATTTCAACACATCCCTGGTAAAAACCTTAATTGCACTAAGTAAAAATATAAAGATAATAAGTGATTCATATGTTTTACGTGGGTTTAGCCTTCAATCAAAATATGCATGATAGCCTACGATGTAGCGGGTAGATTACTTGTTTGACAAAAAATACACAAGAAAAATATATTAAACCACAGTTTGAGAAGGCCAGCCCCGCAGGATTTCCAGCACGTAGGTATTTATCGGAAGTAAGAGCTGTAAGAGTATTGTCGGATGTCTGTAGTTGGAGCATTCTTGTTGCTCTTCTGCTTCTATGTAAGTAATTGCTACTCGACAGAATGCGCTCTACTTCGGAACTAGAAATGTGGGGAATACTATTTTAAGTCACGTAATACTAATACAAATCATTTATTACATACACTCTCCATAGTTATAAGTCAGAAGTTGATGTATGTACAAGTGTTATTTACAATAGTAAAAATAAAAATGTATTGCCTTCTAATCCAGGGCTGCGGGTTCGATGCCCGCATAACACAAGTAATTATGAATATTTAAATTTGTAATTATTTGTGTTGAGTCTGGTCGTTTCTATGTATAATAAGTATGTATTTACAAAAAATATATATATTATGTATTATATCCGTTATCTAGTACCCATGATACAAGCGTAAGCTTAGTATGGGGCTAGATGGCGCTGTGTGATATGTCATGAAATATTTATTATTTTATTTTATTTATTATTGTATAGAACTTTCAGTTATCATTCGCTTATTTGAATGCAATGCAATATAGATTATGTCAAAATGTCAATAATATTAAAAATAAGTCATAGGTCATGGATTAACAAACATGGGTAATATGCATAGCTGTTTTTGTTATAATTACTTATTAAGGGATTGTACGTAACTGTACGTATATGATTGTATTCCTTACAGCGTAGTTCCTTGCAAAAACATGGATCAATATAGGCTATCTATTTCTACAGGTAATTTCAATGCTATCCATTTAAGCACTGATTTATTAACCTAGCTACCACCTTCCAATATAAAATCTGTTTACAAGCGTACCTTCGACCATAGAGTCCAAAAATCTTCTGGCACTTCAGGTGATTTCTTGATTGAATGCCTGACAGAGAAAACAAAAAGAATCTCTGCATCAGCCGTCTCATTGAACTAATTACGTTGTGTCATGTGTTTGACGTGTGCGCGTGCGTCAGTAAATCATGCTGTGACGTCACGCGCACGGTGCCTGCGATTTATGACGTCACGCACTATTAGTGCTAAATACATGCACGAGGGAGACCATGCTGGTGATTATAATCTTCAGGGCAATTCAGACAGTGTATGTAATATATATACAGGGTTCCATATAAAATAGTAGATCAGAATGGTTGGTGTGGAAATGGTAAGTCTTATATTTTATTTTACTCTTAGCAAACAGGAATTTAGTGAATATATCTTGTAATCTCTCGGTAATAACATTTCAACATGATCTGGGAAAAAAAAAATTAGTCACAGGCACTTAAAAATATCGTCCTCATACATAAGAAAAAAAAACATCTAACAACCCATTATAACATACCTACATTCAAATAGACGCAGATATATATTATATAGCCAATATAACCTTACCGATTCCCTTCCATCTCATTACCCGGAAGCGCGTCTGAGTCCAAAAGTAACAATCCATTAGTAGGTATTAGAATGACGCACCACATTTGCAGAAGACATCGCTGCTTCCTTCCCGAGTCAGTTTCTACACAAAAACAATCTGACTCGCCCTTTGACGGGAGGCAGTCGCAGCCAGCCCTTCGATGGTAGCACAATATGGAGGAGAAGAGAGATAAGTTACAAATATTTCGTTACGTTACGTACAAGTGTTTCGTTTTTTATTTATTGGAAGCTTTGACTTTAGATATTCGAAGATCAAGCACGTTAAGCATTACTGGAAAGTTAATGTTTTATACAGGTTTAGTACTACATCCATCAATTACTTGTGCGGATGTCGTTTCAAGCGACATAGTGAATGCTTGAATATAAAATATAAAAAAGGTAGTCAAAAACATTTGAGCATGCTATCAATATTGCAGTAAATTTAATAACAACCAAAAGTAAATGAAAAGCTAACAGTTAAAATATAACAAAGATGAGACACTAAAGAAAATGAACTTTTCACACTCTCATTTTTATAAACGTATTATCACTCTCTTTGAGTCATATTCCTCATGACTGAGGGTCACGATTCCCCCGCAGAATTAATTCGTTAGGGGAGTTCTTTTGGGCAGATACATCGTGGTAGGCGCCCAGGTCCTTCCACGGAACGTTTGTATAAACGTATTAGTTATGAATCTGCAATTTTCTGACCCTTACCATCAGTCAAGCAAAGTTCAAAGTTGGCTCCGTCATACTCACCCCACGCCATTTCCATGCATTTCCCTACATACTAACTGTAGAGTGTAGGTATGTATAGGTAGAGTCTCCCTCGAAAGAATGCACTCAGGGTGGATATTAGACTCGAATGATGCGCACTTAGCACTGCAAGCAAGTAGGTGGGGAGACGGAGGGCTTTCAAAGAAACCGGATAAAACTTTGGGTTGTGATAAATTAAAAATAAATCAGATCAATAGAAATATAACATATATGGAAAGTGTTTTTACTGCGTTGTTGAGACATGATATTCGGATTTCATAATATATTTTGTTTAAAGTTTTGAAAAGAGGAAACTTTATTATATATAAAAAAATATATTATATATAATAAAATATAAAAACAAGGGCAAAAAAAAAAAAAGTGAATACGAATTGACTTTCTGGCAGGAAAACATTAGGTACTTATATAAAATATTTTTTTTTATTTACTTTATATTTGAATTACTAAAAATGTAATGCCACGTATTACGTAATTTAAAGGTTTTTTACAAATGCAGGCAATAGACACTAGATATAAAACAAATTTTAGTATTTATAACTAACCTACTCTAAATATCTACTTGAAGTGGCCTCTTGCACTATGAATCTCGATAGTAAAAACTTACAATATCGGCCTATCGCCTGCAACTAATGACGAGGGGTCACTGCGACCTGCGGGGGTCATGCTGTCACCACGCGGGGATGCGCCAGGGTTGCCAGGGTGGCCAGGGTCACCACCCCTAAGTGCCCGCATGTGGGGTAATGGCCCGGAACGAAGTGGCAACATTGTTCTATCATTCAATTTCTATCGATCTGTAGCTATTTGTTGGTGATGGTGGTGATAAATGCGTATTTGTTTTATTGAACGTGTCTTGAGTTTTTCGCAATACAGGATAAATATTAATAATATAAATCAGCAACTGTATTTGTTATTGCATAATAAACGACATTAAACAAATTGAAGAAAGTTTAAGGTACGAAAATTTACATGACATCGGCATAGTAAATATTTAAAATATATACACCGAATAAAATGACAATAACTAAACCCTAACTAAACCGTTTCTATTTCGGCAACGTGACTCCAATATGACCGCTTCCTACATACTTAGATATTTATCATCTATCTTAGATGGCTTCTGAGGTAATGGTGAACGACGATTATTTACAAACAACTAAAGATGTCCTATTTAACATTTTTGTCCTAAATTAAGTCATCGTTAGTTTTCATGAAGCAACTCTATTTGAATAGAAAATACTTGAAAAGGCAAAGACGGGTATAAAAGCGCCTTCGAGTAAAATGTTGAAACAAAGGAGTTCCTTATCACGGTCTGTCAGACTGATACAAAAGCGGAAAAATTAAACTTATTCACTTTGTTCAGAACCTATCTACTGTCGACAGTTTACTTTAGTTAGACTTGGATATAATTGGGAACTAGGTTTCTTGTGTGTTTATGTTTTAGACATATATAAGTAGATGTAAAACATAGATAGGTACTTCTAACTGTTTGAAGTTTATTTTTGAATCATTTTCCAAAATAGATCTGTCAAACTAGAGCTATCAATAAAAACCTAAAAATGTAAAACTTTCAAATCAATGTAACACATTACTGGCCAAGTTATGATATCTCAATAATTATTATTAAAACTGTGAACATACTTAACAGACTTTTTCATAAGTCTGAATATGTATATCTTTACTGTAATTAAACACAAAATAGTTTATTGTTTGAATAAAAAAGGGTGGATCCGTCATCAAATCTCAGAGCTTAATTTATACTTTTACAGTAGTATACAAGCTTCATGATATAGAGCCTTCATCGAACCGCAGGAGGTTTAACTTATAAATAAGAAACGCAATTTATGGCGAACCACCGCCGTTATATTACCTACACTTCTATGAGATTTATAGAAGGTGCTATTTGAAGCTGTTGAGAATTATTAAAATAATATGATCAATTTTACTAACAATCACATTATTATAATAGCAAAAAACGTTATTTTTTTTTTGCTAATATCTGTACACTCTTCCAAATAAAATTAATTTATAAAGCTGTTTTATAGGCTTACAGTTTCAAAAATACAATCAAAATTACAACGAACAACATGCTAAAAAAGTAAGTGTTTCAAAATGCTCAAAGCTTTTCGAATCATACGTGTCAAATTTCACAAATCAAACTGCTTTTAAAATATCTTTTACGTTACAAATACATAGACAATTTTATTATGCTATCAATTTGGAGCTAAAAATATCGGAGTGACAGCGTCCTGGAAAAACATTCATTCATTGCATCCGCAGTGCGGACAGAATGCAGGGAGCGAGGGAATAACCACCGATATGAGGGTATGTTGGAGGGAAAATAATGTACTAATAAACTAATAATGTGTAGATAATGTCTTCCTTGCAACTTAAAATCCCTGTATTTCCACCCGTCAATATATTCAGTCAAATGACTAATATTTTGAACTATGGAAATACATATTAATCCATATTTCAAAGTAGTAGTTGCATGCATGTTCGACTGTTTTTGTTTCTGTATAAAAAAAGTAGCCAATCGCTGTCAAACAAATTTCAGCATCTTTTAGTTCAATATGCGCCCTATGTAAAGAACGCGTAGAGCTCCGTAGAGCAGCTACGCGACATGCTACAAGTGTGCTACGGGCTACGAACGTTTTTTTTATTCACAGTAATTTTAAGTTACTATATAAATTATAATAAGACTGTTAAATTATGGAATACAAATCTTCTCTGGTTACAATAATACAGTTATTTATGATATTGCTTACCCTCAACTTAATAAAACACACATTGCTCAGATTCCAACATTATCATTAAACAAGAAAATAAACTACAAAATGACATTCCCTGTAATCCTCGAAAGCTCCCTGTAAATACCTGGAGGTAAGTAAGGCAAGGTAAGTACCTCACATGGCTGTATAACGGCTGGATGGTGCAGTCGTGTCGCCGCATCAAATTGCACCCCGCGTGCCGCGCGCTAGCCTAGATTTTATAGCAGGGATCTAGGGCTCACTGGATATTTTTATTATTTTGTTATTGTTTTTGTAAGTAACATAAAAATATATAATAATCATTTTGATAAATTAGAGTGAAAACACCGAATATGACATCATGAAATCTGTAGATAATTACGTGGTTTTTGGTGGTGGTATCTTTGATAATCTATGGTTTAATATAAGTTGAACACACGTAAAAATGTAAAGTTCGTTTTCTAACATAATACATGCACAAACAATAAGACATTTTCTGACTAAGTGTTTTTTTTTATTGGATAGGTATGTGGAAAATGATCCAGCTGCTAATGCAAAAAACAAGAATTAGAATATTAATTTGAAAAAACACACAATTTATAGCCATATCTAGTGACGAGTAAATCATCTCAGTTACCGTCAGTAACCCAGCTACCTGACCCAGATTTTTTTATTTCACTTCAGAGAGAATGAAATTGCTTGCAGTACCAGTAGCGGGGTAGGCTCTGCGTATTTTTTCACTGCATGGAACGGGGGCTAGCACGACCAGTTTACACAGTTTATTTTTATTTTTAGTAAGATGAATTGGTAATAAAACAATAAAAAAATACTTGAATTGTGTCATTTCAAATAAATATACATATGTATGTACCTAATTTCGTAAACACAACAAAAAAGATAGCTAACCATCGTGTGAAATAATGATGAAATATTAATTGTGTTACAAGACATACGAGTACATACATATACCTTTAACTTAAACTTTTTATTGGAAAATGAGCGAAAATAATTACGACCGGCATGATTTGAACCTGTATATTTGTGGTTGTAATAACCGGCTAGCACTTACGCCAATAATAAAAACTAATAAAGTTAATCATGCCTTACGGTAACTATAATACAGTGACTGTATATTTCTGATTAACTGCCAGAACGCCTTAACCGCTAGGCTCAAAGTTTAAGTTAAAACAGGCGGGTTTAGAAGGAATTTGACAAAATAACTCATAACAGACCTTTGAAATATTATCTAATCAAAGAATACCACACATATGTAACACAGTAGTTATTAGATATATGATAACATTTTAAAAGCAATATGCCGTCAAAAACACCAATCCGGTAAATTGACAACCTCCTCCCTTTTGAACTTGATTAAAATACCAATCATCTACTGATTCAAACAGTGTTTCACAGTACTACGTAATAGTGCAATGTAAGCATGCTAAGGGCGGTGTTTTTATTTTAATATTACCCTTGTTTCCGGCGAGTGGGTAATAATGAAATGGTTTCCATGCTGCTTGTGATGAGTGTAGCTTGGTAGACGGAAGTTGGCTAATGTGCGCTGTGTGAAAACTGTAAAATTTTAGTTTTTTTTTTATAATTTCGAGTGATTAGACAAACAGATTTGTTTTTATTACAGTGTGTTTTCTTTGTTTTGTGAGGGGGGTCAAAGCTAAGCATTGCCGAGTGTAAAATTGTAAATGCATTGCGCTGGTCACCGCTAATCATGGGGGTAACCTAGAAACATTATAAATAGTTGCACGAATACCTTGTATCTAAAGACAATGTCACCTTTTTAATCAAAACATATACATAAATATGTTATTTCGTGATGGTGTTAATGCTGTCCTATACTTTAGGATCTTCTGACGTACATAATTATCTTTCTGGTGTGAGCTTTCTAGTGGGTAGCTGATTGGAACTAATAAGTGGTATTTGACAAAAATAATAACTAAAAAATAACACAACCTACCTCTCTATCTCAACCGTGATAATGTGACATATCTAGCAAGATATGTTTAATTGTGTGTTCGCTCGTGAAGTGACATCCATAACTGCAGCCCGCGGGGAGAGCAGTCAAGCGTGATGCCAAATTGCGCCCGAGAGGCGCTGAGACCACTTCGATGTGCTGAGGCATGTCAGCAGAAACTATCTGACGTATGATGTGTTTGTGTGTTCGCGTAAAGCAGTAAAATAGTTAACAAGTAAGGTTATAGCAGTAAATTAAACAATGTATGAGAATTGATCTTACAAGTTTGGCACCTTTATGTCTCTGCATTGCTGTGGTTTTTCAGTGAATGTAAAAAAAATCTTAATTTCATTATATTTTAGCTACTTATTAGCAAAGGTATTATTTTAGCAGGGATGTTCAGTCAAATCCAGAGTAAATAGGTTTCTTGGAAGCAACCGTGCTCAATCTTTGATTACAGCGGTGCTTAACATCAGGCAGGCTGTAGTCAAACGTAACCCGGAATACCGGGCTGATAAAAAATTGAATTTACTTTGGTTATACTTAGGTTATAAAAATGTACGGTTCTAAAAAGTCAGATATTTGATTACCCCATATATTTTTTATTATATACTATAGAAATATATGGATAAGGTAGACCGATATCGAACAAAAACTATGAGAAATGACATGAAATCGAAACATTTGTTGAATTTCTCATTAATCATAATAACTTAACGTTTTCAAAACGAAGTACACACTAAAGAAACAAATTGGGACTAAGGGTAGAAACAACAAGCTTGATAAACAATTCAGATCAAACATAGCGTAGCATTGAAGCCGGATTTAATAATAATTGCAGTATATTATTACTTACAATAATTAGATAGCGCATAATTTTGTAATAAATGTTTATTACTGGGAATTTTATGCTTTTATGAATTTAATTATGTATTTACATATAAATAAAAATAAATACGGTTTCCAGGAGATCCGTCGTTTAAACTTGACTAAATTAGAAAACAAATATACTACTATTTTCACAAAATCTGTTTTGTATCATATATTTTCATATTTTTAACTATTACAGTCTTATCAATGTGTGAAGCTACAAATAAACTAAAATATAAGAAATTAAAAACAACTTCCTGTTTGTTTTTAACAAAACTCTGTTTTATGTTAATATGTCTTTGTTTTTCTTGCATTGTTTGTAAACCTCTTTCCTTTATGCTAATATACATTCTCAACACAATGTTTAAGCGTCAAGCTTCTTAAGCGATTCGATAAAGTTGATGTTCGTTGCTCCGTTAGCTTAGTTGGTAGTGGCTCTGCCTTCTAATATAGGGGTGCGGGTTCGATTCCCGCATAACACAAGTAATTATGAATATTAAAATTTGTAATTACTTGTGTTCAGTCTGGTCGTTTCTATGTATATTATGTATGTATTTACAAAAGAAAAGTATATATGTATTATATCCGTTATCTAGTACCCATGATACAAGCGTAAGCTTAGTATGGGGCTAGATGGCGCTGTGTGATATGTCCTGAAATATTTATTGTTATATTTTATTTATTTATTCGATACACATGATATAAACATAGTCTATATTCTACTTATACTTTTATAATGAATGCCATGTTTAGTTTTGAATTGGTTTAAAACTACCTACTAACACATTGTTTAAGAACCAGAATTATTACAATTTCAGGTTCAGAATAGGATTGTAAAATTCGTTCCAACATTAAAACATTTAACCAACACAAATATGGGTTTAAAAAAAATCACTCTTTTAATTACACGTTTCGTTTTATTTTTTTTCTAAAATGGGTTTGCACTTGGCCCTCTGAGTTTGTTTTGTATGAAAGTAAGGTACTGTCACATTTTGTATGTAAACCAAGTATGAGTAAGTAAGCTTCGAACTTTGCACTCAAACGATTGTGAATCGAGATAAATGTTTGATGGGATTCAAAACTTTGGGCAGATCGGTGGAAGGAAGGCTTCCGATGAATATTTGGAAAGTTTTCCGGAGATTTGAATCGGAACCATTTTGAAATACTTAGGTAGAAGTAGTCTTGTCTCTCTTAACACATGAATTGAAATCTGTGTAACAGATTTTTTTTAGTATAACGCTGCTAATAATTACCAAAATAATTTCACGTTGTCTTAATGGAGTACATAATATGAGGTTACTTTTCGTTCTGTAAGTTAATTAAAAGAAAAAAAAACATATTTTTTTAACTATAACAGGTTTGCAATTGACCATAGTTTGCGCGATGTCGCGTTTTGTAACAATGTTAATAACAAAGTAAAAAAATATGTTCCAATTATGTAGCTTCTACAGTCATATATCTGCTATATACTAAACTCAGCATCTATATTTTCTTTGGTCCGTGAGGTAGAATTAAAAGCGGATTTTTGGGCGATTAATTAAAACAAGGAAAGGGTCGTCCTCCTAATAATATAAAGGTCGTTAGGAGTGCAGCCGAAACGCCATTATTTTTGGGTCTGAGGTATAGCCACACTGATAGAGTGCTACTATATTTGTCTAAAATTATATTTTTATAAAGTTAAAAAGTAACAAACACTTACTCTAACCAAGAAATTTTTAAAGTCTTTATCTTAGTAAAAAACTAGCGTATCAAACTGCTTCTTCAATACGAAGCATTAAAGCTTGAAAATTTGCACGTAGAAGTAGTATAATTCCAATTAACCAATTAATTACTTACATTTCGTTCGTTATCAATAATGACAGACAATATAATTATACAAAAAGGCTGCTCGCCACACCAATATTCGCCACTCTTTTGAAAAGTTTCTATTATTCGCTCATATTGCGACCGTACAATAAAGACAAACGGATATTTCGTTTTTTAGGCGAAGCAATTAGAATGAAGACCTCTCGACCTCTCAAAGGATCGGATAAAAGTAAAATGTTATCTGCTCAAAGAATTAATTTATCGACTTGATGAGAAGCCCTTGTTAAATATGAGTCTTTACCTAGAATATTATACTTGTACAAACACAATGCTTATATTAGATATTACTAGTTGTTTATTATATTATATAGATAAGCTTATAGTGTAAAGTATCAAGATAGAAATCATTAGATGAGAATAATAAATTTCGACTATATTTATTTCTGCCAGCTCTCAGCACTTCGTTTGTACAAGATATAATTTAACTATGCCATGTTGATAAGGATATATGCGCCACCTTATGTATGTTTCATATGTTATGTATCAGAAAAACATCCAAAGCTAAAAATATATATTATTAATTGATTTTGTAAAGTACTAGGACTTCAGTAATTAGAAATACGACTCGAAAACAGTTAAATGCATTTTTTTCTATAGTAGCTTCCTAGTAGCAAAATAAATAAACAGTGTAAGTTGTCTCAATTCTCACTTCAGTTTGTTTGATTAGAAGTCGTTTTAGTAATCTATTTAAGATATTAAAGAACCACACACAAGATAATTAAACTTCGGCGTGGTTGGTTATCAGATAAACCTGCAACATCAGGTGTCGTGTGTAGTAGATTGGCAATTTATCACGCCGGTGACCGCGGCAGGCGCTGAATGATAATACGGCTTGTAGTACTTGATAACATGTTAATGCTATACTTGCGGACTAGTTGATATTCGTGGTTTCATCCGTTATTTTGGAATGTTCCAATTTCTACTCGAGATCTGCTACTATTATACGAACACGATGATCTGTTGATTCATTCAACAACATCAAACCAAAAAAATCCTTAGTTTAAAAGTACAGAATAAGTGGATGCCCTCGGATTTGTACGCTATTTTTGAAAATCAAGAAACTTACATATGTAAATAAATATTCGCATTTGTGTATTAGTAAAATGATACGAAGATAAGTCGATGTCCACACCATCAGATATAGAGTAGTTCTGTCTCAAGGCATAATCGTTAATTATCTCACTACTTACGATACTTCAATGCGAGAGTGAAGTGAAGAGTGAATCGGTTCTTACTGGGAAGCACGCTCCATCCTAGACCGTAATGATTGCTTACCATCTGGCATATTACGGGCGAGAGCAAATCCATTCCTTGTTAAAAAATCATTTAACAATTCGTTGACTAGATATTCAGCTATATTTCTCTGTTTCCCAACCATCTCTCCGATATCTAACCTACTTCCACTAACATCACAACCGGATACATTTAAGGTGCATCCACAGAGGGAGACAATTTGTCAGGCGAGTGCTCGCGGTAACGAACTGACAGAATATACAGCAGTTTGTATAGAGAGTTACTTACGTATACAAGGTTATTACTTGAAACGCCCGTAGCTCAGCCAGCGGGGACAATCGCATGCGATTACAAATGTTAAGCATTATTGTATGAGTGACCTAAAAGTGGTATTCCGGTTTGGGAGCTTCCGAGAGTCAGATGGCACATTAACTTGTAGGTCCCGGCTCTTTATCATAGTAGGCGTAAAGCTCTGTCAGAGGCCACTATGGTGGTTTGACTCTCATACGAAATTACATTTTTGGATATCAGTTAACCTGTATTATAACCATACACAGATTACGAAACAGTTATTACAGTGTAGTGACACTTAGATACATATACATTGCATGTACATACAGGTGGCAACTACTAGTTGCATCGCAGTTGCAGCTGAAAATGTACTGGAGTTAGTTGGTGTGAATTTCAGATGTCATTTTCTACTATTTTGCGCACTTAACTGTCTTCAACTGTACCTGCCGTAGCATGATTATAGAAAATTGCATAAAATATCTTGTTGTAAAGCTTTTTCAACATTGTTTCGGAAACATATACTTATCAAAATCCGCCTGCTGGAGTGTTACAGCAACCTTGTTTGTGCACCATTAACATTCACGGTTTCACCTTGGGCCACGCAGTTTGATTGAGCGGGTCTCGATTTAGGTTTCCTACGGTAGGTCCCCTAAACCGTTGATAAGTTTTGTGGTGAAATACAATTACGTGAATTCCTTGAATCTTAAATAGGGAGAATGTTTTGCATCTTAAGGTGCGTTTAGTTAGTTTCAATAAAACCGCTAATATTACGTTTTAATAAAATCAATACCTGCTACAAAACTATATGTACCCAGTACAAAAATCACCATACACTTAAACTTGCAAACCCCCCTTCAACTCTTAAATCTCCAAAACCACCTGAAATTCGAGCAAACGCAATACTTGGCGTAACCAGTGATCGCCCGCAAGCCTGCCACTACAATACAATCGATTATCCTGCTTTTCTCTTCACTAGCTTCCTTATCCGGGAACAAAGAAAAACCAACCATATTTTCCTGAAGTCAAGGTTCATTTTATTTTAAACAAAATGTAATAAGTAAAAGTCAACTCGGGGTATTGCGAGTGACATTTGACGTCACCGGTGATCTTCTTTTGTTCGTCGATAATGCATCGCGACGTAGCAACGGGGGCGGCTTTTGTTTCTTAGAAGTGGATTCAGAGACTAGCGTTGTATGAGTACGATGGGTGATGTAGGTTCACTTGTTTTGTACTTACAGTTTTGTTTACCGTTCTGTGGTGCAGTAGTTATGGATTTGCACTCTCTTAAGGGTATAGGAAAACATCGTGAGGAAACCGACATGTTTGAGGACCATTATATCAGAGGACATGTGTGTGTGTGTCTTCCGTGCAAGGACCTGGGCACCCACCACGATGTATCTACCCAAGAGAATCCCACCAACCAAGAGAACTCACCCAACGAATTAATTCAGGAGTCAGGACACGATAAGGAAATACGACTCAATAGAGAGAGGTGCAGTAAAACTAAGTCAAGAAATGATTGTAATAAAAATTTTTGATAGCAATCTGTGTATGCTCAGTGCTTTGTGACAGGGGCTGAATGTATGTTATGATAGCTACATTTTGAGACAAAGGTGATGAATCAATTAGTCAAACTTTGAATTAACTAAATATTGTAATTAGTGAAGAAAACTTAATGGTTAAACGAACTTACCTTAAGTGAAGTTCGACCATAATTATACGAGACGACGTTACATGCGAAGAGATTTCTTTATTAAGGCCCCATACGAAGAGAACAGGCTAAATTTCATGTAGTTCTGATCACTAGAACGTTGACCTGACATGATTCTAAGTGTTAAAAACATTTTTTTAGGCTTATTCAGTTCCTTCACAAGGTTCCTTCCTTTATTTTTTATTCTAATAATTCTAAACTAAATTAATAGAACGTTAAAAAAAATATTAGGAAATGACAACAAAGCAAAACATCTTTCTTCCATAAGTCTGTAAATATAAGTTAAAGAGAAAATATGTTTGATCAAAGATATTCATATTATGGATTTGAAACTACCGCCCTTCTTCGTTTTAGATACAAAAATACAATTGTAGAGATAAATCGTTTTTTTTAGTTAACGCCTACCAATATTTAGTATTGCAGATAGAACGTATGCTTTGTATAAATAATCAGGCACTTCGACAGTCTGTGGTTTATCGTGAGGTGACAACAGTCAGTGGTGTAAATAATTTTTAAAATCGATTATTTTGTATTTAAGAGACTATATAACAGTGAAAGATGGGTAGTAAAAGGAATAAACATTACCGAAGTGGTAAAACAAAAAGACAGTATCGCGAAAATGCTGAGAGAATGTGGTGAGTTCCATTTTTAGGTTACTTATTTTGATATGTAAGGTATTTTTTGTTGGGAAGCTGCTAATAATAGCCTGCATTTTACTAATCTACAGTAATAATATTATAAAGAGGATGATTTGTATTTGTTTCGTGTCTTTGTGTCGATTTAAAAATTCTTTTACCATTGAAATCCTAGATTATTTCTGATGAATAAATATAAGCTATTTTAATCCGGAATTAACGCGGGTGAAACCGCGGGGTGCTGCTAGTTTACATTATTTGCCATACTCATCGTAATTTATATATTTCTAGGCAAGTGATAAACTCCAAAAAAGCAAATACGACTGAGTCGCCAAACACTAATGCACAGAGTAGTGCAAGTACAGAGACCGAAATTCCTTGAAAAAGAAATTCCAGAAAAAGAAATTCCTTGTCACATAAATGTCAAGAGAATAAATGTTAATCAAATTATCATTATATGTCATCATTATCTTCTACATAGATACAATTTAACTGAGTAGTATGCCTTTTTTAATAGATAATCATTTAACATCTTTTTAAATTTTGGTAACTGATCGATACATCTGATTGTTTTAGGCAATCGATTAAATAATGTAGTGGCCATACAAAATACACTTTTTGACAAGAATGCTGTATTCAATTGTTTTACATATAACTCCCTTTCATGTCTGCTTCCGTCAGGCTTCATTCTGAACTGTTGTGGATTACATTTCACGAACATTATGACTTCGCTTATATAGAGGCAGGGCAAATTGGCTTCGAATAAAATTAATAATTGGTCTACTGGCAGCCCATTCTCGAAGCCTTATCAAGGACGTAGACAGTAATTCTGTGGAGAGATATCATAGTATCGTAGCCAAATTTGTTGGTGGCAAAAGAATAAACTTCAGCCAAAAATATCAATATAAGCTGCGTTGCAATTCTGCCGCAATTTCGTTCAACACCCGAAAACCGTTATCAGTTCTTCATAAATCAATTGTAGGTCGAAGTCCACGAAATAATATAAACAAATATGAAGAATGGAAAGCCAAAAAATTGAAGTCTGCCAAAAAGCATATAAAGAAGAAAATAAATTTTGAAAAACAAGATTCCAGAAATTATGGAGAAGACTGTAGTAGACCAGATATATATGAAGACATGATGTTAAAGTCAAAAGAAGCGTTTTTGCAAAATTTGCAAAAGAGTCTCGAAGAAAGAGAAAGAATAGCTCGGGAAACTGTTCTACAAAGTGGATCTAGCGAGTGGCTGGAATCGTCGTAACGTAATATATTAACTGCGTCTAATTTTGGGCGCGTTATAAAAAGACGATTAGACACAAGTTGTCAAAATATTGTAAAGGATATTTTGTACAAAAGGTCCATCGAACATGTTCCATCAATTAAACACGGAAAAGATAGTGAGAGGTTAGCACTGGAGCAATTATCGGCACAAGAAGATGTTAAAATATTACCATGCGGATTGTATATTGATCCAGATGTTCCATATTTTGGAGCATCACCGGATGGAATAACCGACGAAGGAATTTTAGTGGAAATAAAATGCCCTAAAACTTCGTTTAATCTCGGTTTAGAGGCAGCGGTCGATAATAAAAAGATAAAATTTTATAAAAAAGATTGCGATGGAAATCTTAAAATAAACCAAGAACATCAATGGTACTATCAAGTGCAAGGACAGCTACATGTCACAAGAAAAAAGAAATGCCTTTTTGCAATTTGGTCAGGCGAAAATTTTCAAGTTAAAACGGAAATCATTGAAAGAGATGACCTGTTTTGATCCAAAAAAATGGAAAAAAAACTAAAAGATTTTTATTTAGATTGCTTACTTCCGGAGCTAATAGATCCTAGGTTCCCAAGAAAAATGCCTATTAGAGACCCAAAATATATAACATAACAGATGCAATCAAGGCGAAAAATGAAAAACAAGAAAAAAAACGAAAAGCAGAGCCAATTGTTTTAGAAGCTAAGAAAACAAAATTATAAAAATGTACGACGTAATAACTTGTTTATTTTATAATTTGCCCACGTGATGTAGTTTATTTATTTATTTATCATTCAGTTATTTGAGGCTATGAATAAACATTGTAACAAGTAAAAATTCAAATCGTTTTTTTTTTTTCAGTTACATCCATAATAATATAAATTCGCATTATTTTTCCCTCTCATTCAAATAAAATAAATTTAAAAATATTTTTACAAAGTATGTTTTTTTGTGATTATGTGGAAATTTTCATAGGAATTTACATTATTTTCTTATTTCCTATTCCTTTGCAAAACTTATAATAATCTATACTAATAATATAAAGAAAATGTTTTTAACGAATTCATGTCTATTCCAACGAAAAAACATACTTAAGAAGTAAATGGTGTGCTCTCTGTTATTCACTACTCTGCAATCGAGATAGCGCCACAGATTAGTTAAAGGTTACTTGGACTAGCGCACTCGTACGAGCTAACGCACGATATTTTCGATAGATGGCGCGTGTTTCGCGATAGATCGCGCGTGTTTCGCCGCGAAACGCTCAAGGTCATTCGCTTCGTATTCCACCTTAACTATGTAGTCTCACTTCTGTATGTACTAGGCGTCACACTTTTTATAGCTGTGAAAATAAAAACACAAAAAAAAAAAAAACTTTTGAACAAATGTCACTGTCAATGTAGCGCATGTAGCACCGTCCTCCTGTCAAACCACATTCATTTTAGAGTCTTACCATGGAGTACTAATATATGCTCTGCTTGCCATCTCTCGTTTGTGCTATTTAACAATACACGGGTTAGACAATGTTGTTGATATTTACAGAGTCCGGGTGGGACTTTAAATCTCTTCGCATGTAACGTCGTCTCGTATGATTATGGTCGAACTTCACCGTTTAACCATTAATTATACTACGACGACATTACATGCTCGAGATTTCTTTATTAACTATGTAGATGTTTAGCACTTTAGCATAAACGAGACCAACACATATCAAAGATCGTAATGCTAATTTACAGTTTGCTAGATCTTTGATTGTGAACAAAATTTACCTAATGACGCTAACAATAGCTTATTTGAGAAAAAAAATACAGATTGAAGAATAAGTTACAAATATAAATTTGTATAACAAGGGATCAACTTATCACATTTTATAATTAAAATTGACTCTGTGAAAATATTTTACTCTCATCTGCTCTGCCGTAATGAGGCGCTTATGTATTTTGGCGACTATAAATGATTTACATGTCTCTATTCGTTATACAATTACAAAGAAAAGTCAGCTGCAACTTGCAGTTGATAATCTATGCCCTTATTGTAGCAGAACTAGCATCAGTAATTTATTTCTTAGAAGTTAAAATTGGTTTTACCGGTGGTGGCAAATTTCTATAGTTACTTTTTGGTGAAGTAACACATAAAGCTTTTGCAGGGCAAATTGCCTCTCTATGAGGAAAGAGTCTTGTAAGTTTAGGTATGACCCTATTTGGGACCGATGTCTTAATCAAGACACTAATATGTATGCCTATCCTCAAATCACTTACATTAATATCAGTTATCATAATGAGGATAGCGTCTGCCTGCACCCGCTGTGCAGTTGAAAAATGTCAGTACAGCTACTATTTGGTCTGAATGCTGATCTTTACTATAATGGGTAGGTAGGTAGGATATCAGATTGGTGGTATACTTTAGAAAGACGATATGTTTCTGTAAGCTTCTTTCATGAATCGTATGATTCAATCAACATTTATTTAACTTGTATAAATGTGATTCTGCTTGATCATTAGCCAAAAAATCTAAGATTAAGATTACTTGCAATATAATAAAAAAAATATCTTATGTTTTTTTACAGCAAAGTCCTCACTATATATTAACAGTAACATTATAATGTTGAATCGAGCTTTCAGCTAGTACCTATGTTGTTATATTAATAGCAGCACTAGATAAAAAAAAGGATTGTCTTTATACCTTCTGTTAGAAAATATTAAAAATATTAGAGTAAACGAGGGTACATTGAATATAGGTACTTTATGCCACTAAATTTATTGATTGTTACTTTGCTATAAAGCAGTAACACTTTTAAAGTCATTGTACGTAATCACGTTACGCCACAAGACTAATTCGTTATCAACCGCGCTCTAATGTCACGGAGTATAACGCCTCAATGTACATTGAATATAGGTAGATAGATAGATAAATTCTTTATGAAAACACCACATACATAAAAAACAATACAAAAAAAATATAAAATAAATAAATAGGTAATGGATGCCACTCAATTTAATAATTGTTTATTTGCTATAAAGTAGTAACACTTTCGTCATTGTACGTAATCGCGTTACGCCACTAGACTAACTCTTTATCATTCGTGCTTTATTCAACGCCCAATATATACATTTATTGTATATTGGTATAGTATTCCACTAAACTGAACATTTGCTAATTTGCTATGAAGCAGTACACTTTAAAAGTAATTGTACATAATCAAGTTATGCCCCTAGACTAGTTTGTTATTAACCGTGCTCAAATAAATATGAATCACAAACAAAATAACCGCTATAGGTCAGAAAATCTTTTTACATTGAATAAACTGTAGAACAATGTATGTAAGAAAATGGTAATAAATAAATTCATATTTTGTTGTATTGTATTTGTAACAAAAACAACAAATATGTCGGTACATCGAAAAAAGATCGTTACAGAAACATTGCTAGAAAGTAATGTTTCCGATATACATGTCAAAAATGTGTGTATTTCAAAAAAGATCGTTATATCATTTGTTGAAAAAAAAATCTACATTTACGATCTATTCGGTATAGTTTCATAAAATATATAAGATTGTACCAAGAAAATTAAAATCGATGATGAATAAATGCAGTAAGATTGCTTGGTAAGTTAGTAGTTGCACTAACCTTTATCCTTTGAGCTGGTTGATGAATTGCTTAGTTTTTGTACCAAACGTCGAATTTTCGACGTTATTTTAAAATTCCGATGCTCCTTTTCCTAATTTAACACTTGAACACATGAAATAAACACTTTTTTCCACGAAAAATTCAAATAGTAAAATTCAACGAAATTTATGATGTTGCGACGCCCGCACACAAGAAATGAATGAGGTTTGACAGGAGGACGGCGCTACATGCGCTACATTGACAGTGACATTTGTTCAAAAGTTTTTTCTTTTTTTTGTGTTTTTATTTTCACAGCTATAAAAAGTGTGACGCCTAGTACATACAGAAGTGAGACTACATAGTTAATAAAGAAATCTCGAGCATGTAACGTCGTCGTATTATAATTGTTATTATTGTTATATTGTTATATTTATATGTAATATATTATAATGTAACACATAGTTCACATATTATGAAGACAGTAAAGAAAATGCAAAGCGCAAATTATGCTCTACTCAAACTCAAGCCGTTACTCGATCAAAAAAGCCTCATATCAGTTTACTATGCGTACATACATTCAATATTGAGCTATGCTATAATAACTTGGGGAAATGGTGCAGAAATTAACAAGCTATTAGTATGCCAGAAACGATCCATCAGGACCATCAGTGGTATCACACGAAGAATTTCAGCTCGCAAATATTTTAAACAACATAAAATAATGACCGTGATATCATTATATATTTACAAATGCTTATTAGACATACACATAAATATCGATAAATACCCAAAAAGGAAAGACAAACACATTGATTACATGAATCTGAGACATGAGAATAAATTATCCATTCCTAAAACAAGACTAGTCAAAACCGAAAGACACGGAAGTTATATAAAAATTATAATGTTTAACAAATTGCCATTAGCAATCACCAAATTGAAATATCAAGATTTTAAGACTAAAATTAAAACTTTCCTAACACAGAACCCTTTCTACAAAATAAAAGAATTTTTGGATATGAAACTCACTGAAAAATCATTCTAAACCACCCACACACTTGATACAATATTTATTTGAAAAATCCACTCCCTTTCAGACTTGGCTTTTCGCTGTATTTCGCTCCTCATAATCAGATCAAATTTGATGTAAAAAAACTTATGACAATTTTATGTACCTAATTTAGTTTAAAATAAATTAATGATAATTAGATAATAAGTTAATGTAAAATGTGACTTACCATAAATGACGATTGTTATAATTATTGGTCAATAAAAAATCTGAATCTGAATCTGAATCTGAAGAAAAACGATAAACCTTATTCATCACAGAGTATTAAATCAGGTACAAACCACAATAGTACTATTTATTTTTAAACAAAAGAGTCATGTAAAACTTAAGCTTTATTTTGGGAATAATTCAGACAACTTTGTCTCAATTTCATAGATTTATGAAATGTTTTGTGTTTTTAATTATTTCTCACTTTTCTTTATTGGGCAAGTGAATAATTTTGGCTATTAATGTTTGGTGCGGTGCTTAAAAGCTTTGTAATGTCTTTACTTCTTTAGAGGAGAAGATATTTCATGACAAAACTCAGAAAAGTTTGGTTTATTATAAAAAAAAAAACTGAAATAATTAAGTATTATTCTTATTGGACATTAAGTGCGTTGAAGACATCGATCAAAAAAATAGGTTTCTTCTAGGCAAGCGTGCTACATCTTGGACTACAGTGGTGCTTAACTTCAGGCAGGCTATAGTCTAACGTAAGCCTATTTCGTGATTAATAAAACAATTATTTATTTGGTATTTTTGGTACTATCTTAATTTATTTAGATTTCTAGTATACCTAACCTACCTAGAACTTTGTGACTATGATAATTTTATTAGATTTATCATCATCTTGTATCTAATTCTCTAGCGACAGTTGCAAAGTTTCTAAAGACTTGAATGCGAAATAATGGAATGTAAGCGACTGACATAATTTTATTATCTTCTCTTTATTAGCTGCAAAAACTTGTGAACGACTAGTTAAGAATGTCATGAATGCCAACTTTTAAAAGCTTTAGAATTTGTGAGTCGCTTTTAGTATAAACAAATATTTATGTTCATTAAAAATTCAGTTTCTTAACTTAATAAATACTTTATGTTTCTCACAGAAGACTCGAATAACAAATTATATATATGTGGTAGTTCGTCGGAACCCCAGCTCTTTTACGTACCTTACATTATATTTTAATTTATAATATTGTATTTTTTTATTTTAAATCTTATTATATAGTATAGCACAAATGTCACAAAATCTAAAACCCAGCTCCTTACTTCCACTCCAGCGAGCAGTAACGGGGAAGCAATTCATTTCAGTGCGAATATTTGGACATTCCCCAAACGTGCATTCCTGGTTCAACTCCCGTCCCGGAAGTACGTCACGGGAGAATTAATTTGGCGTTAATTCCCGGTTTGCCGCCTTCCTGCGCTTCCGCGCTCTGCTATAACTTATTAGGAATCAGAGATATGGAATTTACAGGAGTCGAGATAGATCGGACGCAGTAGATTAAAACTGTGAGTATAATTAGGTTTATGTACGAGTAAGTGATTTACAATCAAAAATCAATTTATGTAAATTATTGCGAGTTCGTCATAAAATGAAATATTTTTAGGCTTCTCTAAAGATTGTCTAAGTGTCTAACTTATTTTTATGCATTATTATTGCAAATAAAGATCTGTTTTTTCCTTATTAAAAATATTTATTAGTGACTTTATAAATAAGTAATTCATAATTAGTTATTAGTAAGTTAACTGTCATCAGTAGTTGATGTATAATGTATATTCTTATTTTATGATTATATTGAGTAAGTTGCTAGGGTGTTACTAAACTTATCTTCTTCATTAGCTAAGCCAAAACTGTATAAACTTGAAAATATTGTAGGTCGTAAAATATATGTTTATTTACGCGTAACTAGCATTTTTTTACATTGTGGGTCTAGGCTTTTAGTATCAACATACTAGACAACACAAGACATCTGCAAATGTACTAAATACTTTCAACCATTTACTGGGTAAGACTTTCCTTTGATACTTAAAAATAAAATACACACTACAGTTCTGTTACATGAGTAAAAAATATTTGATATAAAATAAGTAAGGAGCTGTTTGTATTTTTCATCAAAATTTGTATTTGTACTTATTTATCATCTCATTATTCCGTTCTCTATTTCATTGCAAATCTGTGTTACAAATCGTCACATTGTGCGGAGCATGAGCATAATGCTATTGAATTCGAGACGCGGCTCCCGGCTCTCGGAGGAACCTCGGGAAACTGGGAATATAAGCCTTTTATAGTATGCCAATTATAAGCATATTTAATACGATTTCATGGATTAATGCATATAACGCTTACATGAATGGAAATGCAGGGGGAAAAATATAATAAAACATATCTTCATATTTCAGAAATATGGTTTTTATGGTTATTTCAAAGTTAAACAACAACTTAATTATTTATTATTTGATGTACATTGACGAGTGTAACAAATAAACATCAAAATATGCATTATTGGTGACTAAAGTAAAATTTTTAGACACTGTAAATCAGTAGTTACTAGGAATCTTATGTATTACATAATCTGATTCATTCACAGTGAACAGCCAGTTGATTTAAATTTACCAAACCTTTTCCCAGCATTAATTAAATAAAAGCCACACATGTAACTGGCAACACCGCGTCACCCTCGCGCCATCGGAACAAAATCCCTGGCCGCAGACACCGTTCGAAAAATGAAAAACAATTCGATTTCGGAACGTCAACGTTCAACCGTTTGAATTTGGAAGGGCGACGAGGCGTGGAGGTTGTTCAGGCGTTTGCATTGAACGACGCTTTACCAAACGCACCCGGTATGTGAGGCCTAGAGATAAGAGGAATGGATATGAAAATTTATTTCGCTCCTATCTCATTCCACAATTTATCATTTTATAAACGTGGAGGTTTATAACTTAGTACTTGTATATCCATTCCTCAGGTTCAATTGAAAGAATCGATTCAGATAAAACTGTTAATGTTTTTTTACTATACTTTTACTAGATACTAGACCCAGTATTGATACTTTAGCTACTTCTTTCCTGGATTAACTAGATAAACACCACACCCCGCTAGGATATTTTATACCTTTGTACATAATAGGTATGTGGTGAACTTGGTAAGCTATGTTCTTGCTATTTGCAACATAAAAGTTTTCAGAAAAATGGGAAATGTACTTTGAGAGTGATACCGTTCTAGATTATGTTGGTTGACTTTGCGGTTTTATCTGACGGGGAATAGTCTCTATGTATTAGGTCTTATTCGACGTTTAAAAGCTTAGATTAAATTCAATAATAGAGTGGAACGTCGCTTTATCCTACATAGGTGTTCCAAGTTGTTGGTAACAGTTGTGCCTAGACTGCGTCTGTCGCTCAAAGTGCGGTATCACGGCGACGTAGTTACCCACATTCACCACACTCACCACACTCGCCACTGTCGCCTGCTCTATGCAGCTGCTGAGAATTCTGAGTATTTACTATCTGTACCTAGCCTTAGTACTATATGCCTCAAAACATTACAATTCTGAGCTCTTCAAATCCAGAGTAAATAGGGTAAAGTTTAATATCAAGCAGACTATCAAACGCATGCATTTAGGCATTTTAGCACCAAATTTATTGAAAAAACATTCTCTCAAACAACACTGTGTTCATAGAAATTATGTTCCAAACAGTACACACGTACCTTAATGAAATAAATAACTTCATGAATATGATAGAATTAGATCATGCCTGTACTATTTTATTTGCCTGTACTAATATGGATTTATCGTTTTATTGGACTTCATTTTGAGAGTGCACCAGGTCCGAAATTACCTATCCTTACATCACACAAACCAAATAACAAATGTATCTTAGCTTTCTATCGTTCCCTATCTATAGATACTTACTTGTATGTTTAGATCCTGGTCTAGATTTCTATCGGTGCAGTGTAATCTCGCCGCTCGCCTCTGGTCTTCACCATAATTATGCTAATGCCTGTGATGGTAGCTTTTTATGTTTGTGACCATTTCGGAGTTAATTTGCCTACGTGGCGCTGCTTTGCATATCGCTCCGAGGGCCTGTTTTACATAGCACTGATATAATGTTAACTATTTTTATTTTATGATAACGTTGTAACTGATGTAGATTTAGCTATAGCAGTAGCAAGTAATTTCAATCTTTGTTAGATATTTGGTAATCACACACTAAATTAGTTTTTTTTTTAATTTTGCGCATGTGTATATGATAAAAATATGACTGTGGATGAAAGTTTGCCGATACTACTATTTGATTTTTAGGCTCTTCTTTTCTTTTTTTTTTGCTTTCTTTTTCTTTCATTCTTGATGCTTTTTCTATTATCTCTTAATGAACAAATTGCATCGTAACTATCATTTATTTAAACAATCATTAGCATTTCACGAAATAAAAGTAAATCATCTCAATGTTCAATCATCAATGTTTTATTTAATTTAATATTAGCAGTCAACAAAATATTATAGTAAGAAATTGCACTTTAATCGTAGAATTACAGTTCGTATAGTTGAACTGGACTCGACTATTGGAAAGCTGTTAAAATTCTTCTCATTTCCATGCAATTAAGTACCAATTAATTACCTCTAGTGCGTCGCCATTCCGAGACTCGCAGGATTTTATACTTGTTTGATTGTACCTGCGATAGTACCTCTGTAAATACAGGTGTTATAGTTTTATCGTTTACACGTACATTCATATTATATGATGCACATTTATAGTGGAATTAATATAATTTATGGATATTAAGCTGGGAGTTTTTCTGATAAAGAAACGTTTTCCACGAGCTTCTTTCACACTCGTTAAATTTAGTTTTTCTAACAACCGGTCTTAGAATAATGGGGTGTTATTTAATACAATTAGGTACATAGGTCAGTGTTGTTCTATTAGCTTAAAAACATTTTGCTATTTTGAAAGGGATCTAAGAAATCGACAGAAACAGGGAAACTTTTTCTCATACGTTCTGCAGTGAATTATTGAAGTATCAGTTTGGTAGGTACTATCAACGATGCTCATTAACTTTTATTATCAGCAGAGACCCGCAGTGTTGTCGCGCACACTGCGGACTGAATGCAAGGCGGCTTGGTTACATTATACCACGGGAGATAACTATTTTTTTTAATCTGTCCTGGCGCTCGCTACTCAACTCGCCGGCCAAGCCCGCGAGCTACCCATCGAACGATAAGGACTTTGGGTATCAGGAAGTAATTTATTTATTCATTTAATCTTACCTAATCGGGTGTTCTTTCTTCTATTGAAAACTTTATTTAATGTTTGCTAAATAGTCATGTCATACTAGCAGACTAAGTTTTAATTTATTCACTATTATACTTAATCTGTAGGTTATATACTTTTCTTTATTTTTATTTCATCATTCCTATTTTCTATTTATGTATATGTACTTGGTATACCAGCATATAATAGGTAGTACAATTTTCATTAAGTACAATAACATTTTGATCATCTTATGTTTATCCTAATAATATAATCAGCTATCTTATGTAGCAAAATCAGCGGGTCAGTAACTTTAGATAGGTGGCATTGTTTGCGCAAAGATTGAATAGAGAGATTAATGTCAGATATTGACATAATCACCACTTGATTAACGGTTGCGATTGGCAGGTTTCAATAGGCAAATGACTGAAAGTCAAGTGTAATAAGTAGAGTCTAGCTATTTGAAGAAAATTACATCTAGTTTTTTATGTCTTTATAAACAATATTTATTGACAAAACCGTTCCGTATCTAACAATGGCTCTACCACCGCCACGCACTATAGCATTACATGCATGTTCCCGACGCATAACATTTTATTGCACACGCGATAGTCTTAGTCGTATACAACTATACATAGATATGGCAGTTTATGGTACAGGCCAATTAAATTTGGGCCGGTAATTTTATACTGCCGGGTTTGATAGTTTTATGGGGGTCAAATTACAAGATAGAACTGATTTTACTTGTTAATGTTTATATAGGTGAAATTTACTGTAATTTTGGAATCTTTGATAAAAATATATTAATAATATATATTAATCTTTTTACTACATTATAATCTTTTTTCTTTTTTTCACTTTAACTGTAGTAACTAGTAAAAATAACAAATTTCTTCAATTAACTTAGCTGGCAAAACCGTAGCAAAACAAAAGAAGTTAAAAGTTTAAAAATGTGAAATTGGTGATGGCATTTATAACTCAAATATGTAGGTTTGACTGTACCTACACATATACACTGTACATGTGTATTTGTGTTAATATATTGTGATAGCTCCAAAAGCTCCACTGATTCTCGGTTCTTACTAGTCACCATTCGTTCTATGATAGATATTGAACCTAAACTATTTTTTGCTAACCTCGGCCGAGGTTACATATTTGAGCCTTTTGGAGTCGAGACTTTGGGGCCGTGGGGTCCGGGAGCCCATACTATTTTCCAAAACCTCTCGAAGCGCTTGGTTGACGCGACGCATGACCAAAATGCTGGCCTTTTTCTGGCTCAACGTATCAGCATTGCCATCCAGCGTGGTAATGCGGCCAGTATGCTGGGCACGCTGCCCTCTGGTAGTGGGCTGGAGCACTTAGATTATCTACATATTGCTGGTAGATACCTATACGTATCCGATTTATTATTAGTAAATGGCTCTTATTCAGTAAGAACTGCTAAATTATTATCATGCACTCGTGTAAACAACGTGTAAAGATTTTCTAAGTGCCCCTTTTTGTAGTAGTTAGAAGTAGTATGTTTAGTTTTTCTTCCCTTGTTTTTATATATTATTTTATTATTGTAAATAAAGTTACTACTAATCAATTAGATAGAAAAAAAATTAACTATTTTTATTTATCATATACAACCATATTTGTAGACCAATATACACAATACAAAACTGTAACAAAAACTGTTGATCGTTCAATAACACATCAGTTTACATTCCGTCAGCAATTCATCCAGAAATCTGTACTTACACAGTCCGGTCCATCTATAATGCAAGGTGACCGCATTGAATGTCGGTTAATATTTGACGAGTATCGGCGAGTATTGATCGAACGCACCTGCGGTGAGGTAGTGAATAGAGTTAGGTCTAAGTATTATTAGCTAGTGCTGATTAGTGGTAATCCGGGATATTAAGTGGAATATGTGTTAATCCAAGGTATGGTTAGGACAATAATTTAGTTCCGATAGCCTCGTTTGACAGTTCGAATGATCACAGTATACTCCACCTTTAACAACAAGCGACACTGTGTCGTTTGTGAAGGTATTTCAGAAATTGTTTCATTGTCAATTTAGCTCTAAACAGCTTAGTATACTTCTATACTTCTCAGTAAAGAGTTATGTCCACGAAGTCGTCTGAAAGTACAGCCCAAACGTATATTTTTATCTGACCAAGTGTTGACTTCAAGTAACAATGAATATATAAGTCTTTAGTATTTTCTGAAGCACACAAAATAAAATTAATGAATATTGTTTTGGGAAAACATTTACAAAAATCGTTACAAATTATGATTTGCTAATCCTATCTTCAACAAACAACGTGTCAAAA
This sequence comes from Macaria liturata, assembly GCA_964023185.1. NCBI lineage: Eukaryota > Metazoa > Arthropoda > Insecta > Lepidoptera > Geometridae > Macaria > Macaria liturata. The sequence continues at coordinate 13,304,105 of OZ026811.1, read as the reverse complement.
TCCTTTTAGTTTTTACAATACCTTACTCGTTATGTACATGACATGCCTATGCCTCTGAGCCTCCGTAACAAGCCTCCCTCGGGAGTCCTGCCATGTCCCGAATACCTATTACATTACCGTGCGCTATGATTGGCTGTAATCGTATCTAGTAAATTATTCCGACCCAAATTAGGCAATCTAATAATGATACCTTTTGTGATTTGAAGGAAAAACCCTTGTATGAGCAAACAGGTCGGGTAAACTAGTTTTTGTGATTCTTGTGCGGTTTGTGTAATTTTTCTTTGTTTATTTATTGAAGTAGGAAGTTGTTCACAGCGCGGCAACGTTTAGGGCATACAATTGTCTTTAATACACATTTGTTATATTTTTTTCTCAATTTTTTTCTTTATATAGGTTTATTGGTGAGTTTGATAAGATTAAGTACAGACAATTAATTTGATTGTAAACGAAAATTTGATTGCTTTAACCGTTTATGCTAGATTTTTAAACAAAATAACTGAAAATTCTATTTTACTTAAAGTTATAGCAAGTTCCATTTTACCATCATTTTACGATGCATAAAATTAAAATATTTAATCAATCAAAACCGCGCAGTGACGGAGAAAATTCAATTAAAATGAATACATGTCTAAAGCAATGTTTTTCAATACAAACATTTGTATTTTAGTTATACTAAAGTTAGTTCTAGCTAGTGATGAAGATGATCAAAAGACAGTTTTGATAGGTTCAGAAGAAATTGTAGATTCTTTTAAGAATATTGTCACTTCAGAATATATCAGAAACTTAGCAAATGAATTTGCAGCAAAGGCTGCTAAGCATTTTATAAATGAAATGAAGCATAGAGAAGCTCAGCTGAGGGAAGATTATACAAAACAACGGTAAGTGAATTAAAAGGGGATCTTCTATGGGAATCTCTTTTAACCTAGAATCTATTTGACGTAAGTTAACAACGAACGGTTTTTTATTACGACTCTATGCGTTATTACTGGTTTCAAACCAGGATACAAATAGGTAGCCTGTTAATCCAGGCTCTGAACTGAATATCAAATGTTTCACTCTCAGAAAATATGAAGAAGCTGGATACATGTCATATATATTCAAGCGTTTTGCTTCGACTTTCATCGTGCGAACAGCTAAACTGTGGAACTCCTTGCCCGAATCTCTATTCCCCTTGAACTATAATTTGTCGGTCTTCAAGTCGAGAATAAACCGGTTCCTTCTAGGCAAGCGCGCAAGATCGTAGATTATAACGTTGCTTAACATCAGGCAAGTTGTAGTCAAGCGTGAACCTATCTCATGTAAAAAAATATATCTTGATAACCATTTTATGTTAAACCATGTTTTTTTTTTACGTTTAATGTGTCAACAAAATACAAAGAGAAATCTTTGAGAGATAATATATTTAATGCGTTATTTTACAGAAACGAATCCAGAAAAGGAATAAAACCAGGCAACTCTAAACTGCGCAGAGATGTGGTCAATAAACAGAATCCAGCACAAATAGATGATACTCCACGATTGAAGTTTGTCAAGCTCCGGGAGAACTGGGGTCTAAATAAACCTGCCGCAACGTATGTACATATATATATACCAATTTTTTAATAGGTTATAAAAGAGTTTGTTAAGTTTTCAAACAAAAATAAGCGTAATAACTGACAAACCTTTGCTTTATAGGTAAGTTTCTCATTGACGATTACGGTAAATTTATAGGAATGTATTATTTTCAGTACCAGGGTACCAGAACTACGAGAAATCGAAGTCACAACACAAGTGTTCGAGACACACGAAGCCCAGACAGACAGCACAGACAAACCTGATCATGAAAAGTATGATCACGAGAAGTATGATCATGAAAAGTATGACCATGAAGCGCCATCTATCCTGAACGAAGAACAAGCCATGACTTTGCTGAAGGAACCTTCTCCTGATGGAGACAACTTGGAGGAGGATCCGAAACTTACTGATGAGGAGGAAGAAAATCCTCTAGCGGCTCTGGGGCCGATGAAGATCAACGGAGTGTATTTTAGAAGACTCTTGGGTGCTATTGAACTTGAATAAATTATGTTTAGTTTAAGGTAATCTTTTTCCAGATTTTTCTTCTAGACACCTTTGTTATAACAATAAAATATTGTTCTCGTGTAAATTTAACGCATGTTTTGTATTCTATTTTACTGGAGTATAAGGTGTGCGAAGCTAATATTTAGACACTCATTTATCAGCTCTTGTTTAGAACTAAAGAGGAATTCAATCCTCTTTATTTGATTATTAAAATGTCTCGAGTTACATTTGTATATAGGTTGTTGTTGAAATAATGAGTAAGAACATCTAACAGATGCTTGAATTAAATTGAAATTCTTGCGATTGCGCAAAAAGACAACAAACGTTTCCAATCGGCTTCCGCAATGCTGGCATCGTCATTTCGTCAATACCGAAAAAGTCTTAGGCATAATTCTTATAATCTCCTGTCAGTCATACTTACAAGGAGACGCTAAGTGGATTATAGGGCATTAGCTTCGATCAATAAGGTAGCGGGTTCGGAACGCGCTGCCGGCTTTAGGTCGGGAGCCAATGAGTGTTCATATTACGAAAGCTATAATGAAATGGTAAGAAGGTTATAATTTATCTCAGTGAGTTCAGTGACTAGATCGTGACTCAGTGATAGTGGGATATTTTGAAAACATATTAGATTGGTAAATACTTTTCCCGACACTCATAAACAAATGTTTCTATAGAGAGTTACCTACAAAGCGATCTTAACCTCACAGACGCAAATACAAGGTTTGTTTTACAAGTGCTCACATAGGTGTTATACTTACTTGTATAAAATAGAGCCAATTTATTACGTTTGGATCATGGCAACTGCTTTAGAATTTCCTCTGTTACAGTTTCTGGAGTCCATTCAGTTATTATTAAATATATTTTTTTAAATTATTGACATGACTATTGCAACAAGCATACATTATTCACTTACTTTATTCCAGTAGCTCCCAGTGTAATTTCGTTTAAGGGTTCAGTCCATCGGTTCGGTTGGTTCCGACCGATATCGCGTAGGATTTATTTATAGCTCCGATTGGATTCGATGGATTTCGTTTATTGAAGTATTTATTTTTAAGCCGATGCTACTTTTAAGTGCTCGGTGGGAAATTGGTTTTCTAGACTCCACCTTTAAAGTATGAACGAGATTAGGGAGAGATATAGCTTGGAAATAAGTATAATCTATACTCCTTACTAACCGTATATCGCGAAAATTTTAAGCGTATTTTTTTTTCTCATGTTATTTAAGCATTTGGAACATACTTCTTAAAAGTGATTTAAACATTTAAACACATTTATTGCAAATACTTTACACGGTACATAGAAATTAAGGCTCTGCCTTCTGCTTTAGTTAACAACTGTGTTGCAGAAGGCAAGGTCTTCCAGTGGAACATTTCTTAGATGTTTTATGTTGATAACTAAGAATAGAAAAAAAACCGGAAGAATCAAAGGTACGTGCAGCTATAATAACATACATAGATACACGCCAAATCAAAATTAACGTAGTAAGTTTTATTCTGTAAATGAATAAAGTGATTCACCATAACTATTCTACATTTGCAGCATAGTTCTGAACACAAAGAGTTGGTAACCACATAGGTAGGTAATCCGTAGCGTTACTTGTGCCACAATAGTGGCTCGAGACACCGCTGGATGGCGCAGCCTTCGCAGGATGACTCTGTAGGACGAGGTAGGAAGACACAGTTACCTAGTTTATGTCCAAAATGTATTACGTAGGTGAGATGCACATACTCGTATTTACAGGGTCTTTAAAATCAAAGAAGGGTAGTTTAGTCACTTTTCGATTTGCATTTTTTTATATTTAGCGTCTTCAAGTGATGTGAATATTTATTACGTGAGTGTTCACAGGTGTTGTCGATAACTGTTATGTATTCATGGTAAATAAAATAACGTATGACGTATTGTATATGTATAGCTCGCAACACATACTTACTTATGATGCTATTAAACCATCGTGTACTTAATAAATTCCAAAACTTTCGAATCAAGTTCAACAACTGTTCCTTGGTAAAGTTCGCTAAAAGGAAAGAAAATCCTGGCGGATCGTCGGGGCAATAATTCAGAGGACGATGAATTATTGATGGGCCCCGATGTAGGGACCGGCATTAGATGATGTATGCCGCCGGCTGAGGGATTTAAAAATGAAAATAATGTGGGAGAATGTGGCGGGGAGGTGGAAGGTAGACGGGAACACGTACTGAGTAGGGGCTGGGATGAGCGTGATACTATTTTGGTAGTTTGAAGTGTTCTATTATTAAGTAGATTTTTAAACTATAACAGGTTTGAACTTGACCACGGTTGACCTAGTGGTAATTATTAGCATATAGTCATAGTATGTCAGTCGTTCTGTCTTAAAAATCCTACCTAAAACGTGTCTAAGTATCCTATAATTCCGCTTATGTACAAAAGGTCTTTCATCTTTAACTTTAACTCTTCGTGATTAGATATTTTTATATCGTTGCGTTCGATTAACATATGACATGTTCAAATTAAGATAATGTCAAGGTCTGAGCTTAGACAACTTCATATCGATTAAAATCCCATACTTTATGAAAACTTGTATGTGTAAACAATGCTCTAGACCGTGTTACTATCATTATTTTCGTGTCAATTTTTACTCAGCAATCTATTTCACACACACGTATAAAATATTTTCAACAACAATTGTTTAGGTGTTATTCCTTTATTCCCAGTCCTTCCCATCCAGCTATCTTCCAGCGGTTATTGCTCAGTAAGTTCAGCGAGGAGACACTCAAGTACCGTTTCAACGCCCTCGCTGTGTTTCTCGCATAATCAAAGCGGTGTAAAATTGTGCAGTTTTATACTGAGCGTCGCATAGGTTGCACTGTTTATTTGTTGGTATTTTCGAAACTAGAAATTGTGAGCGAGTTACATTTTTACACATAATTTCATCATTATTGGGACCGGTATTTGTTCAGTTATGATTTTATCATGGAAACATGTGACTTGTGCTTAGATGTAGCTTATAATATTTTGTCCTGTGAAAAAAAATGCAACTAAACATAGAATAAGTGATAGCCATGCATACGTGTAAAGTCAAACGCTTACTAAAATAAGCTTATTTCATAATAAACATGATCAACTTTTCTTTGATCGTTCAATGCATATTTACATATTTACTACTAACAAATTACAATGTCTCAGCCATATACTGTCATAATTGTCACCGCTAATTCCACAACACCACATCCTAATAAGCTAAGGGCCCATTCGTCACCAGACAATGGCTTGTACCAGTAATACAAAGCAGAGATAATGCAGTTATCGTCATATAATAGGCTTATCAGGACGTTGCGACATACAGGCAGTGCTGGCTGGGTGACGGTTACAGCTCCATTGGCCCCACTGGCATTGCCAGGGTGTGGTAATGGTCACCTTTTGGTTAAAAGAGTGAAATTAATAAGCTAAAATACTAATTGAAAGTGACGCATAAGGATGTAGTTGAACTTTTTTTCACGCACGGAATCATTAAATCATGTCAGAGGTCTTTTGGTTAAGCAAGTATTTGTATCAGAATTTATTTAATATCACCACATCATTAAATGACTGACTCTGAAAATAAGGCCTCATGTGCATTTATATTTATTATTGCATTTTAATAATAGGGATGAATGCTTTACGAGTGTTTGAGCATTTGTATGTTTATCATGATGATCCGTTCTGTTACGGCATAAAAGAAAATCAAACATATTTTTGATTTTTACAATGCTATGTTCATGAAAGTTTATCTCCACACCAGTTCCCAAAACTTGTTGCTTTCCCATCATTCTAGCAATATCCTCTCACCCTGGCCACACCACCGCCCACGGCCGCCACAAAGACATTAAGAAGACATTGGCGCGACTGTTGCTCGGGGGCGTGGTCACATTGTCATGGAAATGAGCTGGCGAAGCCTGCTGAGTAATGCAATCAGGAAATGAGGAGATGCTTAGCTCTAATTGTAGACTAGAATCGTATGAGCACCTTGTTTGGAAGGAGGTGGTTATGTCTTGTCACTTTGTATATATTTGCTGACGTATTATCTGTTCAACAAATTTTCAAAACAAAACAAAAATATGGCAAGAGTTATAAAGGTGTTTTTAGACAGCCTTGTTTAAGAGTCAGTTCCATTCCTAAAGGGCAATATTTACTTTTTTCATTGCGTCATTACTGGGTGTGTTTGTCCAGTACTTAATCATATCAGACTAAAAAGTGTTATGTAGTGATATAACAGATGGTATAAAATAGGTATTGAAGTCTTATTTTTGTTTCTTTCCAAAATATATTTTTGCAAACCGAAAAAAACAGCAAAAAATTCAAATATCAGAAATCCCCGAACCTCGTTCCCGAAGGTTTTAGTTCGTTCCAGTGCATTCAAGTCACGTGCGTGGGACGTCGCCACGTCGCGGGGAATTGGGTCATTCCTGACCTCAGGTGGTTGCAGGTATGATGCAATCTGGGGAGGAAATATTGGATCCAATGTGGGAAGGACGTGATAAGGCAATCACATAAATGAAAAGATAGAAGGACAAAAAAATATTCACACAGATTTAAAGACAAATAAGTTCAGTTGTTTAGATAATGGTTAGCTTGTTTTGCTTTGTTTAGTGTAATAATTCGTTATAAAGAAAACATAAAATAAATTTTTAATAAAATATGTGGTTAATAAACATTACAGAATCTGAAATAATATCAAGAAACTACTACAAATTTAGTATATATTTTTTAAAAGCATTTTTTCCATGATTTCTTTACTTCAAGATTATTGCATAGTATGTATATTTTCAATTATCACATTTATACATTGCACTGTAAAGTAGTAAATTGTAATAAAAAATACATTGAATGGTAAATGTTTTAGTGATATTATAGATTAGCTAACTCAATCTAATAACATATACCACTCAACTAGCCCACAATACCAGCTAATATGTACCATTTCACCAGCCAGCCGAAACCGGGTAAATTAGTCGCCAGTCGCTGCGACGTGATGGGAATGCCCCTTTATTGGCTGCTAGCACTACAAATGTAGGGGTAGGTAGAATTAGGGCACTGCAGTTGTGCAATGTAGGGCGTAGGGTTTATTTGGGCTTTGGTTGGGACAAAAAAAAATGATTTATTTGATTATGGCTTTTGGGTTAAAGTTTTCAAACGTCCAGTGCTTCAGAGATCTCTGACACCTGGATAAATAACGGCTAAACTATGTCGATGAGATGACCGCAACTATTATTTTTGTATTGAAGTGCCTTGATACTTGTATGACACTTTTAAATATTTAAACACACGTCAGGTGTTAATGTCAAGCAATGAGCTCATAGACATTTAATTTATTTTTCTAGTCTATTTGTCCAAAATGTCTATGAACGATTGCTTCATCTCTAATGAACTTTCAACCACCCTACATAACTATACAAACAAACCCATCCAATGCCAGCAAACCTCTAAAATTCCAAACTGGCTGTAACTCATACTAATAAGCCAGTAAAGCGAGTTACATAGAAGCAGCGGCCCCATTTTACAGATTTACAGGTCCCTCAGCGAACGGCGTGCGAGCGATCTGGCAAGTGTCGTGTGGAGTAGGACTTGTTTTATTTTCGAGGTTTGGGTTTTGTTTTATATACGTTTAGTAGGAGTATACTGATCATACTGGTATTTTGCTTGAGGAGTGGATACGATACCAGTTTTAAACTAAAAAGAACACAGTTAGTCAAAAGCATATACATATAGGTACTATGATTTAATTTATGTCAATCAGTTTTGTGCATCTGAATAAACGAAGTATGAATAAGACATAATATTGATCACGTTTACCTTTCATACATCTCGGTTATGCCTATAACTAGCCAAGCGTTCTGTGATTGACCGTAATTTAAGAAAAAAACATTAAATATCAAAAATATTATTTTGTATCTTAACTGTATTTTAGATTATCATGTTGTTGAAACTATCACGAGGTTGGTACAAAAATAATATTGAAAACAGTACATCGTTCTAAATATTTATTTTTCCGATAGTGCCGAATACCTGCCAATCCCACGCTATGACAACGTTTCAAATGCAAATAACATTCGCGACAAAAAGTTAAAATAACAAAAAATGCGCAAACAGGATCCGAGTCCGACAGCGATCTCCCATTTTTAGTTCGCAACTTTAAATTACTACTCGGTGCTGGCAACCTTTATGCAAGTTTAATAGCTTCCACTACAGTGTTACCAGTGCCTATTGCATCTACCTTTACAACGAAACGACGCAGTGATTCTACTACTCACATTTGTAATTTACTTTGCACTCCATTGCGGTGTAACCAAGCCCTGCATTCATAGACTTTAGTTCTTAACGCGCAATGGTCGCGTACTTGATTAAGCCAGATTTGTTTAGATAGCTCGTAGTGCGGGGACTTGTGTTTGTTTCCGGAGGTTCATTCAATCAAACGGCCCAGTGGATGCTGATTGGTAAATAAGGCTGTGCGTACATCGGACATGTTTTTTTAGCGAAGCGATCGCGTGGCCATCACTAGGTTTAACAATGTGTCAACACCAGTACATGGCCGAGCATTTTTTGCGGAGATAAATTCGGATTTCTGTTGTTGTGTGCGGGGCTTTATTTTTGTAACGGTTCATTGTGTTGGTATTGTTTTAATTTTTGTTTGTTACAGCAGCAATGCTGTTTGTAAAATTAGTAGTCCTAGCAAAGCGCAAGTAAGTCCTACCGTAACAATTAAATTAAGCTATTTCGAGGCATTTGACAGCAGTCTCGCAAACCAATATTGTTGCTTTCCTATTTAATTTCACACATCTTCTAAAATAATAACAAAATAGTTAGTTATGTTTTTTACCGTGCTAATGGTTTTACCAAGTTACTGAGTGAAACCATGTCATACCGTAACAGATTCAATTAAAATAAAAAAATGCAAAATTTACACAATGTATTCTTTATCGTTTGTCCACGTACAAATTGAGTGCCATTTTTTGTCGGATGAAAAATGCGTCAACATTTTTGCGTGAATAGAATATGTACTATGTAGTTATCAGTCCAATTTTCTGATAGGAAATTCAATAAATTAATATGTGAGTGGCTCTCAGCTTTGCCGGGATTATCGCGGCTGTTCAGCCTCGACCTATTTATAAGATTGATAGACTCATTTCGGATAAAACAACGTGTGGCACTTTTTATTCCCAGAGTAGTGGCGGTTTTATGCAGATTTTCTCACCAATTTTATAATATGGCTGTTGTACCGCATGGTAGGCTTTCATTTAACTAGAGATAGCCTGATATTAAGCAACTCTACTACAGGAAATATAATATCTCAGTCCATAAAATTTAATTAGCGTTATCGTGTTAGATATAAATAAAAAGTTTTAAAAAATTTCGCTACAATATATATTAAGTTGATAGGCAATCAAAAAATAAAGTGATCGTCATGAATCATAAGCATAAAATGATTTAAAAGTATCAGTATTTGTTCAAATCAAATCAAAATCTTTAATGAACTCACTTTCTAAGTTCAGTTATGTAGCTTGTGTCAATAACATCAAAGCACGAATTTGTTAAAGAGACATTATTGACATTTGTAAAACTATTTGTTTCTTCAACACGCCGCAATACGATGCCCTATGATAGAATTCTGATGTAAGATACTTTTGAACCCTTTAAAACCAAACAAAGCCACGATACTAGTACTAATACAAAATAAAAGCACAAACCAGAAATAGATCGTGTCTTTATAAGGTAAATTCGAATGATTTCGCGGCCCTTTTGGCTGTATCCAGGAAACCGGAGTCAGACGCGCCGGTGTTGGGTTCCGGACAGTTTTCTATTACGATTTGTTTTGACTAGAATGGATGTTGCGATCTTTAGTGCTGGCCTAGAAACCAGTGAAGTTATTTCAAGTTTTGTTATATGATTATTCTGGGTTGGGTATAGGTAAATCGTGACCTAAGTTAAGCTTTGCTTGATTTTAAACCAACTGTATAATATAACTTTATTTACAATAATAAAATATAAAAACAAGGGAAGAAAAACTAAACATACTACTTCTAACTACTATTAGAAAATCTTTAGAAAAGCCTAAAGATAATCTAAGTGCTCCAGCCCACTACAACAACTGAATTGATTTTTATTACAAGCACGTCTGCACATCTCCACAGAACAAATGATAGCACAATCATATTTAAAAAATAAGTAATTGCATTATATTTTAATTTACCTTTTATTATCACTGTTGGTTCAGTAAAGAAAGCCCAAAGATTTATAATATGATTGATTATTATTATTTTATGACCACAAACAGTTTAAGTAAGTTCTATTCTTGTACAATTACCACCAATTATTGTCACCTGTCATGACTGTGTGAAATCAGAAAAAAAAGTATTATCTATTAAAATATGCCTCCATTGTTAAATCTACAAAAAAATTAAACCTCGATACCCCAATATCCAGCGCATCTCAGCGTCTCAGAACACGATGCAAATTGAAAATCTCTCTATTCGAAGATCAAACGCCGCCAGCCTTTGTAGATATTGTACATTCTCCATACATTTCCGAGAGCAATATGTGGCTATAATACGTGTATTAAAGCTTTGGCTTAGCTTTTTGTCAATCGTGCGTGGATATGGCTCGTTATTTTATTTTTGGGGTCGAATATTATAATATTCATAAAAAGCTATTTTTAAATATGAACAACTTTCACGTTTCGTTTTTATGATATGTAGATTGATCTTAATATACAAAAATATTCGTAGTAATTTATCTAAATATATAAAACTCAAAGGTGCCTGACTGACTGGCATTAGTGATCTATCAACGCACAATCCAAACCACTGGTGTGCCACTGGACGGATTGGGTTAAAATTTGGCATGCAGGTACATAAATGTTATGACGAAGGCATCCGCTAAGAAAAGCTTTTTGGAAATGCCACTACAAAAGGGGTGAAATAAGAGGTACAAGTTATACTTCTTAATGCGAGTGAAAATTAAACAACAATGCGTTACATGCCACGTAAAATACTATGCAAACATACATCCACCTCGACTTCCCGACTTACCAAGAAAATACGCAAACCGAACAATCCCCACGTAAGCAGTTAGAAGTACCACTACATTGGTTTTCCGTAAAGCAATAGTAATAAATTAGCATCGGGATTGCCAAACCGTAGTACAAGCCGCACGGAGCCATCCGATGCACTTTAATGGCATACATGCGATGCACTTACTTGCAGTTTCATGCAAACTGCATTGCAACTTGGGAGTTAGGGCTGTTTAATACGGAACATTATTTACTTGATTATGCTTTTACATTTTTTTCTATTGACATTTTTAACTATTCGTATTTAAATTTCAAACAAAGTAGGTATTTCAATTTTCAGAGGAAAAGAAAAATCAAGGCATCAATCATCAAAGAAAATCAACTGTCACCGAAATAATATAAAACGAACAGCTGAATTTCCGCAACAGAAAACTTCCTGAAATTATTGAATTATTTCCTGCAATGAATACAAAAGTATGAAATAAAAATTTCTCGTCCAACGAGTCCGAAAACCATTAAAACCGTTTTTATGGGGAAAATGATAAGTTCCTGAAAAGACATAAAATGGAGGCTCCCAGGATTCCCATAAAATGTTTTGTATCCAAGCTTTTATGGTGTTTTGATCACCTATTAAGAGATTTACTTGTTTTAGTTTGAAGTGAAAGGAGGTTTATGGGAAAAATTGTTAATGACTTGTCGAGAATCCCTTGTTATAATTTTTGATGGGGAAAGTTCGGAAGATTATGAGCGGTGGCTTGCTTGATTCATAAATTATGTGTCAAAACAATTATGAACTCTTCACATTACACAGAAGTAGGCAGTGGTTTTGTTTTCTGGACTTGCTCGTTGAATATGAAGTTTGTGAATACGTTTGTATAGAGACGACTGTTATTTTTTAAGTTTCTTCTAGGCAAACGTGCAAAATCTTAGACTGGGGATCTTACAGTGCGGCTTAACATCAGGCAGGCTGTAGTCAAACGTTGGCCTATTTAATGTAAAAAAAATACTCATTTACTTCGTGTTCTGGATAACACATAAATTTGAAGGTTTCAGCATTTATCGTGGTATTACAGCAATTTTTAAATCAAGTCTAAATTGTTCAACACTGTTTGGGTGGTTTAGAAACTCTCAGAAACTCTTGCACGAACTAACTCCCTTGTGTGGTTTCCACAAGAAAGTTTTCACTTTACAGCCAGTGCAAGTTAGCCACAACAATTGGATTAAATATTTTTATATTACGTTTTTTAAAAATAGATGGAACGACATAAATATAAAGAAGGAATCACTTTCATGACAGTTTATTAGTCTTGCATTTGTTTCATTTCCTTATCAGTTTTAGAAACCCTCCAACCCGCAATATTTTTGTTATTGTACCATTTTTTCTATCCATTTTTTACCAATTTGTGGTCAAATGTTACAATATAAATAAATGATGTTTTGATTACATTAGCGGATAATGATCCCCTATTGACCGGAAACGAAGATAGAAAAATTATCTTTTTATTAATATATATCCTTCTTGCAACAAATAAATTGATGGAATAGAGAGTAATGCGAGGTCTTCTCTCGGCGGTTGATAAATCAATGTGATTTGTTTTTCTATTATTGCACTCTCGTCTTCCTATTTAAGCTGGTTAATATTATTAAATCAATCAATCAGATGTAAACGAAGCTCGGTGAGGAATCAATGTTGATTGACGAAAGTATTATTATCAATTTTCCTTACTATTAGGCATACATACATCTAACTAATAACCAAAAAGTAAAAAAAGTTCTTTTCTATTGTGTAATTGTAATTCGTCAAGTTGTCTACATCCTAAAAAATACACAATTTACAAACAGCATAGAGTTCCATGTATGACCGCTAGTCACATAGCTAGGTAAATATAGGTATATGACCCCACATCCCCTATCTCACGGACAATGGCAGATATTGGCATTCCTGCGCACAATGTCGCTATTGTCACGCGGCTAATGATGGATCGAATCTCAGCTTTATTGATTCGATAATATAATGATAGCATAGTTCACCGGACATGGGATAGTATAGAGCAGACTAGAGAAGCTTGAGTTTGTACCTTACAGTATAGTAGCTTGGCCTGTGATTTTACGATTTAATGGCTGGATTTACATCTGAATTTTGTTACAATATATGATAAATTAGTAAACAAATAAAAAATGGTAATAATAGTTCATTAATAAAATTCCCCTTATGGATCGTTCTTAATAACAACAGAGAGTGGTCAGTCTGTCCAGTGACGCAATGCAGCTTGCTGCATGTTCATTTTTGCAACAGAAGCAATCAAGAGCTGTTTATTGTGATCATCGTTTTGTGACATATACCTATAACAAAGGATACAACAACTACAGTTTTACACACAAACTGCAGCGTTTACGTGTGTTGAAAGTTACTTAAAAAACAAATTCTGGTCAACAATATGGCTTCAATAATTTTCCGTATCTTGTCTGCATGTCCATGGTACGGTTTATTGATTATGTAATATATTGATGGGTATAGCATGGTTAGCGGTAATGGCCGCGCCGTGAATGGGCACTATTGGAAATTGATCTCCTCGTGCAATATTTATCAAACAGCTCCTCGTGCATGCTTGCTTATAATATTTTGAGCGGGGTGACTTTAATAACATAAGATTAATATGAAAAAATACTGTACTTAACGAATTTTTTAGTAATACTACACAAGTACTTCGATTTGACATTATTCGAATTGTTTTTCAATTAATTTTATTAAACCTACAATAAAATACTACTTAACTAAGCATAACAAGTATAATAAACAACTAATCAATCAAACTTATAGCTACAAAGTTTATTGATTTTCTGTTGAAATTTTATCCTCTTACGACAGATGTCTACAAAACGATACCACCAAAAAAATCCGCTGAAATTGCGCATCGTCCCTACAATATTAGATACCTTTCCTCATAAAAAGCCGATCAAAGATTTCCCCCCATTGTACCTTTCCAAATAAGAATGTTAATAGTAATATTATGTAGGCTTACAGACTCACATATAGACATAAACCCATTCTGTGAACTGAAAAACTGGCGATTTATTATTAAAACGGATGCGATTGCCGACTCCTTTATATTCTTTATACTTTCTTTGCCCGTCTTTATGTGGAGGAAAGTTTGAGGGTGCATAAAATATCCCTGTTTATTTCAACGCCATGGCGAGGTTTCTTTAAATGTTTTTGGACTTTTAAATGATTCAGATATTTTATGTAAGATATAAGTTTTTAAGTTTAAAAAAAAAAAGTTTTTATGTGAATCGTGAATATATCAAACAATTAATATAATAAACTTTCATAGTTTACTTAGTGGCTTACGCCCGTATTCACAAACGATACTTCCTTAAGTGAAGCATCAACACTGTGCTAAGGGTAACACTTCTCAGTGCGTTCCATTCATCGAGCCTTTCTATTCATAGATAAAACTTAAGTAATGCTTGGCAAAGTAAACGCACTGCGTGAAATGGCGACATGTGATTGGTCCATTTTGTATTGCTAAGTTCATGGTGGAGTTTGACAGGAGTAAATGACAATCAAATCAAATAAAAATAACCTGAAACCGTTTGTTTAGAAACATTGTCGATTTGTCATCTTAATTTTAATTGAATAATAAGCTTACACTTGTACTATATTGTATTGTATTTAAAAATGTCGTAGCACTTAGAAACACCAAATAAAAAAAATACATTACGGACGCGATGTGGTAGGTAAGTGAAATTTTAGAAATTTCGTTTTCCTATCTTTACAAATTATGAACATTGTTATGTTAATATTTTGCTTTTAAGTATTTAATTTTAACTTGGTTTAATATGGCATATTGACTGGCAAACTAAGGAAAACTTAAGTATATTAACGAAAATTTAGAGTGACTTAAAAATAAAACAATATAATTAATTGTATTCCAGTTCTAAGAAAATACCATTCACCATTGAAAAGCAATAAAATGTTGAGGTACATACATATTATGGTTTATTTTATTTCTTAAAAGTGGCGTATTATAAACATTCTAAGAGAATACCACTTATTACTCCTTCATAAACGCTGCAAAATCGGTAAATAAGTATCTAAACATAACCAGCCATACAACTATGATAAAGACAAGCCCTATGCGTAGGTTAAAATAGCTAGCGAGCTCCCTTGGCTGTGCGCGCGTTTAAAAGGACGCATAGTGCCGGCCGCCACTCAAGTATTGTTTATGAATAGGTTTTTGGTACCCTGTGCGTCCGCGCGCGCTGTGAGACCTCATAGTATCGTTTGTGAATACGGGTGTTAAGGCTTTCATTAAGACGACTCAGTCAATCTTGCATAGATATTACTTATGCTAACTTCTTAGTATTTGTGTAAATCCCTTTATGCAAAACATCACTTACCATCATTATGCGGTTGAATTTTAAGATAAATAGTTATTATTTGGTCTTTTATTTTCTGAACGAACTATACCTCTTTCTACATTATAATTAAAATTTTATATAAGTAATTTCAATTGATACTCTTTATAACCTGAAACAACAATGATCATTTCCAGAATTAATAGCCACCTATGACGTCACCTAGTTTCCAGTGGCTGAACCAAATTACCTGCGTCACTATCTGGCTGAGTATAATCTGATACACGGAATGACATTAGCAATCGCACAAATCGGTTCATATCACCTCCCACCCATAGTTTCATAGACTATTATAATTTAGACATCTCACTACGTTACCGTCCGCTATACAGAGTTTTAAAGGGCGTTTATACTCTTTTAATGTCAATCACTACCCGCTTTAACAGCTTTTGGTAAAATAGAATCTGTTGAGTGAAATGATATTTAAAAAAAAAGTGTTTATTTATCGGCTGGTAAATCAGCCGTAAATTAAACCAGCCGCCGCGGCCGTAGAACTTTAAGCGTTAGAGTTGGTAACTAAACTTAAAAAAGCTGCCATTAAATTTCTATGCTTCAGTCACCACTATCTGTTTTTGATATTTTGTATACGAGGTATATACATTTTCTTAAATTATTATCAACTTTTACAACAAATTTACAGTATTATATCTACATTCTGGTGTATTGTCTAGCAAAACAATATTGTCTATTTAAAAAAAAAAACAAAGTTATAAAGGCATATGTTAAAATGATGTTTTCTTCAATGATGTGTCTATTTGTTGTGATCTCGTTGCTTCGCCCACTCGTCCGTGCAACCAGATTACAGGGCGGTGTTGCTAGTAGGCACAATGTATACTAGCAAAAATGTTGAAAAAAGTGCAAAAATCTGAATACACTTTTTGAAATTTCTATTTTGGTCCAATAAACGGACAATAGACTATTTTTGTTTATCAAATTACTAGCGCTGCTAAATCTAAATAAATTTGTATTTTAAAGAAAAATAAATTAGTAATATGAATTTATTTAAAGATATAATAATTATTAATAACAGAGGAATAAATAAAAAGACTAGCTTCACCTCGAGCCGCAAACACTTAAACTAGGCCTAGGAGAAAAGCACATACTCAAGAAGTTTTTGAATTCAGCTATATTTTTGTCTCTGGCAACCCCATTAGCAATCGAATCTAGCCTGCTTGGTGCACCGCACCGTATTAAATTTTCGATAATGTCGTGTCGTCTTCAAAGCTGAAGAAGATTGCGCTCAATGCATCTGCAGCTGGCATTTTGTTGGGACCTTTGTATGTATGCCTCACGTTACTGCTGAGTTGATAGAATGTCATATTTGGAATAGGGGGAATATACAAAAATTTGGAAAATATTGTTTAATGTAATAGTAGTAGATTTGTATTTGAATATTATTGAGAAATTCACAAATAAATACTTGTCAAAAATACTTACTACAGAGTTTCCATAATTTTTCGTCGGGTAGTAAAATAATAAAATTTTATATGTATTCGTAGCAAGCTAAATGTGTTAGCTTGTAGCATGAAATCTAGCCTTATTTATTAATACTTTCGTTACTATTCGTTCTGTCTGCTGACTGTGACTCTGAATGAATAAAGTGGCTAAGTAAATCTGTGACTACCGCGGGAAATTATTTATCGCCTTTTATCCCAAAAAAGCGCCCTTTTCAATCAGCTAATAACCACACTCCAAATCTACTTCCATTTTCAAATATAAAGGTGAGCAAACGGAATTCCAATTTTAAAATAGCATCGGTCTCTGGCTCCGTCGATATTTCAGCTGCGGTCAAATCAAGAGCAGACTATTACGTTAATGGATTGCTACTGGCCACTCGAATATAAAAATAGAACAAGTTCGTTTCGAAATTAGAGCAAAACCTCTTTTCATATCGTAAAAATTGAAATCTTGTGTAATTCATATGAGTCATGCTTGAAAAATTAATACATTAAATATAGATGCGTCCAGCAATTAAGGTTCATTGGCAGAAACGTATCATTCCATAAGATCCTCTTAAACAAAGTTAGTAAAAAAAAACACCTAATATCTAATCTCAACATGTATTCCGATCTATACGTGATGTAAGTAGGGATTGACCTACAACCTACAGTCGTACAAATTGATTGATTTAAGTCGTCCAGCTTTTATTAACGGGAAAGATTACCTGTCATAGATAGTTACATACTTATTTTTCATGTAATACGAGATACATATTTTTCTATGAGTCAGTAATCTTCTTGATACGGAGCATTTTTAGTACGAACCGTGTTTTAGAAAATAAACTTCCGGTAAACTGGTGGTCAAATTAAACATATTCACATTTATACATTTATTGCAAAACATGACAAAGGTCCATGAAACCAATGCTCTGCATGACATTTTACTACAGTTGAACATTTTGTTGCAAAAGGCCAGATCTTTCAGTAGAACAATTAGTTGTTGGGCACTGTAAAATGTATTTAAAACAAACAAGTATCTAAGACAGTGAGGATAATCTCTGTCTAGGGGCCAGATAGGACGTCCGGTCCTAATGGATTGTGCTGACATTTACATTGCTAATCCTACATCAAAGCCTTCTTTTTACATTGCAAATCTGTACAGCTGTTACTACGCCTAGTTACTTTCATTAGGGTTTAGGGCTTTTACTAGTTTACTTAGGAATGACTTGATTATTTACAAAAAAATCCTTGATTTTGTGGCTTGCCTTTACAAACGTAAAGGCAAGCCACAAAATCAAGGAAATACTTTAGAATTGTATGCTCCAGATGTTTCCAGATAAGTAAATCGACATAATAATACACCCCCCCGCGCCCGTGTCCCGGCGGGCCACTCGCGCGGCGGCGCGCAGTCTGCGTGCTGCCGCGGTCCCAGAACATACGTTCTGAAGATGGATGTCATAACATCCGAAACGCGTAAACAACTTACGCGATTTACACGTGAGTGAAAACCGTTTAGTTAATATATTGATAAAATGTCTCACGAAAGTTTTAATATTATAATAATACATTACACATAGAATAAGATAAATAAAGACATTTAAATGTTTTCAAAGTCTTCCATATCAGTAATTAATGTATTTATTTACACATCTTAAATCCAACCTCTGATAACAAAGTGCCGTAAAATGTGTAAATCAAGTCCCTACAGGATGTCCCAATCACCGCAAGCTGCCTCAAAGTGCCAACTCCTAATAAGCTACCATTAGTGAAATTGAAGCATCAATCTTTGAACACCCTCTATGCGTGGCGAAGGTTCGCGGAACAATATTGGCAAAGATTAGAAGTGCAGATATTATTTGAAGTGTGGCTAATTTTAGTATCACATCAATAGTTAGCCTCAAGCGAGTATGTAAAACTAAATAAACAACAAGAAAATGGCATTAACAAATCGTTATCCAACTTGGAATTTGAATTTCGAATATTTCTCACAGTTGTGAACAATTTTGTGAATAAAAGTAATTTTACACCAACTACTATAAAATTTACATCATAAACTGTGCCAGTTATTTATTAATAGAATGGAGTTTCTGACATTATCTGTATGTACAAAGAATTTTTGCAGCATCAGTACTAACTAAATTAAAAAAAAACTTTCAGAAGACTCGATAACCTTCATTTTTTGGAAGTCGGTTACAAAGTCACCTCTTCCGTCCTCCAAGAAGGCTCTAAATCGTAGGTAATTCTCACCCGCACTTCTACCTTCCACCATGTAGTTGTAAGGTGAAAGTTTACCATCGCACAATAAATAACGCGGCGGAGCAATAAAGGTATTGTCGCGGTGCAGCCTTCCCGCTCGCTGCGGTCTGTGGCTCTTCTGAACGGGGATTGTGTGTTCTATACAGTAAAATGTAGGTACTTATTTTAGTAAAGGTGTTGGTGGTTTTATTGTAGTTGATGAAAAATTAACGTTAAGACATTTTGAGAAAAACTAGGTATTTTCATGATTTTACACACAAAACCCCTAAATTAAAACCTAGTCTCGATTTAAAGCAATGCAATTTTTTTAAGTTTGACTCCACTACACTTAAGTTTGATTATGATGAAATAAAAACATTTTAAATAAACTTTACAAAGTTTTCATCCAGCAATTCAACAATACAACGACGACATCAAAGCCTTTTAAAATTTACTGAATCAATTAAACTTCCGCCTAAAAATAAAACGAAATCGCTTACACGTGGTACAAAGATTTACTTTCTACATAAATACAAATAAACATAAACATTTTCTGAAATTAACATGACAATAACATAAAACGATTTGTTTGGGCGACTTGTTTTCAATGAAATCGCTCGGCCGCTTTGCAATATTAAAACAATAGGGAGTAGATATTAATGCGAAAGTACGGTTGTATTTCCCTTCTGTATTGTTCGATGATGTATGAAAGCGAGATATAAATATAGTTGGTAATTGAAATATCTACATAAACATATCTAGGTATATATTATATAGATATAAAATATGTCCATTAATTTTAATTTGTTAAAAAAAATTGCATGTACTACATATACATATGTTATGTCAAATCAACAATGTTTTAATTAATTGAATTACAGACAATGAAGTAATTGAACGGACATGAATAATATAGGTATAGACACAAATACATTTGCCAAAGTTTCTTTGTCGATCAGCCGCTACCTACAATTTAAAGGTTCGGAGAAAAAAGTCTCTAAATGTAAGCCAAGGCTATTAAGTTAAGGACTCAATGAATAGACTAAAAATTAGTCTTAGTATAACTTTGGTAATCACTCTATTAGAGTACAATTTAGGTACACATGCATGTTTAAACCAACACAATACAATAGAATTGTTAATAAAGTCACATATGATAAAGTCACATTCAAATTTGTGACATTAATTTAATTTGTATAACTTTGACATTTTACAACTAATCATTAATATTGAATTAAGTTTAGTTATTATATTATGTCTAATTTGCACATCAGTAATGGTTGAGATTTATGATACTAATATTTGATTTTATATCACCTACCATCATGTAACACAACTACATCTTGCAAATAAATGAATCTTTATCTCTATATGAATATTGTAAGCGTTTGACTTACAATACAAACAAGATAGCATAAAAAGTAAACTCACGTCCATAACAAACTTGTTAAACTATGAAAACACACTGCAAAACATCCAGCACTTCACATTACTGCGTCGAATTGGCAAACAGCTGAAAACAAACATGTCGCAATCATTAACAAGTAAGTAGCTGTCAGGTATTCAGCTGTCACTGTCAACTGTCACTCATCTCGTAATTGGTCGGTTGGCAATTATTTTGGCGCGCGGTGTATTTACGTAAACAATTTGTCTCGTATCGACGATGGAGTTTGCTTGTAAACGGGTGTGTTGTGTGTGTTTTCGTAGGTGAAGAGATGAAGGGTTAAATGATTACGAATAAGTAAGTAATTTTAAAAGATTAAGCTTTTTGGGCTACTGGAGATGCTACTCATACCGATTTATAGAAATAGTACAATATAAACCACACATTACAAAACTGGAAAATGTTTGATCACCTACCTACCAACCTATAATCTATTCCATAGCCTATCCTAAAAATGTTATGTGAATTACCGACAATCACAAAATAATATTCGTCGAACCCACAATAAATTCCTACAGATAAATTAAGGAAGGGACAAATTGAGAAGAAGAAAAGAATACAGTTATGATAAAATAATATTGCTAGTATTGCCAGTATAATATATTATGAAGCCAAAATATATATTAAATTATTCAAATGAAATTATGATACACAAAAATTTTATGTTTTTCGCTATATTTTTATGATACAAAACTCATAAATACCTTCCTTAATTATTTTAATATAAAAAATCGCATAAAATCATTGTGCTTGAAGTACATAAATTATTATCTCTGATAGATCGAAATGATAAATACTTGTTTTTGCGATATTTTTTTGATATCAAAAATAATCGATTACCAAGTCCCAACCCAACGAAAATGACGTCACAATTAGCAGTAGTCCGTAACTTTGCTGTGCGATGAAATTTAATATTTTATTTTTTTGTAACATTGAATGCGAGTATGTACACGCGAAAAATACCCTTTATTTGATGTCTTATATTTTTTACTGTTTATATTAATAGTTATTTTTGTTAACTTACATAATGTTTTCACTAATAAATAGAAATATTTCAATATGAGCATGACGTCACAATAATTTATGTACATGTTCTTTTACGTTCTACTGACCTGTCACAGGTGACTTGCTATATGAAATGGACTATAGCGAGGAATGCGAAAACTTAACAAATATGTATTATGTTTTTTTTTAAATATATGTACCAATGAAAATCTATTATTGATACAAAAAGTATTGGGTCGCTTGATGTCTAGCTGATTTTGATGAAATTTGATTTCGTAGATTAGACGCTGGATTAACACACAGTTTTATCGTAAAACTGTGGAACGTTGTAAAAAATAAATACCTACTTATATGCAAATAGTGTTCTATCTCCCTACCTACCCAGTTTACCTTCCCTGCAGTTCGGTAGCATACACCTCAGTGCAAATAAAACTGAACATCGCGCTAGTTAAATTTTCACGAGTCAGTCTGTCCAACGAGCGGGGTTATTCCCAACTTCCCGAACAAGAGGTTACCACAAGCTCATTGAAGCAATATTGAAATAATATTGCGGTCATAATTAGTACCAGTATCGCACAGCTCCACGGCATAAAGTAATATTATCTATCTTCTTTATTTTTCTTCCTTATTGTATGTGAGTGCCCAAATGTGTCGAGAGTTTGCAAAGCTCCCCTATGGCATCTATGAATACTATGTATGTTAAAGTATGACAAAGAGTCGGGACCTACAACTCAAAACGCCATCCGAAGTGCAGAAAGGTCACCATCCAAAGATTGACAACGTGGGAATACCTACGCTATCTAAGTTACGGACGTTTCACATTGTACCCGCTAAATATAACTATCAACAATATAATTAATATTGTTCTGTAGTGAAAATTGCTACTAAAATAAGAATGCTTGAAAAGTAATATGGTAGGGGTCTAGTTTTTGAATATTTCAGCACACGGTGTTTGTTCTCGATGTTGCCCGTGCGCTTAATTTAACTTGGAAATTTGAATTAATATTGGAATGTGTGCTTTTTGGTGAAACTCGTAGTTTCTGATTTTCACTCAATTCGAGCGGTTACATGAGAGGGTGTAGAGAATGGTTTGTTTTAGAGTTCCAGAAAATGAGACCAAGTTACTTCACAATGCACTGTTATTGTACAAAAGTGTAGTAGGTACCAACGGGAAAATTATTCGATTCGAACTCTGAAATTCTATGGCAACACAAAGTGCGTTTAGCCAATGTAAGAAAATATTAGTTAAGTTTAAATAGTAAGTCTTTTTTCAGATTACCTATTCACTTCGGCCTACGGACTTTCGACGGGGTATTGTTCGATTGCGATTTGGCTAGCGCAATCGAACCGAACCTAACTTCAAACCAACTAAACATAACACTAATACTAATATGCATGCACAACAAAATTGAAAATAAGTCAGTAATAATTTTCTTTTAGCACTTTTAGTTCCCTGCAGTAACAAAATGCATTCATCAAGTGCATAATTTGTCCGTTATCTGTCCCATTCAGGTGCATTCTGAAGGTTCTTGAAAGAGAGGATTTAATCCTGACATTCACAGACACTACTCTATGTATGAAGCTGGGAAACGCTCATTTGTAGGATGTGGTGTCGGAATATTACGTTACATGCAAAATTATTCAGAGTCCTTACTACTTTTACATAAAAAGACAGAGAAGTAGTTATACAGTTCATTATGACAGTACAATGACGCGTTCCGGGCTCTTATGCGGCTCCCGCGGTGCTGCAGCGCGTCGGGCATGTTCGCTGATGCGGGGGTCCCTGATTTCTTTGCCGTAACTAGATCTCGTGTGGCTTCTTTCTGGCAAAGAATGCGCCGTTCCAGGTAAACTTGTGGCTGTCTCTGACAATGTCCGAAATCCAGTGTTTAGGCACTGGATATCTGTTCACATGGACCGAAACAAAAAGTGACCGCACATACGCATATGTGCATTTTATATTATATTTATTTTTTAAATTGACTCACCCTTATACAGTGTATTAATTTTAAGTAGTTTAAGTTTATGTGTACAAGCCTGAAATAAATGACTTTTATTATTATTTATTTATTATAGGAAAACTTGGACAATTGATGTATATTAAAGCCATTGAAAAAAATAACCAAGTAAACAAGGCAATAGTACGTTAACACGTTGCGTTTTGGTTTAAAAATATTGCGGTAACAAACTGAGTCTAGACAGTAATAATGCTAACTATGCTGCTTTTTAAATTTAGATAAAAAAAAGATAAAAATTATTTATTTCCACTAAAAACAGGTTATCATTTGTACATTATATAAAAGTATCTAAATTAATTAAGTTCAAATTAAAATTGGGGTCCTGTCTACTGCTTTAGGATTCCCTGTGTTGCAGTATCCAGGGTTCTTCCACAGTGTCAACTATTGAAATTAAAATTAAAAATTAATTACAGATTAAAATTTGCATTTGAGTTTGATTACATATGTTAGTCATTGCTTAAATATTATTAGTTAATTAATTAATTACATAATACAATTCTTTATTAGTAATAAGTGAGAAAATTTCAAAATTATATAAAATTAAGGTAATTTAAATTTATGGGTATCTATTGTAGGTATACATAATAAATATTTAGACCGATATACAACAAGCATATTTCAGATAAGGTATTTGACTTACATTGGACTTCTTTTGTTTAACAATATTTTAAGGTAAGGATTGTTGTTAAGTAATTCTGTCTACCTTCATATACAATGGCTAATCAGTTCCTCTGTGTCGTGATAATTTAGAGACAGTAAGAAGCTAGTGAGTTTCTTCTTACAACCATAATAATTGTCATTTACTATATTTATTTTCTTGTTTATTTGGCTATATAAGTAGCTACCTTTAAAATTGAAACTTCTATATCCTATCAAAATCTTACACTTATTCTTTTTCCATAGTGGATTACGGCGGATCGAGTCCGACTTTAATGGTCCTGCTTGGGTGGCCCTGGCTGATCGATGAAATCTCAGTACTACAGAACGAATATAGATTTGGCGTACTGACAGTGTATTGGTATCATTGTGTAATTGCTCAGTGGGATACCTGAATCCTTTGCCATGAGCAACCTTTAGAACAGCTCTTTGTGCGCGTTCCAGTTGCAGCAAGTATGTGGTACATGCCGAACCCCAAGTGATTGTACAGTAACTGAGAAGTGACTCACAGAGAGAATTGTACACCAGGGATATAATTTTAGTACTCGCAACGTTTTTGAGTTTCTTGAAAAAGTATAGCAATTTTTTTATTCTTCCACTTAGAACCTGAATTTGCTTGGTCCAAGAGAGAAGTTCATCAATATATATACCCAAGTATTTAAGGTTTTTCTCCTGTCCCAGTTTTGGACATGTACAATCAGCGTTGCTTGTGGTATTACACGTATGAAGCTTGATGCAGATAGGTACCTTAGGACTGGTTCTAGCAGATACTCTGAATGCTATTACTTTAGTTTTGTTTGCGTTGAGGGTAAGTAAGTTAACCTGAAGCCAGCTCACCACCTCCTTGAGGCCATTATTTGCGCTGTTGGTGACGTCTTCCCAGTCAGCACCATCGAACACCAGAGCCGTGTCGTCAGCGAAACAGAATAACCTTGAGTTGCAGAGCTTCAGATTGCACAAGTCATTAATATATGCCAAGAACAGAGTTGGTCCTAACACGCTCCCTTGAGGAACTCCAAACAGCACATCTCGAAGGTCACTTATGTGACCATCTACAATGACCTTTTGTCTTCGATCTGTGAGATATGACTCAAACCACCTGAGAGCCACTCCGCGGACCCCCATGCCCTCAAGTTTTTTTAGTAGTATTTTTCTACTTAGGCTGTCAAATGCCTTAGCAAGGTCAAGGAAAACGCCAATTGTGCGTCTACCCTCATTTAATTTTCCAGAAACATGGTCCACTAAAGCGACAACGGCATCCTCCGTTGACCTGCCAGATCTAAATCCAAATTGATTGGGTGACAACACATTCTGGTTTTCTAAATAAGAGACCAATGCTTTGTTAACCACTTTTTCTAGAATTTTGGAGATAGAACTGAGCAAGGAAATCGGTCTATAGTTCGATATCACATCTGTATTCCCAGCCTTGAAAATAGGGCACACGTTGGCTAGTTTGAATTCATCGGGCACTTGTCCACTTTCAAGGCTGAGGTTACAGATGTGGGCTATCGGAGCAGAAAGGATATGCTTTCCAAGCTTAAGAAGATAGTTACTAACTCCATCATCGCCTGAGGCAGATCTAGTTTTAAGGTTACTGAGTAATTTATTGATTTCAAATACATTAGTCGGGGCCAGAAATAGAGATGATGAAGGGGGATTTGTGATTTTGACTTTACTAGAAAGTTCTTCTTCAGTTAGTTTGAGTTCTTTTAATATTTTATCAGCTAGAGATTCACCAACTGTAGCAAAATACTTGTTTGCATTATTGAGAGATTCTTTAGGGGTAGGGCCAGATTGGAGTAAATTAGAACTTGTCGATCCAATAGATTTTATGTGGCAAATATCTTTTATGGCGTCCCACATTAGTCTGTTATTGCCTCCACTACTTTCCAATCGCTTCATATCGTAGGCATTTTTCAAGTTCTGTAAAATATTGTTACATATATTGCGATAATTTTTATATTTAGTAAGAGCATTATAATTTGTAGGGTCAAGTTTTGAGAGTCGTTTTAACTGGTCTCTTTTTCTAATGCACTTCAGTAAACCTGTGGTTATCCAAGGTTTTTTTATATACTGTGAGTTAGTGACTATTTTAGTCGTTTTGTGTGAATTAATAGCAGAGTTTATATGATTCGTGAAAACATTAACAGCAAAGCACACATCGGAGATTTCATAGAACTCGCTCCAGTCCAATTTTTCAAGATCCTTGATAACCAAGTCGTAATTTACTTTAGAAACTCGTCTATCAGTTTTAACAGGCAGTTTTGGTATTCCCATTATATTTAGTAGAACGGCTTCGTGATCAGATACATTAGCTGTACACACTACGCATGACGACGGATAAGTTGATCGAACAAACGCATGATCCAGACAGGTTTTATCATGTGTTATCAGTTGGTGCGCGGGAATGAAACCATAGCTGGCAACAATCTCCAGGTATTCATCAGCCCGACTATCTAAAGACGAGGGCTTGATGTCCACATTCATGTCACCCACTATGGCTGCAGTCCCGTGTGGTAGCTTCCTGATAACTGAATTCAAGGAACTCTTAAAGTCTGTAATGTTATGCTTTGACGGTGATCTATAAATGGCTACTATAGAATAGCGTTTTTCTATCTCTATTACTAGGCAATTAGCGTCTTTGAATACAGGTTCTGTGATGTTTACGCTGAGTCCAATCCTGGAATACACCACTATACCATCACTCTTATTGAACGTTTTTTTTGTGAAACTACATTGATAGTTTTCGAGTGCCATACCAGTAAGTGAGCCATCAGACCAACATTCCGTTAGCACTATCACAGACGGCAAAAAGTCCAGTAAATTTGACGCTAAGGATTGTGTTATACTTTGATTTTTAGAAATTTATTGTCTTCTTGTTATTTTTTAGATCAATAACACTATTAAGCTAAAAAATACCACCTCGCTTGCCTCTCAGTTCTTCAAGGCTAAATCTAGTAAATTAGTTTCATTATCGCCTCCTCCCAGGCCCAGGTGCCTCCCAGGCGCGTCCCGGAGTCGTTTCTGGCCCTCCCTGGCTCGTCCTTACCTTCAGGACTAGGTAAAGTTTAGAATACACTGGGATTTTTAAGTTAAACTTTAGGAATAGCTGTGATCATTATATCACATCATCGTGAGCTCCTTGAGACTCACTCACAAGTAATAATGTTCATATTCATATTTATTTATTCGTAACAAAGTTATAAGTCATGGTACACAATAATATTATTGTAATAATATTAATGTTCTAAGCAGGCTTGAGACATTCAAACTATAATTTATTGTTTGCCGTCATTTCTATTAAAATTATAAATGAACGAAGTTATATTATTCGAGTGAACACTATAATCAGATAACCTGTCGAGTCAATAACAAAGTCTTGTGACATTTTACAGATTTTATCAAGGTTTGCATCCCACTTCAATTGGTGTTTCAGTCTGTCCTCACCCTAACAGGGACTATTACTTGAAGTCTTTAGTGTGACTTGGCCGGGTCTTGATTATTTGCACTCAGCTTTGTTATTTTTGTCGGCGCTAAGAAACTTTGATTGCCTGTAAGCTGATCAATGTTTGAAATAGAGGGATTTTCTTGGAACTTGCTTTCGATCAGGGATACTTAGAAGAATTTAAGACTTCTTTTATCTGTTGGTAGTACCTACTTATTGATTTATTTGTGTAGTCAACAAACATAACTCATAGAAAAACCAAGCATATTTACATATTTATGTAAACCGGGTATGCATCTAAAATAAGTGATACATGTCTATCAAGTATCAACGTTATCAAGTAAAAAAAATGATTATTTTTATTACAACATAAATTAATTATCGTTTAGCAAAAACTCATGTGATAGATAGAATGTTGGTAGTAAGGATATTGGATCGTTATTGTATTATATTGCTGTAGAAAACATACTAGTGCCGAACAAATTTGTGAACTTCCTTATTGATTTTCTGTCGCTGCGATAAAGCTGCTTTTGCACCAAAACTCATGTCCCAAATTGTGCACCTCAATTTTATTGCAAAATAAGGTCCGAAATCGCCTCCAGCAAGAACCTACGTTAGCACCTCATGCATCACTCTAAAGAAAGGTAAGAGGTCCATAATTAACTTGTTAATAATGCTGTCCCGTTGTAATGAAATGACAATTAGCCGCCATATTTTAAATTAATTACCAGAGTAGGTACTACAGGTGCTGTTATCTTTGCGGTGTAGTTGACGACAGTATATGAACTGTTGTGATATTGAAATATCTTTGAAAGTTTGAGTAAAGTAACGATAGTGTTGTGGTAGTAATTTGTTTTTTTTTTATCATATCAGGCGTTAAGTATTAAGCCAGTGCTCATGATAGGGGTTTCTGTGATGCTAAAGCGTTAGATTATCATGTTGTTTTACATCTGACAAGGCAGTAATATGAAGGTCGCGTAAAAGCAAAATATCATAATCTACAATCGATGATTTTATGAAAATTTCTTTAAAAAATGTCTATTATTAATCTGTCTAGTTAATTATTTATTTTATAAACTTTATGTACTTTAGAAAAAATAAATTTTATTTTTATGTACTTTATCTCATTACATTGTGTGAATGTTATCGTAAAGGTGTCCGCGAGCGCATCTCCCACACTCGAACGAGCGCGCTGAATTAAATGATGCTGCGAGTGTGGTACGAGTGACAAGATTTGGGACATTTTTGTTTTATACTCGTATGTAACAGAAAAAAAAACAAAAATATAAATGTTACTCTAATAGTGTAAAATAATGGTACTTGTATATTTCTTTAGTATTCAGTAATTGTGTATAATCTTGCTTGCAAAGAAATAGAGATATTCTTAACTTTATTATCGCTATATTAATGCATTGTTTAATTGCAAGATTTAAAAAATCGTGTGGCAGCCGCATATGACTCGCATATTGATAGTGTTGAAGCGAATTTAAAGTTGGACCCACGACAATTTTGGCGTCATGTTTCTAGTCTTCGTACCAAGGGCGGTTACGAGGCTACAGTTATGTATAAAGGTGAGTCTTGCTCAGGAGTAAGGGCGGCGGAAGCATTTGCTGAATATTTTGCAAGTGTGTTTCTGCCGGAGATACCGTCACTGAGCACTGAACTGGCTTACGAAAGCGATACAGGTAAGAATAGCAACTGTATTAATATTTTTGAAATTACGCCTAGTGACGTTATTTTCGGCATTAACAAATTGAAGCCTACTAGTTCTATAGGTCCAGATTGCATGCCGCCGTCTATTCTAAAGCATCTAAAAAAGCATTTCTGTGTCCCTCTTTGCCATATTTTTAATGCTGCTTTGGAATCCGGTATCTACCCGCATCAATGGAAAGTGTCGAGGGTTAGCCCTATTCCTAAAAGCTCCAATAAAACTAGTGTGGAAGAGTACCGGCCTATTGCAGTCTTGTCCTCCTGTGCGAAAGTATTTGAAAGTATACTTCACAAGTACATTTACGAGCAGGTTGACAAGTACTTATGTAACGCCCAGCACGGTTTCAGGCGCAAGAGATCTGTTGACACAAACCTTCTGACCATCGCCGACTATATTTCTTTACGTCTGGATCGCCGCTCGCAGGTTGACGTTCTCTATTTTGACTTCCGGAAAGCTTTTGACAGGGTCCACAATGACATTTTGCTAGCTAAACTTGCTGCTGTAGGCTTCGCCCCGAAACTTCTTCGACTTCTTGCAGACTACATGCGCGACCGCCAACAATTTGTCAGACTCGGTCAGTTTCAGTCGGGATCTTATCATACGCGTTCTGGAGTCAGTCAGGGTTCTATTTTGGGGCCGCTATTGTTTCTGCTAATGGTGAATGACATCCCCTCTGTCCTGGACCACGCCCACTGCTTATTATACGCGGATGACCTTAAACTCTATGCAGAGGTCAATTCCGAGGTCGATTGCTTTTTTCTCCAGCGAGATGTTGATGCTGTGGTGCAGTGGAGTCGCCTGAATGGCATGGAATTCAACGCTTCCAAGTGCCATGTCATGACTTTTGGGCGGATATGGCATCCAATTATCTACGAGTACAAAATTAGTAGTAAGACTATTAATCGTACTACTAATATGAAAGACTTGGGTGTCTTGTTTGACCAAAAGCTAACTTTCCATGACCACATAAACGCGTTGGTCAAAGAGTCATTTAGGCGGCTAGGTTTCGTACTCCGAAATTGTAAAGATTTTCATAGCCAGCACGTCATTAGATTACTTTTTAGCACTTTGGTGCGCAGCAAACTAGAATCCTCGATGTGCGTCTGGAATCCACATGAGAGCACATATGTATTGCCGATAGAAAAGGTGCAAAGAGCCTTTCTTAGGTACCTATATAAGCGCCTTTACGGATATTATCCGTTCATGTATCCTTCTGATTTTATATTGGGTTGCTTGGGCTATAACTCGTTGAAGGTCAGAAGAAATAAACACCAGCTGACTATCATGTGTAAGGTTATACGTGGAGATGTTGATGCACCAGACTTGCACGATAAGTTGTGTCAACTATTTGTACCGGACCAATATTTGCGTAGCAGGCGACGCAAGCTTTTGGTTGAGCCCCACTGCCGCACGGTGGCTCGGGCCGCCTCCCCACTCCCGCGCACTCTCGCCGCACTCAACGCGCTGCTCGCTGCCAACCCAACGTGTGATTTGTTTACGGACGGTTGGCCGGTTATAATGTTAGCGTGTTTGAGATTTTGCGAGCAGATGATTTAATGATTGTATAAATGACTTAGTATACTTAGAAATAGATAGATTTCATGATGTAAGATTAAGTGATTGTTATTTAAATAAAATTAAGAAATTGTAAATATGAATTGTAATGTACCTACATACTTTAATTTGAATGGACTGATTATTATTTTACTTCCTTTTGACAACTTTTAAATTATATATATATATATATTAATTATTATATGACATTGTTAAGTGATTGTAAATATTGTGATTGTAAGGTATTTGAGTATGAAATAATTAATGTAATTGGTTTTGACCGTTTTAATTATTATTAAATAAATAAATAAATAAAATAAATTGTCACAGAATACATTTATACGCATTGTACAGTGTACGCATAAAATGTGAATTCGTGGTTTCAGTGTCAGTGACTCTCTCTTAACCAAAAGGGTGAGATCCTTAGTTAGCATTCATAGTAACATATCAGAAAGAGGCCATTTCAAGCTGTAAAAATAATGTTTGTTAATAAAAATATCTTTCCATATTAGTTGCAATTTTGCATGTTAGGGATTCAAGTCGCTGTCTCTTTTCACTTTCACCACACCCAAATTGACATTACTCGTCCAAACAAAATGAAATTCAGCGTGTAAATTGGACAATGGCTATATAATTAGATGTCATTATTTAATGGAAGTGACAGCTCGACGCCCGACGTGGCCTCTTATCACTCCCACCTGAAGTTTGGTGGAATTAATCTGGGACTTCTTTTAGGCTGGGAGATAACGGAGATTATGATCATGGTACAAAATGCCTTGTCTATGCCATTATGTAATGTACATGTGATCTAAGGAAGGAACTGGGTACCTACAATAATGAAAGTGTGAAAGAAAATTTGCAGTAGTGTTTCCTTAGTGGTTAATATTTTTGTGATTTGCCATGATTTTTGTAAAATTCATTGTGATATTTGCCATTTTGTTTACTATTCATTTTAGCCTATACAAAAAAATCTTTTAAAAAACTTGTTTGATTACTTAGAAAAGTAAGTCGGAAAGTAAGTTATACAGTGTCTCTCAATCTATTCCATTGAGATAAGGCATTGTTTTGCAAGCTTTTAAAGCGGGTAATGAGGAAGCTTTGTTGAACGCTTCCACTTGTTTATTCGTAGATTTGTTTGTTTATCTTGTAAAGGTGACAGGGACTTGCTTCCGAGCTTTTGGATGTGTATGAAAATTAAGTGCTTTAGGGAAAATGTAGAAGTGGGACTTTTTGTGGGAAAATATTATGATAAATTTATTCATTTATTAAGATTAGTGCTCACTGAGTGGATGGCTTTAAGGCTTTTACCACGAGTCAAGAATACTCGTATTTGTAATCAAGTACCTACAGAGTATACAGGAGTATACAGGAGATATAGTAGTTAACAATTGATATATTTTTATCAATGTGAGTTCGTATAAAATTAGATGTTTCGATAGTCTTAGTGTAAATAGTTTTCAAATCATCCTAAGGGCTTTTAGCGTGGTTTATAAATCAGTTTATCATTCAACAGACAATCTACAATTTAACGTTTTATCCAACACACGTAGACGTCTACATGTCAAAGCCACCATTAAAAATTATATCGATATAATCTGTGTCCTATCAAGATAACATAATATACATGTATTAAATTTGCTATCACGGGTATGAAATTAAATTCCCACGGACTTCTCAACAAGAATGAAAATGTAATCCAACCCTAGCGATGCGGACATCTTCTCAAATTGGAATACTCGTATCTGTTATTAGAAATACGTCCAATACATACCATTCCACTGATATAAAATCTATTTTGATAGAAAAACATTTAAATTCATATGTTGAGTGAAAAAGTTCCTTTGGTATCAAATTAAAAATTAAATTAATACGCACATGCAATTTTTTATTCAAAATCTCGTATTGTAAATAACTTGACCAAAAATTATGTTTGAAAATATGGTTTTATGTTGACAAATATAAGTAGTAAGATGGTTTTGTATTAAAAAAAACATTAAGGTATCTAGACATTGTCTTTATTAGGGTCATACTAGTCTTGGCACATATATCTCTTTTAAAGAAAGAAACAAAGATAGACAGATGATCTCTGATCTCGTGTATAAAGATATGCTGACAACATCTATGTATATTTATGTATGTAAGAATTAAATTTTCATTTGTATAATACTTATTTCCGATCTACCATTTCAACCAATTCTACTCACCGGACTTGATCAATATATTCCAAATATTTATCGGAATATCTGCTCGGAGCATGTTTCCACTCCTGTGGCTCCTTTCACACAACCCACTGAGTGCTGCGATACATTCCAAATAGCGATAAGTCCGCAAAAAATACAATACAGTGAACGCGTCGTTTGCTATTCATTTGTTTCCGACACGTGTCCTGCTATGATATTCTCTCCTCGAATATTCAGGACGGAATGTTGTTGTGCGGAGATGTAGCAGTAGGATTAGTTGTTAGCTTTTAGTTTTCCAAAAATCTAAACTATTAACTTATTTGATTTCCACATTGACAATCTGTGTTTTGATGCTAATGCGGAATATTTTGGTAGTTTTAGTAGATAAAATATTAAATAATTAAACGCAAATGTACACAATTGCACTGCATATACACATAGACTATAGTATATGAAACCCATTGAAGGACAATGGATTTCCGCAAAGTAACGCCTGATTCAAAATCTTAACCACAGTATATATAAACACAATCACACTTACGGGATGAATAGACTAAAATGTTTATTATCACAAACATGGACTGGCTTCATAAACTATGCATAATAATTCATTGTAGCGTCACCTAAGCCAGCTAATCTCCGGGCGCTTCAATCCATACTCAAAGGACGTTTACCGACAATAATGACGATGAAAACCGATACACGAACAAAATGTGAGCCGAATAACGGATAGCAAATAAAAAATATAATAAACCGGAATGGAGAAACTATGAATATTTGGTGGAATCCGCGCCCATCGGTGGCGCGTGTTTTTTCTCGAATGTTCCAGCTTTGTTCCCGACCAACTAATGCTACATAAAACATCGGTCTGGGAAAATGTTAGCGGCTATTTTTCCGGTTTCTAGATACAATGTTTATGATACGATGAGGTAGCTAATTTAACGGTAGGAATTCTATTTATATTATATGTATATGCATTAATCTTATCATCATCAGCTCATCAGAGCTTACTGCTAGTCATAAGCCGCCTCTCTTAAGAGAAATATTAAGGCTAAACCATTCGATGCAATATGAAAAGTACATGGAAACTGTTAAAAGAGACTTGCTACATAAAACTCAAAGGGATGATAAATCCACCCAGACTGAGAGCTTTGTTCATCAATTTACAGCCGGTAATAATGAAACACCATCTAGCAATAGTATTAGAGTACCGGGGAGCGTTGACATAAGCGTAGGTACTACTGATGTACCCCGAAGCAATAGCTCAATTCAAAAAAACTTATTTCGTGTATAAATCTATCAACGTATTACATCAAAATATAGATGGATTGATGAACAAAGCCAATCAGGTATCAGTTGCTATAGAGAATTTAGAATCTAAAGGAAAAGATGTTGATATAATATGTATAACGGAACACAACATGAAACGAGAAGACTCAGATCAGTTGGTATTACCGAATTATAAATTGGCTTCATTATCTTGTAGAGCTCAGAGATATGGTGGTGCTTGCATTTTAGTAAAAAATAATTTAACTTACAAAACTATTGATGAAATCGACCGGCTCTATGCCAAACCAAATGTGATGGAATGCTGCGCTATAGGGTTACCAGAACATAGTATACATATTATTTGTGTTTATAGATCAGCTAAAAAGAAAAAAGATACTGTTGAAGAGTTTTTTATTCAGCTTAAATCAATTTTGGATAAACTAGGACTAAAACCGGGATACAAAGTAATAGTGTGCGGTGATTTTAATTTAAATTTATTGGAACAAACTCCTCAGACCAAAGATTTCAGAAATTTAGTGGCTAAATATAACCTTAAGTTTCAATTTAACGTCCCGACTAGAATCCGTAGTGGCACGTGTATCGATAACGTAATTCATAACGTAAGAGGCGGTACAGGGGAAATACTTGAACTGGGACTTTCGGACCACTCAGGTCAATACTTTAAATGCCCCGTAAAAAAGAGCTGCCGTATAAAGTCATGGTTCATCACTAAAAGAGAATACAGTAACGAAAATAGAAGCAAGTTCATAGAGGCCATTAGTAGTCTTAGCTTTCAGGATGTGTTCATGAGTGATGATCCAAACATAGCTTTCAATAACTTTCATAGAATGTTTGTACTTTTATATGACATGTGTTTTCCTAAAATAAAAGTCAAATGCTCAAATACCAAAAAGCTTCCCTGGGTATCAAAAGGCATAAAAAGATGCGCTAGGAGAAAAATTGATCTTCTGTGGCACTATAGAAGGAAAAAGACAATTGATGCTAAAAACACTTTAAAAACTTACACGAAGAGATTCAAAAAAGTTATTAAGCTTACACAGAAAGCGCAAAATAACTACCACATCCAGAATGCGACGAATAAATCGAAAGCGACATGGGACGTTATAAATAATCAAAAATTACAATTTCCGAATGAGACAATATCTTGCATTATTACGAGTGAGGGTAAAAAAATAAGTGAACCTAATGACATGGCAAATCATTTTAATAACTATTTTCTGAGTGTTGGCCAATGTCATATAGATAAAACTAAAGGTAGACACGAAACATTAAATGGTATAGACTTGACAAAATCATTGTTTCTCACTCCTACAATACCTCAGGATATATGTAAAATTATTAATGCGCTTAAAAATACGGCTAGTGTTGGATATGATGGTATTCGTACAGATATAATTAAAAATGTTTGCGTATATATAGCCCCCGCACTTAGTCATATTATAAACGTGTGTATGCAATCTGGTATGTATCCTGATAAGATGAAAATATCAATAGTAAAGCCACTATATAAAAAAGGTGAAAGATCTAATGTCAATAACTATCGACCAGTAGCATTAATCCCTGTCTTTTCTAAAATTTTTGAGAAAGTAATATACAACAAACTATATAATTATTTTGTATATAATAAACTTTTTACGAAACATCAATATGGATTCAGGAGAGATAAAACTATAAACATGGCAATCTTTGACTTTTTAAATAGGGTACTGACAGATGTTGATAAAAAAAAGAAAGTTATAGCATTATATATGGATATGTCTAAAGCTTTTGATAACGTTCTCCATGATATTCTTTTGGATAAATTATATAAATACGGGGTCAGGGGAAATGCACACTCATTGATTAAGTCATATCTTAGTAACAGGTTTCAAGTTACACAGTTAAATAGCTTGTGTACTAAAACTACAACAATGGTGACATATGCTTCTGAAACAAAGCTAGTGAAATATGGCGTCCCACAAGGAAGTGTATTGGGACCATTGTTGTTTTTAATATATATAAATGACATGCCAAATATTACCAAAAATCATGTAACACTATGGGCTGACGACTGCACAATTTTATTTTCAAATGACAATATTAGCAATATAGAATATGACATTAATTTTACTTTGACATCACTTATTAACTGGCTATTAAATAATAATCTTCAAATTAATATAAATAAGACGAACATAATGTACTTCAGAAATAGACACAATGAAAACTCTGAACTGGAAATTTACCATGAGAATGAAAAAGTAACAGAAGTAAAGGTTGCCCGTTTTCTAGGAGTGAACATTGACCAGAAGCTTGATTGGAAGGAGCATATTGATGGCCTCTGTAAGCGGGTACACAAATTCGCTTATGCACTATACCAATTACGTAAAGTCGCAAATGATAAAACTTTATTAACAGCTTATCACGGTCACGTAGCATCTATATTGCGTTATGGTATTATGTACTGGGGCAACTCAACTGACAGGATGAAAGTACTCAGGGCTCAAAAGCGCTGCATTCGATCAATTTGTAGAATTAGTAAAAAAACTTCATGTAGAAAGCGTTTTGTCAAACTTGAAATCTTAACTGTGCCTTGTTTATACATAAGTCAAGTAGCAATATTTGCTAAAACTAACTCTGAGCTCTTCAGATGGTTCCCTGAAAACTCCAGACATGCTGGAAAACTGCAAACGCCAACTTGTAGTACCGCTTATTTAGGAAATAGTATTATTTGTATGTTACCTACTGTGTTTAATAAACGACCTAAGTCAATTCGCCTCACTAATGATATAAACAAGTTTAAACATGATCTACACAAATTTCTGATTTCAAAAGCATACTACACCGTTGATGAGTTTCTCAAAGATGAACACAAATATGTATGAGTAGTCTTAAGTCTAAGTATTGTGTACCTAATGACATTTTATTTGTAATGTAATTATTTCATCATATAATCGTTGACATTTTTATTATAATATCATAATTTGTGAAATACCTGTGTTAAAAGTTTTTTGACATTAGTTATAATATTTTTACTTTTTTAAATGTTATATTGACGGATTCTTTTAATTCAATTACTTAGATATCTTATGTCTGTAAACCTAACAAGGTAAAAACTAGCGTACTAAATGTAAAATATTATTTAAGATCTGTACTATACCTAGTTTTCGGACAATAAATACATTCATTCATTCATTCATTCATTCATTCATTCATTCTCTTTTACACCAACAATCCCTGTTATCCATATCCATTTGTAATAATTTATTATAATGAAATTTAGAACATATTTTTTTTCGATTTGGTTTTATTTTTGTGAAAAAAATGTGGTGAAATTAATTGTTTGGACGAATTATTGGAATTATATAAATACAATGCAAATATTTGCACATCATTAAAACACATTTAAACCTAGAACTTTGACAGAAATATTTGTACATTCCCACCATTTCCTTCATAATCATAATCATAATCAAAATATTCATTTATTCATAAATACGTCATATTTTTTACATATAATGTTCATGTTCATTATACATTCAATAAATATAAATATACATGATCAGTTTAATATTTAAAAATCACATTACTGTAAATGATATTAAGAAAAGTAAAAGCATGTCAAAAAATAAATTAAAAAATACAGTAAACAAGTACAATGTACTCGAAAAACGTCTACAGTAAAAAAATATAATAACAAAAAACAATTTAATGTCAAATATATGTACATACATATATTTATTAACATCATATTTTAAGTTTGAATAAATCAAAGTTGTAAAAGGCTTGCTCGATAAGCCAGGCCTTTAACATGTGTTTGAAAGAAGGTAAACTGGTGGCCGCGATGATTTTGTCCGGCAGCATGTTGTACACTGTCGGGCCCATAGAATGCGTTAATTTGTCTGCCTTCACTAAATGTCTTTCAACAGCTCCAAGTTTGCAGCAGCTTCCAACTATGTATAAAACTATCTTCACCCAGTAAAACATAGCAAGACCAATTATAAAGTCAGTCCATGCTTATCAGCATGCAAGCGGCAAAGTGACGGCAAATTCGCCTTCACGACGCTAATATTAAAATATGAGCTAGTCTTCTGCTTTAACTGGAGCTTGTCAGGAAGATCTTTTTAATTGGACGTGGTAATAAAGTTAAAACCTTGGTAAAAGTGTGAAACAAGCACAACTATGATTCACAAGGGTAAACAACTACTTATATTATGTTGTATTACTTAACAACTTTCTATACATTTTTAGAAGTAAATTAGCTTACATGGTTTTTTTTTAAAAACCGTGATATCACAAACGCCTCATACCGATACAGATATTTTTAAATAAGGAATAGATAAATTATTTACCAAACTATTTATAATTTTTATCCAATAATATTTTTAAAAAGTGTTCTATGAAGTATTTGAAACATTCCTTCCAACATTATTTAAGTACCGAGTGACCTAAATTCTTCATACTAAGATCTAGTACAAACACGAGTAATGCTACTCCTTTATTCCACGCGCTAGACGTAGGTACTTCTTGTTTTACGACGATGTAACTTTACATACCTATATAAATAGTAGAACTAGTGAAATGTATGTCCTTTTCGTGGGAGTTGGGGTTTTGATAGTATGGAAAAAGGCAAAACACAGACCAACTGATCATTGGTTGATCAGCGTTTTGTCGTGAAGTTTTCAAGAATTATAAGAGAATGATATGAGAGTTAATGTTTTTTCTATGTTTTTATCATCAGAACATAACAGGTTTTTAGGTCTTTTTTTGTCGGTCACCTATCCAAAGACTGACCGTGGTGACAGTTATTTAACTTTGGTAACGGTAAACGTAAGCCCTAGTACACAGCAACACGTACTGTGTGTTGCTGTGTCCTAGGGCTTAGCTACAGCAGCTTCCATAATAGCCTAAAGCAATAAAAGGAACCCACTGACTTCTTTTCCAGAATAAAAGTGTACATAAAATACTTCCAAAGGCTACAAAGCGTGCCCTCCTTACACAGTAAAACGACAAGTAATATAGATTGAACAATCTCATTCCCTTTTCAAAAATGTAGAGTCATTTGCAAAGGACGGGAATTATTTGAGGAATCCTAACAAATTGGTAGCAATTTTAGGTAAATGACGTCTGCCCTACAGAGGATGTAGCAATGAGTTCCGTTTGGATTAAAATGGATTTTGTTCTTGTAGGTACTTCGGTCGGTTAGCTGGAGAATTGTAAATTAGGAAGGAGTGGAAGTAGATTTTGTGAGGCTGTTAATTAATTGACGTATTGGATTTGGTAACATAAAAAGTAAATTTATTAATTAAAAACTTTAGTTTTGTTTTAAATACATTGTATTAACATTTACACATTTTTTTCACTTTATCAGACAATTATTAAAAAGATTTTTATAATTAGCTTAAAAAGAAGAATATTAATTAATCTTTGGCGATTATCTCTGATTTATTTTGATTTCAACAAATATAAGCATAAGTTAGTTTGCTAGACTTATAACTAAGTTTCTTACTATTTGTATCATACGTCTAAAATAAGTACATTCTCGTACTAAGAAAACTTTTACTACATTTTCTTCCTCAAACAAGAAATGAGCTCGTATATGTATTCTCATTTAAACTTACTGTACTTGAGTACACCTAACTACAGGGAAGAAATAAATGTAAATAACGATAATTTGTACGCCTCTATTCTAGGTCTTAAAGCAAAGGGAATAAGGTTGAAGTCTGTATTGTAAGTTTTGTGGGAAAATGCAACATTTTGGGGTAGAGTTTCAGTCTTGTGAAATACAGACTGTAAGTTTTGTGAGCAAAATGTTAGTTTTATATAAGCTAGTGTCAAAAGGTTTCTATTTATCTGAAGCCATAGGGACCTTGGGATTAGCGGCGTAATGACTATCATCTATGAAGTTATTATTATCAAGTAATACTTAGTACCTCATCTTAATAGCCTGAACATTTATTCAGGTTCATGTCAGAGACCCCTAGGGCGGCTCGATAAACTCTCGACACCAGAGTTTGCCACTCTCATACGATATGAAGAAGAATAAGGTTACTCACTCTTTCAAGAACTTAGTCGTCGAGTTTTTTGTAAATAGAATAAATGCATAGTAATACTACAATTATATTAAATTAATTGGTTAAGTATATTACCACATTTCTTTATTATAAATACTTTCTAACCTCTAAAAACCCGTGAGTCTCCAAGACACGGCTAATTTGGCTTTACGAGGCTGGCTCAAGGCACCGTGAGGCGTCTGAAACGGCTTCACATGCAGCTTTACGAGATATGAACCGACGTACAAAAGGAGGGCAGTATTTCTTATAGGTTTATTGGTCTGGTAATTAAGTGTAGGGCATTGGAGGTATTAGGTCAATGTTTTGTTTTTTTATATGACAGAGACTGTTTGAACATGAGATGGTAACAATCATTTAGATCAATATTTAGTTTTTTATGATATCCAGTGCGTCACTGTCACTGCACTGTTTTTTATTTCCGACGCTCATGATTCAATGTTTCTTTAGATAAGTTTGACACTTTGTTTTAAACCGCACGCCAGCTATGGATTTAGCAGGAATAACTGATAAGGTACATAATTTATTATTTTTACTAAAAACTCATTGAACTATGAAGGAAATTTTAGCTAAAATAGTTAACATGATTGAATTTCCAGAGTACACCTTTAAATTATACAATGCTCCATTTTTATCTTTATTTAAATAGAATTCTTAATAGATTTTCCACACTCGCTAAAAACTTTCTAGAATCAAATAGCCATATGCCAATCCACATTGCTATAAAACATTAACGTCTCTCTCAAACTACCATTTGAACTCTTAGAAGTCTCATGAAAAAGCAACCTACAACTTTTAACTTTTACTGCAACTTTTGACTTAGCAGCGTTAACAAGAATGCAAGTTACACAATAATACACACGGATGAAAATAGGACTAACAAGATATAAGCACAATGACGAGTGGCGTAGGTACTAGAAAAGAGGCCTATGCTCAGCAGTGGGCGATGACAGGCTAGTGATGATGATATGAGCTTATCCTACTAATATTTTAATATTATAGTTGCTAAGTTTTGACACAATATATAAATGTTTGTGTTTCTGTCACTTTCAATCGACTGATCCGATTTTGATAAAATTTGATTTGAAGGTTAATTAGGCTGTGGGTTAATACGTAGGTTAATTTTTATCCCAGATTAATGCTGGTAAGACCACAGGGGCATCGCTAATGGTCAATAAATTTCGACAGTGCCGCCACTAGCGCACGCAGAATTCTTACACTTTCTAACTAGTTTGTTTATCTGACTTAGCTCGTTCATGAAATTGTTTGAATTAAACTCACACCCGGCGTCAGAATGTTAGTTTTATTGGCTTTGAATTTCTCAAAGTAATTTAGTATGATTTTGGACTTGGTTGGTTCGTACTGCTTTTATAAGGAAAACTTTTCGGTGATATTACTCAGAATCCAAACTAGGTACTTTAGTCTGACAATAATAAATATAGTGTAAAACTTAAACGTGGATTAGGCTATCCGAATTAGTGCCGAGACGTCATAACAGACACATACACACTCGCTTTAAACAACTCGCGAATGTATGAATCAGTAGATTTACGTTATAAATTATTATAAGAAAGAAATATCTAATAAAGTGACACCATAAAATTAGCTGAATCAGCGGTTTGAGCATACATTTTTCAGTTCACAAGCAAACAATACGAATAAATCTCCTTTTATAACGTGGATGAACAATAATTATGAGATCAGAATGTAACTTCCATGTTCCCATAACATTTAAGCCGGGTTTAAAACCCCATAAACAATCCCGTCCTTAAACTCTTGCAGGATTCAATCTGGGAATATAAATATACAGATGGATAAGTTTACAGTTTTAAGTTGTAAGATAATAATTTGTTGTATGTACTGTTCGTTTTTAATATGTGCCAACAATAAAGAGCTTATCCATCTATCTATCTAGTGTCCATACAAAAGGTTGCCTGAAAGAAATCGCCTCTTGAAAGGGTCTATTTTCTATTGTATAATTTCTGTCTTTAGGTGTACATTATATAATATATTATATTATTATTAGATATTATAGTAAGAGAATTGAATGATAATGATGACAATATAAGTGAAAACTTAAAACATGTCTAAACAAAACCCAAAGACGTCAAAATAATATAATATCTATTCTAAAATATCTCATTCAAAACAAAAACATGTATAATATCAAAGTCATTGTAACCTTGAAACCATTAATTCGTACTTAGGAACAGATACTTTTTGGCATCAGACAAAATACAGCCTAAAACAATATCTATCTTTTTTATCCTCTACAACCACAAACAATACACAACAATGGAGTCACGATGATGGCTTAAAATGCACATACAGTACAAATACAATAAAAAAAAAAATATTCAACAAAAGCACTTACAAGCCTTTATGTAACTTAATTCTGTATTAAATCTATAGATAGATGGTTTACATGAAGCTATATTTTATGTTCTGCAATAATTTATTCTGTAGGTGGATGGATGCAGAGTTTCCGACATCAAATAAAAATATGTAATAAAACCCTTTTTATTTTCCCGTTAATGAGTTCCTGAGCTCGGCCGCGCTGACGTGGGATTACAGAGCCACT
Source organism: Macaria liturata (assembly GCA_964023185.1). Taxonomy (NCBI): domain Eukaryota; kingdom Metazoa; phylum Arthropoda; class Insecta; order Lepidoptera; family Geometridae; genus Macaria; species Macaria liturata. Next base: position 13,260,997 of record OZ026811.1, on the reverse strand, counting down.
ACTACCGGTACTCGATAGGGGTACAGAACTCACTTGATCGAAGTGAAAAATATTAATATGAATGGATGTTGATAAAATATTCTTATAAAATTACTTTTTTTTTTTTTTTTAGATTCATTTATTTATTTGCATGTAAATGGGTACATAAAGATCACATTAAATATAAGTATATCCGCCATTACAACCTCACATGAGGTACGCAAACGTTAAACAATATTTTTTAAATTAATAATATTGATATAGGTAGGTACATGTCAAATACACATTATTATTATCTAATTTCAATTATATCTATTATTTCTATATTTTGTGGTAAATGCGATATCGACAGGCCATTTTGTCCAGAAAATCCTTAATATTGTAAAAACTTTCACTTAACAACCACTTTTTTAGTTCCGAATAAAATTTCCTATTGGGTAATTCTAAACATTTCTTAGGGATTGAATTATAAATTAAAGGCGCCATGTAAGTACAGTTGTTTCGAAACAATTCTAATGTGGGTACTGGCATCTTTAGTTGCTCCTGAGTGACTGCACGCTTGCTTTTACTTGTATACACGGGAAACAAAGAAAATAGCTCGGACGCATTTCTTTTGTGCTACAAAAACTTTGTTTATATCACTTGCATTTCCCCAAGCAATAATACCATACCGGATTATTGAAACCACATACGCATGATATACCGATAGAACCGTACTTAAGGGAGCACAACGTCGCAACCTCCTGAGTGCAAATGCAAAGCTATGTAATTTATTCACAATCATATCAATATGATCTCCCCATTTTTTTCACTAACGATATGTTTCTGCAGTAGCCACCAAACAAATTATTTAAGTAATTAATGTGTTTTCCTTTCTTTTTATGTTGTTCAGGTTTATTTCGGCCATTTTACGAAAAAAATTACGTAATCGCATCGAGAAACCGATAGTATCACCCCAACCTCCATGTAAAAACTGCAACGTTGCTTGATGGTGCTGAATCTTTTTGCTCCATCGCGGAGGTGATTTAGCACAGAAATTAATAAGAAACCGCCTTTGAGATTGATTAGGGGCGAAAATTACGAGATCCTTATACTTAATGACTTGAGCTTTCAATGTTTTGCGTCAGCTTTTATGCGTTTAAGGAGATTTTTTAGTTTGGCAACCGTCTCGTCATATTATTTTGTTATATTTTTTTTATTATTGATAAAGTGAAATGTTCTAATTTATCAAGAACTATTGTAATTAGTCGGTTATATAATTAATGATAAGATAACTTAAGATAACTTTATTTAGCAAAAATTTTTGGTACTTATACAACTTTGTTCCGTACACTCCACACTAGGATGTGATTTACCTGTGTTGTGGAGTGTAGGCTCTTCCTTAGGTTTAGACATAAGTACATTTTAATAGGCTGGTAGGTGCCAAGAAAGAAATGATGTCCTTGTGTTGCAAGGCAAAATAATTAAAGTTATTGCTGTGTGTAGCGCAGGCATTCCGCGTCTTACACTAGGCTAAGCCTGTGTTGTAAGACTCGGTCAGTCTGAGCCACAGCTGTGCTATGTGTAACTAATTGGTTTAATTATTGGCACCTCCCAACCAATTTTAAAATTAACAGTTTTTTATACATATATAAATGTTCTTAGCACTAATTTATATCCTAATTAAGTAAGATTACATATAAGTTATTCAGTACCTATGTTAAAATTAATAGTCTCTATGATACGCGGTGGTGTGTGAATGTCTGTGTATGTGATGTAGTGTGTGTTGTGACGTATTTGTGTATTTGAGCGGTAGGTATCAAATAGTATTTAGTAGTTAAGATACGAACTCTATTAATGATTCCGTGTCCAGGTAGTTCAATGTTAGTAGCCAGGTAGTAATCTTCTTTTTACAGACAAATCTAGTAGTATTTAGGAAATTATGTTCATGTTCGAATTGGGAGTATAAAGCAGGGCCTTTGTAATAGTATGCACGTTGTGCTAGTCGTGTGTTGGTAGCGGGGATGTTCCAGGTGTTGCGGCGCGATGTTGGTTTCGTAGTGAGAGCTGTGACTGGGGCAGTTTTATGGAACCGAAGGATAACGAAAAGTACGTATAATTGCCTAACCGTCAGACATTTTGTCTCTTGGTAGAGCTCGTGGGTCGGGTGTCTGAATGGCTTCTTATAGGCTACCTTTAACACTGCTCTTTGGGCAACTTCGACCTTTTTTAAGTGTTTTTTAGCGGCTGACCCCCAACATGTGATGCAGTAGCTGAGGACTGATTGACATAATGCCATGTACACGGTTCGCACAGTTTTTGGGTCAGCTACAGAACTCAATCTCTTAAAGACGTGTAGCATTTTGCGAAGACGGGTTTTTAGAGATAATATGTGTGAATCGAACTTAATTGTGACGTAAACATTATTCTAAAATATCCGGAAATTGTTATTTTCAAGGCGAATGAGGAAATTGAAATGAATGTTATTATTTTTTTTATCTATACTTTTAGTTAACCTACTTTTTTTTGTTTTCATATAAAAAATATCCGTAGGTCGGACGACATGTTAAATTGTAGGTCCCGGCTGTTTGTCTAGTACGGCAGTCATTAGCCATGTCAGAGGCCCTTAGGGCGGCTTTATAAACTCTCGACACCAGAGTTGGCCACTCTCATTCGATAAAAAGAGAATATAAGAAAAAAACTAATTATTGTAAAAGTGAGAGAGTTGCCCATCTAAAAAGTAGCCTTAAATGATGTTGTTGAATCACGCCGGGGTTACTATCAACTTAATTAATCTCGAGAGGTAATGTACTGGAGTGTGATTACCTGCTTGTTAAATGACGTGTTGAAGTGATGCATTATATTTTATGGGAATATGTCATGAGGATTATAATGTTCTTGTATATTTTTGCAATATTCTTGTGGCGATAAAAGCTTTTTGTTGTGTTTATATTACTGTGTTTTATTCATATTTTTATTTTATTTTGATAAGTAATTGTGTATGACGAATACGTTACCCGTATGGGTACAATTATATCTAAAAAAGTTCTGGACCGTATTAAAAAATTTGCGACCACCCTTGAAACAATCCTCATCGAATAAAAAAGTGATTGAAAACAGTCTATAAATAAGGAAATAATTGACCCTCAATAAACTGAAAAAAAAAAACACAGAAGAATTGATCACCTCCTTTTTTGAAGCCGGTAAAAAATATATGCAGCATATTGATGCGTTTGATTTTTGTACGTAAAATACAAAATGTATTCATCCTATGATGACTATTCATAAGAATAAAGATGTACATGTAGTTATAAAAAAACAATGCTTAACCAATAACAATTTGACCTGATCATCATCATCATCAGCCATTGTCTTTTCACTGCAGATCATAGTACTTTTTACTCCTTCACCATTAAACCACTTATGCTAACCATTCAATATTTACAACTCCCTTTGTACATTTACCCACAATGCTCTAATCAGAGAGGTTCTTATGAAACAAGCCTGACCCTATTCCATCAAAGGCTGCGGTCAGAGGCTTGCAGTAAAAACGGCTATTTCCGAATTTACGGCCCGTTTCCGACGGACGGAGCTAGCGGAATTATAAGTACCTGAGGTATGCTTGGTGCTTTTACCTTTTACCTGTGGCTTTTGGAACTATTCTTGTGTTTTACGAGTATTATGGTGGGTAATGTATGAAGTACTGATAAGGGAAGTGGTTGGTTGTTTCTTATTATATATGTATACTAGCTACCCTGACTGGCTTTGCACGGTCACATATGCACGATATATTGTGATCTGATTGAATCTAGTGTGATTTTGCGTAAAAGAGAATATAAAAGATGGCAGTTGGAGCAAAAAAAAAATTTGGTTTTGCACTGGTTGGTTGCACAGGCTTATTTTTACAGTAATAAAAAAAAGCGTTTTCTTAGTAAGCCATAAATCAAATGAAAACTATAATATTTGTAGCTCATTACAATTAACATGTTGAATCATAAGTTATTTGAGTTAACCAAATTAAATTTGCATTGCTTGATAGGCTCAAAACTGAATTCCTCAACTATTCCACCAAAAGCGGTAAAAGCGAAATAGGTTTTTCATAAATTTGTTTCAGGGATCTTTACACAGATGCAGAAGGTTGCAAAGGTTCTGTTATCGTAGTCACGCCGCCGGACTTACCTACCTACCTACACAGGAAAAAGATATTATACACCGAGGAAACTTACGGGATTATACTATAAACAAATTTGAAAAAATATATTATGTAAGTGAGAAGCATCTTGAAGTCTTATGATAATAAACTGCCTATGAGCATTAATTAAAGGTGCATTTCGTACGGCAAAATGTTTTCGAAAATAGTGGTGCCATTACAAAAATTTCTCAAATAGCATTGAAAATTAAGTCTACAATCATAATTTTATTTTTTAATAGAAACCTAAGGCACAAAATGAAAATCATAATGCAAATTAATTTTTTATATTAGCGGTCTTGTCTTTATAAAATGATCAAAACAAAACGAAAGACATGTTTTTTATTTCAGTTTTTATTCAAATTAAAAAAAAAAAATTGGGACATTGCACACAGCGCCATCTAGCCCCGCACTAAGCAAACGCTTGTGCTGTGGGTACTACGGGTGCGGGTGCTAGATAACGGATATATTACTTATATACTATAAATTTGAAAATATGTCTATACTGAACAATATGATATTGATATCTAATGGTTACCATAACGTAGTATGTTTAATTTTCCATCTCATTACACAGCCCAGATAAGAAAAAGACAAATCATTTTATAAAAAAAAAATTTTTTTTGCTCATTTTCCAATAAATAGAATAAGTTAATTTTGAAAAGTTTTGTTACATAAATTTCAATTTTTCTCTTTTTTCAGCAAGTTACTGACGCAGCAAGGCTTCCCCGTATGTATCCGTCCACAGTTGGCGCACAACTTATTGGAGTGTTTTCCTTTAAATTTAGGGCAGCGTACGTGACCTAGCGCGGTGGCGAGACGAATTACGAGCTAACTTCGTAACGCTCAAAATATACGGACCTTACTCGCTAGAGGGCTGTTCTGTAGCTATAGCTAACATTCTAAGAAATGTTCCAACGTATTTATTTATTAATTCCCAAAAAGTAGCGATACAAAATGCGGGCTAAAAATTAAAAACAAATAACACATTGACAAAACAGATTGATGATTGATTTGGTTGATTGATTGGGTTGATAGATTTGGTTGATTGATTGGGTGAACAGGTTTTGTCTTATACATCACAATGTAAACATGTTTACCCACTGCTGGGTATAGGCCTCCTTTCCAATGCGCCAATTAGTACGGTCTCCAGCCTGTCTGATCCATCTCCTACCAATTTGTTTAGAAATGTCATATGACCATCGGGTTGGTTGTCTGGCTCTGGGTTTAACAGCTTCTTGTATGGGTATAGTAAATAATACATACTCGTACTAAAAATAATGAAATACTTAAAGGAGTTAATTAATTGAATGTACACTGAGCGGTCGGTCTCATTTACCATTTGTTAGGACGACTTCGAAAAGCCTGGTGTCTAAATATGATCTGTTTTATGGTCTCTGTCAGCGTAAATTTGTAAGCTATGTGATAAGCTACTTTATAGTAACTAAACCAGATCCAGAGATATATTAAGTAAATAATTAAAAAATTATGACCTGATTACCTTTTTTTATATATGTTGGACTATTTTGTAAGCACTTGACAACAGTCGTAACAGTAGTCAAACGATCTTTGAAAACTTGTATCACCAATGACCGACTTTGACTAGTTTTTTATTAGAAAATTTTCCGTGACATTTAGTAGTATATCTTCAAGTGGATAGAGACGTTAGGCTAAGGGTCTAGTAATGCGACGTATAGTTAATACGTTTACGAAGTTTCCAGAACGGGCGTGATTTGTGCCCGAATGGGTACACTCCCGGAATGGCTGTTTGGATAACTCAGTTCTACCTCAGATATTAATTCGTATAGATACTATTCACTCAGATATATTTATGAAACTAGCTGCATTGAAAAAATGGAATATAACATTTATTGCTAGGTACTTGTAAAGTGAATTTCACGATTTTCTTCGTAAATGGACTATTTTGTTGAAATGACAACTCCTTTGATTCTTTAAAAAAATATTATAAACATTTTTATCGAAATATAATGAGGCTTTTTCTGACAGCTGAATTAAAAAATAAAAAATGGTGTAAAAAATGCTCAACAGGTGGCGTTGTACTTGTATGTTAACAACTGTACAAGCGAGTTCTTAATAGTACGTGAAACGGTATATTACATAAACTTTACAATGCAATTTTATTTATATTCAGTATGAGTGAGACAAGTTTTTGGTAAAATTAATTTATTCTGGTAATCAATTTAAATGATGAAAACAGTGCACCGAGATTGAGATTCAAGAGCAATGTGAGTGATGTGAGTGATATGACGACACGCCACACTAGTTGTCAAAAAAATTACAACCATCAACGAAATGACAACAAAAACCATAAATATTACTTGCTCTTTGGTGTATTTTCACAGTATACAGCGACATCTATTGAGCCTATTTTAAACAAATTTTTTTTTAATTGGCTCCCGGAAAAAGCCTCATTGTAAAATGAATCATCCCGTCTTACTTACTGACTTGAATCAACGTGTACTTGATCTGTGTGTTGTCTTTTTCTCCCATTCATAGTATACAAACAAGTCATTTAGACAAAATGTTTCGCGGTTTATTTAGTAGGACAATCCAGCATAATAATGATAGGGTTATCTATTGAAATGTATATCATTGGTTAGTGTGTGTAGTGTGTGTAGTATGGTGATTCAGTTTATGAGAGTTACGGAATATGAGTGGAGTTAGGTTTAGTTTAGTCTGAGATAATTTTAGTTTTAGGATAATTTCAGCGTCTGCATATGTGAATGGCTGAAGTTGGAAGTTTAAGTGTCGTTTAATTAATAGAGAGAATTGTCGTTCTAGGAACAGAATCATGTACTTATGGATAAAAAAAATTGAGCTTTTTTATAATCATAGGTATTTCACAAATATTCCATTTGATAGCCTAAGGAAGCTTCACAAGGTCTTCTAATGGAGAATATGTACTATAAAAGTACTGGCTCTCAATTAAGACTCCCGAAACACACAGTCAGTGTTTGGCAATAAATAAAAAAAGACTTACTGCTCCTCAAATGTACCTATGTATTTATCAAAGTGAAAATTTGCACTCACACAGCACTCAACTACGAGTAGTTTATAAATTCAAAACCGACGAGCTATTAGACAGATATCACAAATATCTTCCAGGAGAATGGATTCATTTATAAAGGAGGTGCAAGTTGGCAAGGAAGCCACATTAAGATAAACCGAGATGTTAATTTATTATTTACACTACATTGATTTCAACGTTCTGCATAACTCATTTAAACAAGGCGATACGGTTAAGTTATTATTTCGGTGACCGGTAATTTTGTATTTCAGTGATTTTCAAATCACTGAAACATCTGATAGACAACAAGATCTAAACGGTACTTTTTGTCTTTTACTTTGTCTCGCACCCAAAGGATTGAGTAAGACTAGTTAAATAAATAAATATTCTCGGACAATGCACACAGCGCCATCTAGTCCCACACTAAGCAAAGGCTTATGTCGTGGGTACTAGATAACGAATATACCACTTTTATACTTTATTTTTGGAAATACAATTATTATTTATTTATCATACATAGAAATGAACAGAAGACACAAATATGTATGTAATTTCATTTTTTTTTTAAATTATTATGACTTGTCAAGTCATTGTAACAAATTGTAAAATAGTGTATATTTTATGAGCATTTAAAAGGCAATGTAGTGTTTTTTCGTTTTAAGTTACAAGATATGTATTAAAAATGAATAATTAGCGAGTTTATTGTATCAAATTAATGTGCGAAGTAATATTGTGGATGATTCTTGATTATAAAAAAATCGTCAATCGTGTCGTTTCCTATAAATTAATCGTACAAGTCCGCACGGCTGCACAAGCCCCGTTTGTCATAGCGGTGCATAGTAATGTTGTTTAAGTATTGTTCGCAGCCTCCACTAACTGTGCTTGCGGTAACTGGTAATAAACGAGCTTTCTTAAAGAGGTGTTGGATGGGTTATTATGTTAGTTTGTAAAATATTGACCAAAAAGTTTACAATATTTAGGATACAAATTTACAGTTTTTTTTATTTACCGTATACCTAAGTAATATGGAAAATAAAAAACAAAATGAAAAAAACAAGAAACAAGTCAGTAATATAGGGAAAGAAAACATGATAGCGACACAATAAAAAAGTTAAAATAAAAGATTAGAAGAAAAAAGTAGTTTTTTTAATGTTCTGCATTTTACCTACCTTGCACAAAATTTCATCCACCTAGCTATGTCTAGTAATATTCTACCAAATGAAGATATTTGTTTACGTTGTAAAAGTAGGCCAATTCCACCGTAAACTTTACGTACGACTATACGTTACATTGAAACTCGCGAAACCAAACTTCCACATTTTCAAAGAGAATCAATTTCCAAAAGTAGGTCGCTCTCGGAAATTCCAAAATCCGCCAAAGTTATTATTTAGCAAACTTCAAAAACGCCTTTTAATTGCCTGAAAGTTCAACAAGCAAGTTTGTGAAAGTTCCGGGCGAGCTTACATCCGCTGTAAGTTTCAAAGGGCGGGGAGTTGGACAACAATGCTCTACAACCGCAGGTATGGGTGGAAAAAAGCTTAAAAGAACGGAAATATTAAAAAAATATCTGTTTAAAAATATAGTTTTTTTATTGGCATATCATTATATGACCAGTTTTGAGTATTTGATATGTTTTTGAACAATGTTAATGATATGAGTGACTTAAGGAATATTTTCAACCCCTTCCTTACATAACTAAGAAAGATGAAAAATAATATCTTTATTTTATTTCTTGTTTATTTACGTCTTCCTGTTACCAATTAAAAAAATCTCTCTGTTATGAGCCACTACAAAACATTAATCATTTCCTTGTTGGCTACTCTGCAACTAACCATTATCTAAGGCATCTCCAAAAAGATGATTGATGGTCTCAACCCTGTAACTTGTTTGCGCTGAAAAGGTGAAATTCGTTTTGAATTGATTGTTCTGATGTACATCCGGTATTGGCAAAGTTTGCGCTGTCTAGAGTTAAAGAATAGCTTTTTGGGACTTAAGATGATCGGACTTATTCTTGACTGTTTATTAAGAACGGTATGGAGTAAATCCATATCCGGATATCAGGATATGAAACAGATTTTATTATCAAATCGGTTCTAGCATTTGAACGTAAAGGTTCAACTCAGGAAAAAAACGTGTCAATATATTTCAAAATATTGTGATCTGTCTGTTTTTACAGACATCTGTTATTTTTAACAGAACAATAGTACAAAATTATTATAGTCTGACATCTGTAAAGCCGGCTTCAAATACTGTCAAACGATAAACTACTTTTAGGATGGAAATACTAAATAATAAGGCATTTGGGAGCCCGAACTGTATCCAAGAACATGTAATTTAATATGAAGATGCTGTTGACAGAGTTTCAAGAGCAAATCACAGAAGGCAATCAAATTTGTAATTGAATAAATATTTTAAAAATTGTACAAATAATAACCCACCTTTTTACACATAATAAAACGATTCTCTAAAATATGTAAATGCAAGCTTGCATACATCAACAGATTATTAACTAAAAGGAAAACAGTGTAACGTCGCGGGAGCGTCATGCAAAACAAGTGAACGCTGAGAAAATTCCAGAAATTTCGAGAACCCTTGCAAGATGCCTTCACTGTTAGTAGTGAGAAACTTTGGATATAATTTTGATAAGCAAATTAATTTAGACGTAGTATTTTTTGCAGGTCTTGAATGGAGTTTACCTTTTACTTTGAGTATATCGTCGTTCGTTATCTAGTACCCACGACACAAGCGTTTGCTTAGTGTGGGGCTAGATGGCGCTGTGTGCAATGTCCCGGAATATTTATTTATTTATTTATTGACTCGATATACGGCTCTATACGATGAATTTGAATTTCGATTAACTTCGAGAAAATTCAATGATTAGTGTAGGTACATTAATAAAATTTGTATTTAAGCAAGTAATAATGTTTTAAATAATTTTAATTCAATATTTATTTTATTATGTTTTGAATTCAAATCGAAATTGATTGACATATTGTGTAAGGTAACAAAAATATGTAGGTGGGTCGTTCTTCTTTTTAACCTACAATTTGATCCAAAATGAACTTAATATTGAAAAAGAAAATTCAGATTCCTGGTCAATATATATATATATATTCTGATAGCAGAGTTCCTATTATACCAAAAAAAGTAGTTGGCCACGAAGTTAACCGATTTTTGAATGATTTTCAGGACTTTAAATATAGATTCGATAAAAAAAAATACTCCTTCGTCACGAAATCTTTTATTTTATTCTCTCGAATTGTCTGCGTCAATTAACTTGTTGTTTTGTCATACATTAATTAACTAAATGAAGTTTTGGAAAACGTATTAAAGTAATATATTAGTGTTTAAGAAATATATTTTATTCATGATTGTATACCACTCCGTCACATTTTCTGCTAAATTAAAGTATGTTTTTGCTGTAAATAATTTTACGCTATCATTTACGTATAAATACGAATATCAGAGACGGCAATATCATCAAGTAATAGAAACAAAACAAAAAATCTTAATTTGAGCTTGTCTTAAAGAATATTAAAAGACCAAAAGAATTTCTCTAGTGGGAGACAACATCGTGACAGAGTAGTATATTATGTGACAGAGTTGTTATTCTAGGGGATACCGGGCTGCGTATTGGAATAAAACTGCTTTATTTATCTAGAATTACTTATATTCTTATAAATCTTTATCAGTCATTGACATTGTCTTATAAAAAACATGAGATCCAACTTAGATATTAATGTAATCACAATTGAGAACCTTTGGAACAAGAGATCCTTATTTTAGTAAACTAAATGACTACTCACTGGTCTAAAGTAAATAAAAAAAAAACAAGTCTAACGTGACAACAAATTAAAGTTCTCTAAAACATATAATAAAATAATCAACATTAACAATAGCAGAATCTAGGAGGACAATATTAAAATTCAGAGCCATTGTTAGAAAGACTCATTTTTCGAATACTGGTAGTGGCTCTTCGAACTGGTAATATTGTCTCTTGCCCTTTCTAATAACATTCGGAGCCGTTAAGACTTCTAATCGAATCGTCAAAAGGGATATCCGATATGTCATTCTGTACCAACTTAAACAGTCTTCCACTATCATCGACAGTCTTTAAAAACATAACCAAGACATCGCCTTCTTCATCGACGTTACTTTTTGCCACTCCAGCATAAGTATATTGGGTGTTCCTCTCGCTTCGTACTTTGCCCAATACGTGAACTCCGTCTTTTATTTTCATTGGATGCATGTCTTCAGGCTGGAGGGTATGAAAAGAAGTACCAGGGACGGCAGTTTGATCATTCATTTTCAGCATGGCCAAGGGCACATCTTCATCGGATGATTCATCTGGGCCATACACGGTATCGTAAAATCCTTTTTCGGTGCATCCCAATTGTGTTAGTAATATCAGCAAAACAGAAATGCTCCACATCATTACTTATATTGTCGTTAGATGAGAACTCGTCAGCAGTATTTTGTTGTTGGATTTCAGGCAGAGGCCGATAAGTTTTAGGAACGTGACAAGAACAGAACTTTGTACAAAAACAACTTAATATTCTGAGGTTTAAGATTCCACGAGTTTCTGTGAACATCTGGTGAACTTGCATTGTTCCTTTCAAAGGTACAATGTTACTTGGGATCTTAGCTGCTACATTTTCTACGTCTTCATCTGTCACCATGAACAGTTTAATTTTGTTAGCATGTTGAAGCGCTGAAAAGAATTGGAACACATCTGCAATGTCATTTCCTCTAGCTACTATCGCATCAGCTTGGCGTTTCATTGTACCGCCAATACCATCAGCCGCTCCTTTTCCGTGCCCTGATTCAAAGAAATTCCAGGATATTTTGCGGAACCCGTATTCCTCGAAAAACCTGTTTGCCATTAGGTAAAGTTCTAAATCTTTGCACATATTAAGTTCTGGGTTGAATAAAAAATTAAAAATCTATGCCTGAAATAAATGACTTTTATTTATTTATTATTTATTTGCGATTGACTTCAGCAACCTTTTCGGGGTTATTTTTTCGTTTATCCCGACAACGCCGCTGTCTTTCTGCTGGCGTTAATGCCTTCTTTTTTGCCATGATGATATCTGGAAAAAGGAAATAAGTACCTAAACACACAAAAAGATAGAAAAAATATATACGTAACACTTTCTGTAGAAATAACTACCACAGTATGTCACGATTTCAGCATAATCAGAACGTAAATTGTTTATTTTACCCCTCCGTCACGTAAATTACCACTCTGTCACAAAAAGTATGTGACGGGGTAGTCATGTGACGGAGTGGTAAAACTTTGTTGCAAAGTCTATAACACTTACAAATTACAAAGAATATAATTTTTAACACGTTTAATATAAAATATTTCTTATTACGTATGAATAAACAACAAAAAGTAACAATTATAATTATATTTTGAATGAATTACTTACGTGACAAAGTAGTAGCCGAATAAACACACGCGCCTCCTACCACAGCTTTCGGGCGACTGACGCACGGTCTCTGGATCGCAGAGGGGAAATCGTTCCAAGGGTTGAAGGGGGTCTTAACCTCCAATCGCGTGCGCCAAAGACGAGTAACTCGTACGCGTATTTCGTAGGTCAACTCGCGTGACAGAATTTACGAAATAAAACATTAGATGGTGGGAGACAAGAACTTGAAATTTTTTAATAATTTTATTAAAAGTGGCAAAAAATTATTATTGGTTTTATATGACGGATAATATATTTAGGAGTTATACGTTATCTTTATATTTTATACGATCATCGGATTTTTTCGTTTTATTATGAATTGCACGCAAGCCGAGGTAGCGGGAGACAACCGTCATTTGTATGAAATACGCCTCGGTCACGGAAGAATAACTACTCGGTAGCGAACTTTTTAGATTAAAATTATTTAATAAATTTGTAATTTAATCGTGCACAGCCATTATTGTATACTTCAGTGCACCCTGTATCGCAAATAAGGAAAAAATTATGGTAATTTCGTTCTACTTTTTATCACTCACTGCTGGAGACACCATTTTGTAGGTTAAAAAGAAGAACGACCCAGGTATGCTTTTGCAAACAATTAACAATTTATTAAAATATTCAATATAAAACAGCATTTCATAGACATACGTATTAGGCCAAAACTATGTATCCATCCATACTGCGTCTATTTATATAAATAAGCATAAGGCAGTGTGTACACTGAGTGCGCAATGCTTTTAGCGCTCAAGTGGAAATAATTCCTTACGCCCAAGAGTGTTGTCATGTATGCAGATTCAAGGCCTGTTTTCTTCACTAATATCACGGTAAAGGGAAATTAGAGGTATCTTGGTAAAAGCATTGCTGCGGTACGAATATTGCCAGTCTTTAGGATGGAAAATATTTTTGCAATTTTGCGGCTGAGGCGAAAATTTTCAGCGTTTTCTTGTACCAGTATAAATTTTCAAGTTTTTCTGGTTTTCTAGTCTTATCATTTCGTAGTACTGTGAAAACAATATGATTCGAAAGTTATATTTTAAATTTGTGATATTGAATTTGCTTTTTGTTTACTATGACTTAACTTTTGCGCAAAAAAAAGTATCAATCGATGTGTAAAGTGTCAATTTTTTTATTTAACAGCAATAAAAATATGCCAAAATATTCTCTTACCTACTAATAAAGCGTTTATTGTACATCTTTTTTCTATCACAAAAAATATTTGAATCAACATTTTAAGCAAAAGAACAGTAAAGGTTTCACAAAAGCCGTCACCCACACACTCAAGCACTCAGAATATAAACTCTTTTGTTCCGCGCATTCTAGCGACATAATACGCTTTCGTCGCGATCTTCGCCATATTCACAACAGTGTGTTAAAAGCCTTATTGCTCAAAACGCACTACCCGTGGGGCGATGGCGGTTATAATAACTCTTTCTGAAGATTTCCCCATCGTCAACTAAAAAAAAAGGATCTTAGACTAAATAAATGGATTCTACTTCTATCATCTTCATTAAATAAATATAACAAAAATAGTTCTCAAAGCACGAGATATCACAATAATTCCAGCATAAATTAATCATGTCGTTTTTATTCTTAGTAGATTCATACAAAAGCATTATTTGTGTCGTGTAAAAGACAAACTGGTGCCTGGAGTTTTAACATCGCCTTTACAGCTTTAAAAAATCGTAATTAATACTAATTAAAACCAAAGTTACTCATATAAGCCAGCCTACGCCAAAGATATCGGTTAGTTATTAGCCTATAAAAAATGCTAAACTCTTGACTAATTCCACAACTAAATATAATGAATAATACAAATTACAAGCGTTGGTATCGCCTCGGTGACTTTTGACCCTACACACTACGTACCTATAGTAAGTAGTAATGGATATTTTAAGCCGTTAGTAGTTTTCTCTCTAGTTAACTGCACAATAATAATATGTATGAAGTTGTAGCAAGAATGAGGCGCCATTCAATACTATTGTTATCGGTTTGGTGAAATGGAAAATGTTAGAGGCGTTCCTTAGTTACATTTTAACTATTGTGTAGTGTGGTTACATTGTTTCATAAGCTAGACTAAGAAAGAAATCTTCCGATATTTAGGCTAGTAGCATGAGGTGGTTAAAATCTAGATATTTTAACAAATTTCATGAATATGGTACATACATATATTACTGTTATTTTGTGACGCTAATAAATGAGAAATCTCTTCATGTTTGTAAGGCAAAAAGAGAAATAAATATGAAAATCGAGTGATTGGCAAGTTATCAATTAATGTAATTTAATTAAAAAAACCTTTTTTTTCTAGCTTTTTACACCTTTACTCAGTAATTTTATTAGTTTTATTGCTTTGCAAATAATTTATGTTACTTACATTGTATTTTTATATATCTGACACAACAATTAGAAATTAAAAAGATTTTCAAAACCAGCCAAAAAATAACAAACAAATGAGTAATATTTGGCGACTCTTTGTCCGTATACTTCTTTTAGAAAACTGCTATGTTTCCGCAATACAAAAGCAGTAAAATGTTAAAAACGCAATCCTATTGTTTGCGGCAACGACCACAAAAACGCACAAAAATCTAAGTTACTTTACCCTTCATAGGTTATAGAGAGATAGCAGCTCAACTTTAAGAGGTCTTTAAAACAAATTTAGTATATTCTTTTTAATTGGATTCGGCGGCAAAACATGTTTCGATTAATATAAATAGTTGGATTCGCTCACAAAATAAAGCTAACCTTAAATAAACATAACTTCTATGAGTTCTCAATAGCGTAGTAGATATTTATCAAACAAGAGTCCCTCTTAACCTTTTGAAAGAACTTCTGATTGCTCTGTAACTGTAAACTCTGTAAAGGCATTCTTGTACCAGAGTCACTTATGCAACTGTCGTTTCATCACAATGTTGTCATGATCTCAAACATTTGGTTTTTATTTTATTTTGATACGCAAGCCGAAGTGCTGGTCATTAAAATCACTTGTAATTACAAACATTTCATTTTCAGTATAATATGTGTATGCAAAAAATTAGACCACCCTCTCCTCACCTATACACTTGGGTGCAATAGCATGGATAGTGCCGCCATTACACAACGTGCAGTTTGGTTGTCCTCTAGTGTACAGTGCAGGCCATTGTATCGTGCCTATTGGATATGATACATGCAATGCTTGTTGTTTGGGGATGTGCATTGTTTAAAGCTTTTATATGTATGAGAATCTTAGTAGAATATTCTAAGCAATTGTACGTTACAAAAGAGTGTTGTCATTATTATTCTTTTCACACAATCAACCGATTTGAGTGAATTTTTTGATATGAAGTAACATTTTACGCTGAATTAGCATTAGCGCAGTATATACATGTCATCTTGAATACATAAAATATTTATTATAAATTTTATCAATACATACGCTCTTAGTCATATTTCAGGGTCGTGACTCCCCTGCTAAATCAGTTCGTTGGAGGAATTCTCTTAGGCAGAAACATTATCCTCGGATTTTGTGGCATTCAAACATGTCCGGTACTACTGCGTTTCGAACCAGTATCGTCAAATTGTAAGGCTGACGCTTCTCCTCAGAGTCACTATCGCTTAGTAATAATAAATACATACTGTAATGTAAAAAAAATTAGGTTCCTTTTTTTAATAAAGTGAAATTAGGTTCCTCTGTTCTATTTTCCTTTCAAATTGCCATTTTAGAAGTAACATGTCGTAGGCGTTTTAATAAAAGCCTGTAATGGAAATAGGATGGAAAAGAACAATCTATAGAACAAAGAAGCGAACGTCTGAGATTGTTTCCAGAAATTGTTTGTAAGGAACTTGTAAAAGGCAGTCTAAAGGTCACCTTGTGAGAGGAAAAATTAAGGTGATATCTAAATATATAAAACTCAAAGGTGACTGATTGACTGACTGACTGATATAGTGATCTATCAACGCACAGCCCAAACCACTGGACGGATCGGGCTGAAATTTGGAATGAAGGTAGATGTTATGACGTAGGCATCCGCTAAAAAAGGATTTTGATGAATTCTACCCCTAAAGGGATAAAATAGGGGATGAAAGTTTGTATGAAACTTTGTCAATTTTAAACCGATCGGGCTGAGACTTTGCATGCATAAAGCTACTATGACGTAAGCGCTTGTTATGAAAAGATTTTAATAAATTCCACCCCTAAAGGGATAAAATAGGGGATGAAAATTTGTATGAAACTTTGTCAATTTTAAACCGATCGGGCTGAGACTTTTCATGCATAAAGCTAATATGACGAAGGCGCTTGCTATAAAAAGATTTTGATAAATTCCACCCCTAAGGGGATAAAATAGGGGATGAAAGTTTGTATGAAACTTTGTCAATTTTAAACCGATCGGGCTGAAACTTTGCATGCATAAAGCTACTATGACGTAGGCGCTCGCTATGAAAAGATTTTGATGAATTCCACCCCTAAGGGGATAAAATAGGGGATGAAAGTTTGTATGAAACTTTGTCAATTTTAAACCGATCGGGCTGAGACTTTGCATGCATAAAGCTACTATGACGTAGGCGCTCGCTATGAAAAGAGTTTGATAAATTCTACCCTTAAAGGAGATAAAATCTATACTAAGTAATATTATAAAGCTGAAGAGTGTGTTTGTTTGAACGCGATAATCTCAGGAACTACTGGTGCGAATTGAAAAATTATTTTTGTTTTTAGTAGACCATTTACCGAGGAAGGCTTTAGGCTAAATAACATTACGCTGCAACTAATAGGAGCGAAGAAATAATGGAAAATGTGAAAAAACGGGGAAAATTTTTCATCTTTGAGGACGTCTTTTGCGTGCGCTGCGAAAATGGTTCAAGATATCAAAAAATATGTATCAAAGAATTATTTCTCTTGAAATGATATAACAAAATGTCTGCAACAGTATATGTCTATCTTTTAAAGTTAACTCAATAAACCCGTTTTAATGGTAATAACCATTCCACGCGGACGAAGTCGCGGGAACCAGCTAGTTGTTAGCATATAGCACTTATTGTTAGCATCCATTAATAAATAAATTAATATTAAAAGCATTTATATACTTTAATTGTCCTATTTGATTTATCTGTCGTATAGCATGCAGCTGAGTGTTTCAACAGTAGTGTTCGAAATTTTTAAGAAACTGACATGTCCCAGACCACAAAATCCGAGGAGTGTCTGTCTTCCGTAGAAGGAAACAGCCACCACGGTGTACTCGTATTTGTCCAAGAGGACTTCCCTGCTTTGCTTCACGTTTTTCTACGTTCCCTAACGTATCCTGCGGAAGAATCACAGCCCTAAATAATGAAGAATACGACTTATGAAAGACGTTTGAAGTCTAGTAACAAGTATGCTATGATGTCTTATCGATTAAGTGGAGACTACTTTAGACGACCGTATGTCGTATGATGATAAATGTCGTATGACAGTCATAATTATTATGCCTGACTGAAAGTGTTAAAAGGAGAAATATTTCACCGCTTTATCCTGCGGAATAACGAGCAGATTCCTTGCTTGTTATCCAGTTAGAGGTGCCTGCGTCGAGCTGCCAAACTAGGGCACTAACTAAAACGTTTAATTAATTTTTAAGTGATTCGAAAACTTCGCCTCGAAGCTGTAGAGGAAGCAATCTTGAGGGGCGATATAAAAATGGTTATGAGTTATTTTGTTAAGTGCAAAACCTGCACTACTATGGTTGTTTAACTTACACTTTTTATTGGAAAATGGATGTTGAATATTGTTGTGTCTGTTGAATACTTTCATATGAAATTAAAGGAACTGATACAGAGCTGTATGGTGGTTATTGATGTTATCAGACGGAAGAACACAATTTTATTGCTATTATAAAACACATACATTGATGTGTTATAAATAGCTAGGTTTAAGTTAAAAAAACAATATTTTTATGTAATACTGAAAAGAAAACACATCCATACTTTATAATATATGGTTTTGGGCACAATAAAACTGTTACAATGCAAATCTATGAGCAAACAAACAAAGTATGCGAACGCTGATGCCAAATGATTACTAACCGTCTTCAAGACGTTGTTTTTATAATAGTGGCAGTAGTATTCTAATAAGTTAACTAAACGTTAAAAACGTTATATCATCGTCCCTCAGCATCTCACCATTACAAGTGCTTTGGCCGCTTTCCAAGTAGGATACAATGTTAATAATAGTACCTCGCAACGAGAGCGGAATTGCGGAGGAGTATTGCTCGCTTGCCCGCGAAACCCGTCCTTGCCGAGGTGAAGGGACATCGTGGTAGGTTTTAGTCGGTAGTGGAGTCCCATTAGCTCCGAGCCCGACATACCCCGCTGCCCCCCCCGGGGAGAGTGCGGGGATGCGTAAATGCATTTCCTCCACGAAAAAAAAAAAAAAAAAAAAAAAGCCTCGCAGAATGCTGCAGTCTCTTGCTGTGTCAATATTGTAGCACTATTTACGATATAATATACGAAAATAAATATCTATAGGTACAAGGAGTGTCTATAGGTGTCTATCTTCACTATACTGAAATCCGACGCCGTACCAAGGTACGTGATGTCGGATTGGCAGTAATGAATCTTAAATGGAGTTGGGCGGGACATGTAGCTAGACGAAACGACAATAGATGGAGCAAAACTGTTACTGAGTGGTGGCCAAGAACAGGCAGACGAGGAGTGGGTCGTCCGGCAGCGAGATGGGTCGACGACATTGTACGAGTCGCGGGTTCTTTATGGATGAGGTCTGCACAAGATCGACGCAGCTGGCACATTCAAAGAGAGGCCTACGCCCAGCAGTGGGATAGAGAAGGCTGTGCATGATGATGATGATGATTTACGATTACTTTACATATTTGCACTAGTAAGGAGTAAAATGTTTCTGAAGAAAGTGTTCGATCAGAGGAATAAAAGTGTGTGCTAACAAGGATGCTTATATTTTGGATGTTATTTTTTTATTCTTTCAAATCAACCTGGACTGGACTGTATCTTAATGGCATTTTATTGATTTCTTATAACTGAGGATCGTGTCTGCCGCCACATATGAGTAATTCACTCTTTACTACGACATAAGTTAACTACCTACTTTAACATCTATACACATGACACGTTCTTTTTAATTACTTTTGATAACTTGGCGTAACTTAACCATAGGCGAAAATTTTGTTATAAACGTTAGAATCTCGGTATCGAGAACAACAAACAACATCCAGAATAACAATAAAAGCGACACCTGGTAACAAACAATTAAAACAAAGATATTATTGACTCGGATACCTAGAGAGGTCCTTTGATAATTTAATAATTCCTCGGCGTGGGAGTCTCAATTAAAAACTTTGCCGTGATTCGGAACAAATTTGAGAATTTCCGTTTGATACAAGTTTCTTATGAAGAAATTTTGATTGTTTAAGAGATTCGTTAAATCTTATTTGTAGGAAAAGTTTTGGCACGTTTCAATATTTGTATTGTTACTCAGGAATACTATCTAAAATTTAAATTGTAAGAATATAATTGTGTGAGTTCATATAATTGTATGTGTTTATCACATAAATAAATTAATGAGCAAATTTATTATCCACGCAGATATTATTGTAATACGTAATCGGAGTATTATATATTGGGAGACTTGGCTTTTTAGAGCCAATACCGGTATTTTTGTACGTAAACCGTATTTATCTGAAATTTACTTAACTAATTATAGTTAAGTAAATTTCAGATAAATACGGTCTTCTATTAAGAAGAAACACTAAATCTAAGTTAATGTTAAAGTTCAATGACTAAACCACTCATTAAGCCACCTCCAGTCGGACCGCTATCAAACTGAGTTGAAGACAGTCACAAGTCAGCAGTCCCTGGGCCCCGATATTACCTGTTGGTCCCAAAGGATGGCAATACCCATCAGTGGTCAAATTATAAGTTTCAACTCCAGAGTTGCATTCCTTGCATTTTCAGTACGTGGTGTGAGGGACAGGATTAAGCGGTTAAATGATTTAGAAATGAGCGTTTGGTGTGATTGTTGACTGTTCAAATAGCATGACAAAATTTAATGGTGATCCCAATTTACGATGAATGATGTCACGTGATGTTAAATGTAATGTTTTTTTTATTTAAATATTGTATTTTTTATTGATATGATATACAAGTATGCAAATCGCTCGTAAGTTGGTCCCTTATCCCTTGCTCCGATGTTCCTGGAACTTTTCCAATATCCGTCCGGTCCGGGACGAATGTCGTTGCGGTCACGCTGCATTGTTGTACGTCATTGATTAAACCCACCCTGTAACCGCTTTTTACCGGTTTGCAGCGGTTACACCCGCTCTAAACCACTTTTGTCCGGTTTTAATCTTTTAACCCGACGCGTTTTGTGTAGAATCCAGGGAGGGTGGCATGGATTTGTTGTTTTTTGTTCTGTGTATGTAGGTTTACGTTGGACTAAAACTAGCCTGATGTCAAACATTGCCTCAAATCTAGCGCACTTGCCTAAGAACCTACAATACCGGGTCACACTTATCTTGAATTTTTTAATGTAATAAATTTTGATTTCGTTTTTGGCGCTTGCATTCCTGTTTTTATTTTCTAAGCAAACGTCCTACATTTTAAATTACAATTATTAGATAAGTTATAGTACGTTGTAGCTCATAAATTATAAACATTGTGTTATTTTTAGTTTAACTAGTAATCGATGTTCACAGTCACTTGTCTACTAACTCAAATAAGTCAAGCGAGCAAAAGAAGACAAAATAGTCTGTTTAAACAACTGTCAACAACGATTCTGAATAAAAAAATGTTCATAATACCTAAACCGTTATAAATGGTAATACAAAAACATCTATACCCACAAAAAGAGACAGCAAAAGTACGATTGAAGTTTCGAGAATCTAATCTGATAGTTACTTGTGTCGCAAGATACAAACAAGTATAAAAAATAATCACGTTTTGCGTCGAATTTGTCGAAGAACTCATCAAACACCCGACACCGTGTCAAAATACTGTTCATAGAAAAACCGATGATGGTGTGGTATAAGTTATGAACGGTTATTGCAATGAATTGCTTGTAGATCATTTATTTCCAAAGTTTTTGTCAAAATCAATCAATACAAGAAATCTTAAGAATAAGGTTTTTTAAACCTTGACTCCGGATAAGCTTCTTTGTAACCAAATTATGAGTTACCAAACTGTGAAAGCTTTGCTTTGCAAGATGACTTTTCAATCATGTAAGCGTTAAAACCTCGTGTCTTCATCAGGAAAGTTAAATTTGTTTTTTGCAACCTGAGTCAAAGTTTTACCTAATAGGTATATTTGAAATAATCGACTTCGTACTTCATCCACCGCACATATAGAAATCTTATGTAGTTTTGACTTTTACCCGCTAGCTGCTCATCCCCTGTCCAGTCCTCAAACGGTACGCACCGTATACATTACAGTTTTTTCTAATTCCCGTCACGTGACACCGCCGACCAGTGTCGAATATTATTTTCCTCGTTAGCAACTCGATACCAATAATCGACTCGATACTCGATATCGATAACGAAACCTTAGAAAGTTAAAACGAGACATTAAAATTTAACGTGTGCGGGTGACAGGTGTGTCTTTATGTGCAAGGTTGTAAATGAACGAATATGGAATATACGAGTTTCTTGGAATGTAGGGAAATGTTTGTTTGTATCGAATTGAAGATTGTTGATTGAAGACATACATATCTGATTGGAAGTTTACGATTGATTTCTCATGACTTCTATAAAAATAATGTGATGTGAAATTCATTATGCAGGTGTGTTCATTAAAATAATTGCAATGCTTAGACAAAAACAGTGGATATACTTTGCTCGATACATAATTGATATAAATATTAAATAGACACGTCCACCATCATCATTTTCGTCATTCTGTTGCGTCTTACCGTTACTTATCGTGTAAAAATATGTTTCAAATTGTACCATGTGTCGCAGCGCCAAACCAAATTAAAGCTTCACCATAATTCCCTTAAAAACACAGTCGCATTTTGTCCCATTTTTCCCCACAAACCTAATTAAGTCATTTCAAACGCCCGCCGGGCGGAACTAACTAAATTAATTTTACCTCATTTGTTTTCCAATTAGAAAGCTTTTTACGGAAACGCTGTGATAAATCAAGTTGCCAAGACAAAAGGGCCTTTATTTGGATGACAATAGGTGCGTGGTTCAAGCGCCGTCGAGCGGGCATTGTGTGCTTAAACAAAATAAGCGATTTGTTACGGACGGCGTAAAATAGCAATGGTCGATTGGTCACAGATACTATAATGTAGGAATATCGACTGCATTCAGTCAGAACCTGCGCCTTCTACGCTTCATTTGCTTATAACACTGCTTCATAGAATTATTGATCTGTCACACTGTGAACAGTTTTTATTCACGCCAGTTTTGGTATGATTGATAAACATGTTAACATACACATCAGGAACTATATTACATTGTTTTTTTAAATAACTAATTACAAGATTGTGTTTTAATGTTTTTTGGAGCATAGTGGTGTGAGCAAAATGCAAAGGTAGAGAGAGCTTTTTTAGTTCTTTGATTTACCAATTACGTATTAAAATAACCTATTGGAATCATATTTCCGCCAAACTGGCCAGCTTCTTTACATATCCTAAAAAATAGATGTTTTTTTTTTTTTCAAATTCACTCTAGTGGTTTTGTATGAGTGAATCACTGATATTTTACGATGTCTTTTTCAAGTGATTCTTTAAGTCGTCAAGTGTTTTTTTTTCGGCAGTTTAGCCTAATCTGATAATTATTTTTTACACAGCTTTAATAAAATCCCAAGTCCCCAGTCTCTCTAACCAAGCAGCACAACACAACACTTCCTAGTCCATTCGACGAACGTTAAAACAGCCGCTAGCATTTCTATAGAAACCTCTCTAACGGCATTAATAACTACGAGAAATGGTTAAAATGGTTAATGCTCGCACTTTACTATTGGCTATTTGTGGGGCTGTTAAAGGAAGAAAACGTCGAGGTATGAATAATTATATTAATGAGTTAGATTTTGTGTTTCCGTTATACTAGGTGGGTATCTGTTATACTAGGTGGGTATCTGTTATACTAGGTGGGTATCTGTTATACTAGGTCGGTATCTGTTATACTAGGTGGGTATCTGTTATACTAGGTGGGTATCTGTTATACTAGGTGGGTATCTGTTATACTAGGTGGGTATCTGTTATACTAGGTGGGTATCTAACGCAAAGCATTTTGGATTAAATAAATACGTAAAAATAATTATTAAAATATTCTACAACTTTTGGAAGTTTGAGCATACATATATATAGCTATTCTAAACAAAAAAATACCTTACCTTATTGACAAGTTATTTGTCCGGATTTCCAAGAGCCGAGGAAAATGGTTGCTATCTAAGACCACTCTTAAAAAGTGTTGCGTCAGGGATCAGTAATTGATAAAGATTAGTCGCAACTTAGTCTTATTATTTAAAATATTATATATTTTTATTTTTGTGAATACGTTTCTACTTACTGTAATTTAGAAAGAAAGAAAGCATTTAATTTGACACATTTGCGGAAATTGTTTTTCCTTCATAGTTGTTTTCCAACTAAAACAATTTAACGAAGACCAACCCTTTTCCCACTTTTACGTCCGAGTGACTCATATATTTTCCCGAAGCAATAACCCTTTCTAAGTACGTTACTAATAATAATAGGATTGATTTTAACCCCTTCCTCAACAATTACCTGCCACTTTGGTGATTGATACTAAATGAAGGAATTGAAGGGTTAAAGATGAATGTGTTTCTAGTGAGTTATTTTGGAAGACAGGCACGACAAAAATGTTTTATTGTTTTTCTAAGCTGATAAAAATATGTAAGGAAAACTTTACATAAAGAAATATTCAAACACAAGATTGGTCTACAAATAAGAAAAATATTTCACAGTATCTTAGTATATACGACATTATCGATTTTTAGTGACACGATATTTAAGTGAAATTAAGTAAATAACTTTTTTGACTAACAATTTTTCGTCTTATTTGACTTCAATTTGTTATATTTTGTGTAATTTGGGTTTGAATTATTTTTAAAATAATAATAATTTGTTGATACAAATACAAGTATAACAAACAGACTTTGCACCACAATCTTAGCGTAAATATACTACAAAAAATACAGCACCGGTTTTGAACTAAGCTCGTTGTGACCTCGCTTATAATTGCAGTTCATAATTCGGCGTGTTATTGGGCTACGCTAAATGCTACGCGAGTGCTACATGGGTGCTACGAGAGTGCTACGGAGATACGACTGTGACGTCACTGTGACATTATGAGACATACGGTTAAATAGTTTGGTGAATATGTTGTTTAGATATAAATGCCTTTCATCCAGAAGAATTCATTTCAAAATACATACAAAAAATATATGGAAATAACACGTTGAACATCCAATAGCACGCACTCTTCTTAATACGAGTATCTTTCAAAATTTCAATTGCACAATTGCATTCTGAAAAGCCAGGATGATATAGACATTTAATAAATAACTTACACTCAATGGTTTATACACTTGCCACATTCATACTACATAGCATCGAAGAAATATTCACCACAACTCCTATCCGTAT
The DNA here is from genome assembly GCA_964023185.1 of Macaria liturata. Lineage (NCBI taxonomy): Eukaryota > Metazoa > Arthropoda > Insecta > Lepidoptera > Geometridae > Macaria > Macaria liturata. The sequence goes on along the minus strand of OZ026811.1, from coordinate 13,235,774 downwards.
GTATATTAGTGTAAAGTGACAGCCGGATTTGTTCCGCGTATATCCGGGCCGGAATGTGGCGGACAACCACCACCAGCCGACAGCAGCCAACAGCCGACAGCCGATATATCCGGGTAACAGCCAACACTACGCGGGATGTAGCGATACTATTCCATTATTTACAAATCGATGCTTGTTTACTTTTTTATAGCTTTGGCCTAAGTTATCGTTTTTGTAGCACTTTCTTTTTAGGTAGACGTATTTCGAGATATTTTTAAAAAATCTTACGATAATTATTTATTCGTCTCAAGCATACAAATATAATGTTTACAGTGTAATCTCAAACAAAACCTATACCACCTACTGAAGTTGTCCACTATTTATCTTTTCTACATAGACAAACTTACCAAGAGACTCTTAATTAATAAATCAATTGAACATACAACTGTCTCTGAGACTAGAGAATGTAATGAATCAGAACTTAAATTATTTTGTATCTTAAATATTGCCTATGTATCAATGAGGCTTCTGATACACACTTTTACGTGCCCAATCGCCATATTTAGTAATATTTCTAATATTATATCTATGCTTCTCTGTCACACATGTGTATTATGAGAGGCACCCCGGTCCCATGTCGCAGCCATGTCACCGCCTGGTCTTTTGTACTTTTGTCCCGAATTCTGCCCTCCCTACAACATCTCAACAAAGCATGTCGCAGTCAAAGTGTTCCGGTCGGAAACTCGCGACAATGTCTACCTATCGCATATTTATACAGGGTTTACAAAAACTATTTATTTTCAAGCACCTAATGATTATCTCAGCAGCACCATTTGAGGGCCACTTTCCTTCCAGTACAGTTGATTTTAAACAAATGAGCTACTTCTACGTTAAAAAAAGCAGATCCTAAACATTGAAATTAGTTTAACTTGCGCAGAAATCGATAAAAATAGTGCATTGCGGCAAAACAGATGTAAAATATACAGGATAATTAAATAATAAATGATTTTGTATCTTTTATTGTAAGTGTGCATTTTTGATATGAGTCCCAGTAATTACTTAAAATATATAGGTAGTAACCTTGTATATAAAGGTACTAACATATACTTAGTCTTATTTTGAATGTCGCTAAGGTAGCTTTTGATGGTTGGAGCCTCTTTGTAGAAGCCCTTTTTACGGAAGTGGCGAGTCATCATTGTACACATGATACGACAAATAATTTTTGAAATAAAAATATATAAAGAACAAAATACCCGAAAGGTTTCTGATCGCGGTATAGACAAAGATATAGATAAAAGCTTTATTAACCTTATGGCATCGCACCGTTTAGAGCAAGCACTTACCCGTAAGTATGGTTCCAATATATAGCAACTATTTTAACATACACGAGATAAGTTCAATTAAAGAGTTGAAATTAAGATTGTACAAAAGTAAGGTTCAAAATTTTTTTTGGACTGTTAGACTTACTATGACAAACAGCCTGTAATTATTATTATTTCAACGTGTTAAGCGATTCATGCTATTGCTTAATGACAAAAAAATAAATATCACACCTCTAGTTGTAATAAATTATATTATATAATATATTTCTTTGAAAGCAACAAATATGCATGCACATATATTATTTGATCGAAGGAGTCTGATTATAGTTTACGTTTAAACATGCCTATTCAATAGTTGCAACATAGATTTTTTTTATTAAACATAGTGTTTTGCGTGGAGTTCAATTCTACGATCGATTCGATAAGTAACAAAACATACTTTTATATTATTTCATTACAATCATTCATTAAACAATTTAAAGTCCATTTTTACGTCAGTTTTACATATGTGCGCTTTTACGCTTTGACTCTCGAATGAATTCAATACCTACATTTCAAAATACTTGACGTTGAATAGAAAATGCTGGAAAAGCTGCATGCATTGACGTATGATAAAATTATACTGAGTTATAGATAAAATATATTTAAATTATTTTATTGAACCAAAGAACTTTCTGTTTCAGTATTTGTTAAGGCGAGACAAATTAATTGAAATAATCAGGTTTTTCCCTATATTTTTTTATGTAATTCATGCTAATCCTAAAGTTCACGTATAAAATTCCAGCTGTGTATTCGTGGTCATAATTCAATTTTATTGTTTTATCTTTATTTAGCTAACAATAAAAATAACATGGTATTATTTATACGCATCATAGCGATTGATATTTTAAAACTTGAATTAAGAAACTAAAAAATACAAATACCTAAAATAAGCTTGTGATATCCTATCGGAACTGACGTATAAATCATAAAATTTTCGTGGGTACATCCAAAAAATATATTAATTAATTCTTTTACCATTAGAACAACCGCAGGGAGCACCTGTATTCAATTTGCGTAGGACCGGGACGAGTGGCGTACAAGAAGAGAGGCCTATGCTCAGCAGTAACTGTGGGCAATAGCAGGCTGATGATAATGATACTTTTACTTCAAAGTTACAAAAATGGCATTGTTACCTTTGTCAATTTAATATTTATTTATCAATAACTATGTAAACCCCATTTTTATAGAAAAGCCTGGAAAAGCCACATGACTTGTGTTCTATACAGTGACGTAATGTAGTATACCAATAAATCAAAAACTGCTAAAATGTTCGTCAAGTTTTCATCCAAGGAATTAACGGTGTTTTATACAGTGTCAAGGTAAGATTATACTATTTTTATGGAGTTTTAAATATAATGTGCATTTCCACTTAGCTATAATTTTATTGCAGTGCATTATAATGACCATATTTGTTATTTTTTTTAATTTAAAGATCTCTAATAACATTCTTACTTATTCTACTACTTTGAGTAGTCTATCTCAGTAACTCTGTAGAAGTAGCCACGCAGCCGACCGTGATTCCGCTGTGAAGCTGATAACTACCTAATAGAGTTTTGAATTAAGGCTCTATATATACATATAGGTACTCTATGCTTTAGCACAGCCAGCCCGATTCATATGGGGCTAGCTGGCGCTGTCTGCAATGTCACGGAATATTTATTTGAGTACGGAAATATAACATTCATAAATCCGAAACTTCTCAATGACTTTATAATCTATGCCATTTATCGCTTGGAAAAAAGGTTTTAGATATCTATACTAATATTATAAAGCTGAAGAGTTTGTTTGTTTGAACGCGCTAATCTCAGGAACTACTGGTGCGAATTGAAAAATTCTTTTTGTTTTGGATAGACCATTTATCGAGGAACATCACGCTGCAACTAATATGAGCGATGAAACAATAGAAAATGTGAAAAAAACGGGAAAAATTATTCATCTTTGAGAGCTCCCGTTGCGTGTGCTGCGAAAACGGTTCAAGATATCAAAAATATAAGTATGAAAGAATTATTCCTCTTAAAATGGTCTAACAAAATGTCTACAACAGTATATGTCTATCTTTTAAGATTAACTCCCTAGAACCGTTTTTATGATAATAACTATTCCACGCGGACGAAGTCGCTGGCACAGCTAGTACATAAAATTAGTAATTAGAAAACGATTAAGGGTTTTATATGTATTTATATGTATTTCAATCTTAACAAGGGTTTTTCTATTGCTAGGCCAGATTTTGTTATTCCCTTATTTTATCCATAGCCGCGTTGAATATTTTACGCATTTTCCCATAAATCAGTATTTTCCTATGTGTTTGCATCATTCTTCCATTAAGTAAACCAACTTGTTAGTAAATGGAGAAGTCGTGTACCGTTCGCCTTCCTCAAAATATTTCTGACAAATTTGACGAAAAAACTACTTATATTGACTTACTTGTGAAATAATTTGAACGAAACTACTTGGTAAGTCACTATTTAGTTAATAAATAAATACTACTTAGTTGAGATTGTGGTTTACATTTTATACGAAAAGGGTAATGTTAAATCATGCAATCTTTAATTCATCATAATCTTCAGCGAGCCATTGGTGTTGGTCTTGTGCTTTTCTTTTATTGAACCAACTAATCGTAATATAGAAATAATTGAAATCAGATAATAATAATGTGTATTTGACATGTATATCAATATTATTAATCAATAAGTGTGTTTGCAATCTATTTATTTAAAGAATATTATTTAACGTTTGCGTACCTCATGTGAGGTTGTAATGGCGGATATATAGGTAGGTAGGTACTTATATTTAATGTGATCTTTATGTACCCACTAGCTTTGCCAGCGACTTCGTCCGCGTGGAATAGTTATTTTGGGCATCATATTTATTTTTTCAAACAACCTCTTCAGCTTTATAAATTATAGCTGTTACCCACAACTTGAACCGTTTTCGCAGCGCACGCAACGGTAGCCCCCAATAATTTTACCCGTTTTTTTTCACATCTTTTTTATTTTGAAACATTTTTTAAATTGATCAACAACAGATACATGAACTAAACAAACCAGAAATTACTTTTTAATTTACTACATTATATTATACTCATTTTTTATTGTCTTTAATATATCTTAAATATTAATTACAAACATTTCCAAAGCATCCCAACCTCTTCGAAAAGGATTCACCTTATTACAAAATACCAAGTATCCCAAACAATCAATTGGTCCGCTCTTCGGGAGTTCATTAATAAAACTTAATTAACTCCACATTAAGTACGTCGGGGAAGATTAACTCCCTCCCAGGAACAAATTAATGGGGATTACTGGGGATTATACGCAGTTTCGCGGGATAAGAAAGGATTCTTCTGAATCTTGCGTATTCTTTTGATGATATATTGCGTGCCGCGGAAGCAGTCTGGCGGTGTGAGATTGAGAAGAATAATTTGGTTTTTTGGTTTGAAAAATATGTGAGTGGGGTGGGGTTTACTTGTTTACTGATTGAAGAAAAACACGTGTAAGCATTTGTTAGTAAGTACGTAGCTCGAAAATTATCAAAATTTAGTTTTTTTTCCACTAAGTGTGGTTTAAGTAATTGTAATAGTTATCAAATTAATGGTGAAATGTGGCAATACACGTCTTGCCATATTTCAGCATTAATTCAATAAACTTTTATAAATATTTATTTATAATAATTACAAGTATGTATCTATATGTACTTACTGATCAAACTGAGTGATGCCAAATAGCTACATGTTTTCTGGCAACGGGTAGCTAATATGTTAGATAGTGTTTACATATCCGAATCAAGAATATAAATAGAAGTCGCAACTTAGAAAGTTAAATACTGTTACATTGTTGCTGGCTGGCTTTTCTATTTCTGGCTGGTTAAATTTAATGAATATTTCCGAGTCAAAACAAGCAGTATAAGACAATATTTTAAATATACCGAGTGAAGAAATAAACTCACAGCGGCAGATCAAAGGGATTTGGTCCGAAAATAAACTTACTGAAGCATGCATATATTTTCTTTAAAATCCAGTGTTCTAATTATCTGTGACGTCTTTGTATGGTTTATTTAGAAAGACACTGAAAATACCCAGGTATGCATGGTGCGTATTATCTTGACTTGAATATTACTGTAAATTGCATTATTTGTTGTTATCTTAATTACTCTTATTATAATGTAAACGTATGGTAAGTAAAAACTGTATGATTAAGATATATAATATTATAGGTTAGTCAAGACTCGACGCCTTCAGAATTATTTTGAAACTTACTTTGTCGTGTCTTTGTCTTTCTCAAAATATTCACTTTTTGTATTGTGTTTTAGAGTTTAAGTAGTAATATGTAAGTATAAAATTTTGTGTAAGTATATGCAAAAGAGGCAGAAGTTTTGGCGCGGGGAAACTGTAAATCATAATACAGAGTCAAAAGATATCTAGTATGATGTACAGAAAACCCTCAGCGTACAACACGTACAGCAATACAAATATAAATAGTGTAAATACCTACAAATGTACGCACACCATAAATGGACCAATAAAGAAATTTTGAATTTTGAATTTTTGTAATAAAAAGACGCTTGCAACATTGAGAACTAAGCTTGAGAATACATTACTGGAGTTCAATATACATACAGGTATTCCGGCGTAGGGTGTATGAAATTGTCAAATTTTATTAACTTAGAGTAAGTAATCTTCACTAATTTTCGTAAGCCAATTACTCAGTTTGTACAGGCAGAATGATGATGAAACTGATTATTTATTTTAAAGTCCTATACTTTATTAAGCTCAAATAGCTTTTTTTGTGTTGCCATAGATAGGCGTCAACATTGTCATGGTGTATTGATTCGTCACCTGGCTCATAAACAAATTTGATATGAAACAAAACTTTGCGTGTTTTAACACACAAACAAAAACCTCAATCCCCTACAAGCATATCAAAAACCTGCCAATATAATTCTCCATTTGTAGCCACCGTATCAAAGTAATCATCTCATTGGCCACAAGGCGTGCCCTTCAATATCCCTTTCTAAAAGAAAACTATTAAAAACGAAATCCGCTTTAGGGCTTTAACAACATAATCAATTCCATAGAGCCCTTGAAAGGTACAAGTGTTTAGACCGAATTGGACATCTGTTACACAATATTTCACTTTATTTTACTATCATTTTACCCTAAATTCAACCTTATTTCTATGAAATACAAGCTATGTAATGTGGCTACATAGTTTGGTTTTGTTATAGAAATTATGCGCACCACATGGTAGATCATAGTGAATTATTAAGATACGATTTAAGACCCTCGGTTAGTGAGCGGTCTGAAATGAATATTAAATTGTTTCTTTTAAACATCTTTTATTTTTAAGTTCGCTTTTATGGATGAGGTTTATTACAAACTGACAGTGCCATATTGTTTGTATCGTTATTTGTTTACAACAAAATTATAATGTATGTAGTTTATAAGAATGCAATAAAGGTCAATACTTTTGTACATCAAATTTCGTCTGATTTTAGAGATTGTACTATGGGTTCGACCATTCAAAAATGGATAATTTTGGCTCAAATATTAGAGCATTTAATTCTGTAAAAATACCGATGTTAGTTCACATATTCTCTCAATAAAAGCCATTTAATGTGTGTTTTAGAACATTGACAAATACGATGAAAGGAATAGTTGGGATCATTAAGTAGCGATAGAGAGATAAAACTACGATCCAAACAACAAACAGCTCGCAAACAAGATCGTATAACCTGGAAGAATCCCCCCTTTTGTGAAAAGTACGATTTGTTGTGACTTCCGATAGAGGGTTGTACACATTGAGCTATTTTCATGAAATTCTATACACGTTATAGTTTAGGAGCGAAAATGTTATAGTTTTGTCGGGCATGGTTTGATTCTGTTACTTCTTTTCAGAAGAAAATATAATCTGCTATTGAACATTTGATGGTTGTATTTAAATCGATAAATGGCAAATGTTACGAAGTCAAATGTTTTAAGTCTGAGATCTATAAATATTATTTATACAAATACAATTATTAATACAGCTGATGTTAATTATTAGGAAAAGCATATTAAAACATCATTAGGTACATTGGTCCTATCATTTTGATCTGTGATTCAACAGACCGAAAAATAAATTTCTTTTAGAACAAAAAAACCCCAACCGTATCTACATTTACAATAATTATCCTCATTTCCATAGCTTTCATGTCGTGATGGAAAGAAAACACCATCATCCTTATATTTTCCCATACCTTATCTCCTGTTACCTCAGTAAGAGCTCGCATGGGGTGCAATGGGGGAAAATGCAATTAATTTCAGCACAATAGCCTTCGACCCCTAGCTTTGGCATTAGGAATGTTGTGTCTTAATTTCTATAAGCCGAGATAGGGGGTTATTTGTTGAGGTTTTTTCTTGAGATCTTAATGGGAATTGAGATATGGAAGGAAGTAAAAGAAACAGCTTCATCTGATGGGGCGAAATATCTTTTGTTGACAAATAAAGTCATATACACAATGAGGTGCTAATTTGTGGATGTGTTTGTTGTCTAAAGCCGGCATCGGTAAAACAAAATCTTATTTTTACGAGCAATATACATAATAACAATAATCTAGTTAATATAAAATAGGTAATAAAACTAATATTAAAAAATTGTTGAAGGTTAGTTATCGTAATAGTATGGTACTTGCTAATTCAGAGGAAAAAATAGAGTTGTCCACTCTCATAGGATAAAATAAGAAATACTTACACTCTTTCCTACACCAGCTCAGTAATTCTTATAAACAAAACATTGACCTCTTATACATACATCCTTTTACCCACACAAAGTAGGTACCTACTAGAGAGGAACAAGCCCCACACTTCCCATCTTAAAGCACTGACCCTGGGCTTAACCTCTGTAAGCGCATTCAATAACACGCACGAATCCGCCCGGAAGTGCCTGTCCTTTTACTATTAGGAAATAGGCGAATGGTAGAACTCGTGCGTATAATACAACATATTACAGTTTGTAAGAAATGCTGTCACACACATTTGTATTTATCGATGACTCCGTAGCATACATCACATTAGTGGGAAAACATTTTAAATTTGTAACAATATGTCCATGTAGATGTAGATTTGAAAAAATAAAAAAGCTATTTGTATATTATTCAATCAATTTTATCTTTTACAGACTTGAAAGTTGGGCATTTGAACATGTTGTCTGAAGTGACACTGTGAAACTAGTTTGTTTTTTATAAAATTAGATATGACTAAGCAATTCATAAAATCTGTATGACCTTGATATTAATTTGAATTACGGCTTCCTGAGTTGTGCCCTCATTACGGTTGATCACAGAGTATGGTGACATCAGTGAATCCTTTCGCTTGCTTCGCTCACTCTGTCACTATACCTTTTACAATTAAACGTGTCTATTATCGGGCGGTCCTAATCCGGCACGTTTAAGTAAACGCCGGCTCACCTGCGCCCGACCTTTGTTCTCCATTTTAAATGCAAATTTTGGAAGTGCTGTTCTGTTATACTGAGGAACGGGATGGAAACGGCAAAGCTCAGATTATAGGACTGGATACCATCATGTCGTTACAAAAAACAAGTCACGGTACCTTACGTAGTAAGTATTTAAAATCCATCGCTAACTGACAAATATATACTCAGTTGTATTAAAAAACATGCAATTACATGCACCCAGGTAGTGATAGCTTAGATTAACGTAACGCTTTTCCTGAGAGGTACCGATAAAAAATAAATCATAATATTTCTGTAATAGAAACATTAAATTGATTTCACTACGAGGATGCTTTTAATAAGCTTTTCGTTAAAAAAATATAATCTCTAATTTGACCTGTAATTTTGAAATTATCAAGAAATGGTTCATATTCATACAACATACACAACGTTTTAATACCGTTAGCTTGAATAAACGCTCCCTTAAAACTAAAGCTGCCTCAGCGGCCATAACAGTTAATCTCTCTTGAATTGAATTTACTACTGTTACTTTCAGGATCAATTTGTTTTTAATTAAAAAGATGGCTGTCCATGATTGCCTGTAATAGTGTTTTGTTGATACTTTTGGTAGAATATCTTTTTAAAATAAGAAACTGCCCGTTGTTTACGTCACTGGTTATAGTAGGTATTGTTCTACTATGTATTTTTGGGTTCACCCATCCAAAAAATATAGAAGCTTGTTGGTTACTCAAAACATAGTCATTGAGTGCTTTCGTTGATCAAATGACTCATAAAATTACAAATCGAAAACAGGCTGTACTTTTCCTAGTCCTCGACCTTAGTTGTATTCCTCATCGCTGAGGGTCATGACTACTGTTCAGTTGTTTGTCATACAAAAGCAATTGAAAAGCTAAATCAAAGGAAAGGACTTTAGGGTAGTTCATTTGAACCCTATAACACTAAGGTGTGAACCTTAACAGTCTCAACACTTAGCAACATTTAGAGTCACAATCTATGAAACTTCGTATCAATAACCATATATGCCATTACATACATATTATCTTATATGTCTTTCTCATTTTGTTCTCTAATTTAATGGCCATTGCAATAAGAAACATCACATAGAAATATATTTACAGCTTCAATTGTTATAACAAAATACAAATTACAATAGAAACACCCACATTAGAATGACTAACAAATAAATACAATCTAAAATCAATCAATTGCATTTTCCTATTCAATAAATGTCACCTCACGTACTAAACAATGATACTTGAATCAACACACTCAAGATAAAATCAACTAATAAAATAAAAGAAAATAAATTATTCTCCACTATACACTCTTTTGTTTGCGAAAAGAAAAGGTACAAAAGGAAAGTGACATGTATAAAAACAAAAGAAGAACGACATCGTGCGTGTTCAAAAGTTAAAGTGGTATTTAACATTTGAATTTCGAATCAATTTAGGAGGGCTACTTTGTGTATTCGATTTTATTAATTAGACTGTGACTAATCACACATAATATTTTCAAAAAGTTGATCAGATAATAAAGTAAGGAAACAAACATACCTTTGAGCTTACATCATACTTTTGACTAAAATATGTATTGGAAATTTTAATTCTTAGTTAAAAAATATCGTATGCTTAAATTTTAGTAATTAAACAACAAAAACATATTACAGTAATTACAATACATAATAACATGTGTCAATACATAATCACTCTGGTAGGTGAAGGTTTACATAGTCTTAGAATATCCTAGTTACATTAGTAACCCCCAGGTATTTATTCAGTCGATTATGCGTGCAAAGGTGGGTTTAAATTTACAGAATATCCAGCACCATGTTCTTACTAAGGCCGCGCGCACACCACACACAAATTATGTCGCAATATTTTGCACGCAATTGACTCATTGCGAGATTAATTTAAATTATGATACTTGTTGTTTATGATCTTGTCTAGTCCTGGCGTAATCTGATTGGTGGTTTCCGATGCTGATTGTTCGGATACAGCTTGTTAAATGAATTGATAGCGCAATTGTAAATGTAGCAAAAGAGTTACGAGCTTTACGTATTCTAAACAAGATTTGATTTACATAATTGGTTACATAAATAATTCATTATTTGATCGATACTGTTTTGTTAGTAAGCTTATTGTATGGATAAATGTAGTTTCATGAATTAATTACTGGGCTTGGAAAACGAAATCAAATTTGTTTAGTGTGGTATTTGCCATTTGCAAGAAAAACTTTAAAAACTATAAACGAAAGTAAGCAATAATATTTAACACTTCGTTTCAAGTGAAATACAAAATATTATGTTGTCTAAATCTTCGCCACCTCTAATCATAGTTAAATAAAGCCATAACTCACTATTACCCAAACATTCTCACATAAATCCTAGCTGTCGCCAATAAATACTCGTGTGTACGCCTCTGAAGCTCGGATATCGTTTGATCGAGTTATGCATTATTAATGTACATCGACGTATAATTACAGGGCGCGCTGAGATTTATCGCGCGACTTGTCCTGCGACTTGGTTCGGAGAAATCGCGCGTGTGTGAGGGGCCTTAGATTGAGATGTAGCGTTTAATTGTTCTTTAGATAATGATACATTGTTCCTTCTAATATGTAGTGAGTAATTAGAGGTGGGACACTTGTAAATTAAGTTGTGACACTTCGATACTAAATTAAATTGTCACAATATAAAATATGATTAAATTACTTTATTTTCTTAATAAGTACACATTACTTTTTAAAGCCTTAGCTTGTAGTAGAACATAAATAAGTTACTGTAAAAATAATTGTTGATGGAACGTTTTCATATTTCACTTAAGAAGCATTCGATGAAGAGCAATATTGAAACAAAAATAATATGAGAAAAAAGAATAGACGAGATATGAATCTAAAATCCATAACAACTCTTAAGTTAGCAAAAACCTCTCATATGATACCTAAGTAAATAAAAGGCTTTGACTTGTTCCACGCAGGTGCGTAATTAGCAACTTAACCACTCCGGCAATCTTTTAGGTATTTATAAACAAACAACATAAAATACAGCATTTCGCAGACAGCGTGGCAAGATCATAAAAATGCAATCGAATTTATCGTCCATATTATTATATCTGAGATATCTGTACAAACGAGTACATTCTTATTACCCTTATCTTTACCCTACTAACTATCTGCTCGGTTCCCTCGGGTACAACTCCCTAGAAGTGAGGAGGTCGTACGACCAGATAGTTATGATGGTAAAAATTTTGCGAGGCAAGGTTGATGCATCTGATCTCAGTAACAGCTTGTGTCGTTTATTTGTACCCAGCCACTACTTGCGGGCCAGGAGCCACAAACTGTTTTCAGTCCCGTGGAGTAGTACAGTTGCTCATACAATGTCCCCGATACCGCGCTCCCTAGGCGCATTAAACGAGCTTATTGGCGCTAACTCTGATGTGGACTTTTTCAGTGATGCTTGGAGAGAATTATTGGAAAAATGTTTGCTCTATAGTGAAAAAGCATGCTATCGGGAGTCAACTGTAGCCATTTAATAACTTGATTTTTGCGTATTTTTTTTTTATTTTTTATTTTATTTGAATTTTGTATTTGATACTATGTATATTTATTCACTTTTTAGTTTTATTTATGTATTGTATAATGATTTAATTTGTACTTTTTTGTTACTATTAGAATTAACTTTATTATTATGATTAGATTATTTATCATTAGAGTAATTCGCTTTAAGCGGTTCTAATTGTGAGAATAAATAAATAAATAAATATTTTATTTTACAATTCTATAAAGTTATAATTGTTGCCGGCGGGTTTGTTCGCGTGTTTTAAGACCTTACTTAAAGCCTACTGGACTAGAATTGTTCAGAATGAACCATTTTCAAGAGCTGACTATTATGTGACCACAAAAAACATATTCTGACCTAGATCGTCCGGGTAAGAAAACTACATATAATGATAAACAACCAAACAAACATTTACGTTCCCATACAGGAGAATGATGAAAAAATATTCATTTAATTCCGTCATAAAACGCATCCGTTTAATCCCACTCGAAACGCAATTAAATTTAACGATGTCGGAATTAAAGCGGGATGAAATCACCATTAAATTAATTTAAGCGCAGATCCGACGTGTCGATACCAAACACACCACTCGCAAATAATGTGACGATTGACATATTTTGGTGAAATTCGCCAATAAAATATTGATTTTAAAATGTTGGAGATGTAAACGATAATATTTTGATAATAATGATTATTTCAGTTTATGGCGGCTGCTGTGAATAAAGTCGATAATATCTTAATATTTTTTTCCTTTTTAATAAATTTTAGATAGCACTAGTGGGTGCTCGCGGCTTCGCTCGCATTAAGAAGTAAAACTTGCATTCCCTATTTCCTACGTCATAACATCTACCTTCATTCCAAATTTTAGCCCAATCCATCCAGTAGTTTGGGCTGTGCGTTGATAGATCACTATATCAGTCAGTCAGTCACTTTTGAGTTTTAGAATAGAATAGTTTTAGAAATAAAGAAACTATAGTGTATTTTAGTTGGTTTATTTTAATACAAAGAAACTAGAACTTCGTCGGAACTTACTACTCCTTAAAAAGCATATGACACCAGAATTGAAATAGCCGACTAAGTATATAAAGTTAAAATAACACCGACACAAAATAATTTAAAGTATCATGTGACAGTAATTGCTCTTTATTCTTAATCTTAAAATGGATTCAACCACATATTAACCTAATTAAACGTTAAAATATACACGAAAATCCAATAGCCACTTCTCTTACCCACAATCGATTGTAAGTTGTTATCTTAAATACGTGATATTTATCGATTTTATCGCGTCGGTGTGTTTGTTGTCGTTTTTGTCGATTTTAACGAGAATCCACGCATATTTATAGTTGTTTTGATAATCATGATTATGTTCTGCCCATTAACGTTCGAAAGTCTGATCACACTTTATTTTATCGCGATTTTGTGCAAGTAAAAGGATTTTTAAGAATTGACGATACAAAAGAAAGTAGCTAGTTGAATATGTTTTGATTAAGATCTAACGTCATACAAAAGTAAGTTTCATTTTAGATGTTTGTAAAGTGAAGAGCATAGAAATTAAGTATCTACTCGTTAAATAACATAGTATAACTGACTGACTCAACTATTATTAAAAATCCCAACCGAGCAAAGGATCACAACAATACAATGCCTTGATTAGAAACAAATGCAATAAACGATAAAAATCGCATTTTTAATATATCTCCGCCCATAACCGAAACCATTCGGTTTTCATGGCTCAATTATACACCATGGATTTAAAACAATAAAAAATAATTTATCTTCCATTTCTAAGTTACAGGGTTATTGCATGTTCGATATACGCTTAGATTTCTTCAAAAATGTAGTCTGGAAATAGACATGACATGTTTAGAACAGATCCTGTTTAAAATGCCTATTTTATTTAGAACTAGTGGATGCCCGCGGCTTCGCTCTCATTATTTCAGGATTAAGTAACACTGCTGAGACTTTATACTACCTACATACCAAAAATCATGATAATCCTTTCAGCCGTTTTTGCGTGATGTGCTTTTTAATAAACAGATACAAATAAATCAGAAAAACAGACAAAAATTATAGAAACTGCGGAAACGTATTTTACCATTGATTTAATGTATACCCAAACATTTTTATTTTATTTTCTAATATCTTCTATGTACTGATTTTGAACCCTCTTCAGCTTTATTATATGTATAGATGGTATATGACATACTTTACCTGGACGATTCCTATCTACCACTTACAAAACCTTACTATTTTTCCAAAATAACCCTGAAATGACTATACCCTATCTGTGGGATAATTTGATAGCTTCTTTTAATTTATGAAGGTAATAATGACTTCGATTACTATAAATCGAATTTAATTACATGCAGAGATATATTTATAATCCTCCCGCTTTATGTATGAACTTTTATTGTCTGTACTGAGCTTCAATTTAAATGTGTATTGGTACTATATCGTAAATATTTTACAGATGCCGCCGTATATGAAAAGGACACATAAAATATTCACAAATTTATGGACAGCTCATAAAAGTGGACACAAAATTTTGATGGCGTTATTGGCGAAGTCGTAATGAGACAATATTTGGAATGAAAAGTTAAATGGCACTTTGCTACATCTATAAAATATTTTGTCATATTATAAAATATTTTCTACATGATAAAAATAAAACACACAAAGAAACAGATAGACCAACGAACAAAACACTACTTCCCGCGCGTGGAACCGAAAGTCCCCAGTACACTGGCAGCGTTTCCTCGCTCAATAGTAATGGAAACGCGTTGCGCCATGTAAGATCCCGAACGAGGGTCCTGAACGGGGATCCTGCCCGCATACGGTCCTGAATGAGTTTCCTCGCGTCAGAGATCTTACACTGGCTCCAGACCGCCGTTTTTAATGTTATAACAATATTTTGTCTTATAGTCGGTTCTATAACACACCAATTATATGTACATATCTTATTAAAAATAACTACATTACAGCTACAAATAAAAACGATATTACTCGGTACCTACTCGTATGTTTGATGAATATCATTATACGTAATTCAGTTCAAAAAAGCGCAAAAATGTCTAACACAAATTATTTTTTCAGTGACAAAATGTCCTTTTAACGACTTCAAAACACCTAACTTTACCAAGTTATCTATCAACCAGTATCAATCGTTATTCTCGTCCAACACGGAGCAAAAAGCTGAAACTCCAATTATTCTCCCCGGAATGAAGG
The DNA here is from genome assembly GCA_964023185.1 of Macaria liturata. NCBI lineage: Eukaryota > Metazoa > Arthropoda > Insecta > Lepidoptera > Geometridae > Macaria > Macaria liturata. Next base: position 13,220,202 of record OZ026811.1, on the reverse strand, counting down.
ACGGGGTCACAAATCACTGCCCGTTGGATAAAACTCGATCATATAAGTTTGGGATTAAAATGTAAGGTAAGGGATGCGGTGACAAGAATTCTATTGCGTTCTTTGGAATATTAGCATTTTATATATTTTTTTATTATGGTGACGTTCACTTTTGCTTTTGCATGGGATTTTAGATCTTTATCATATTTTTTGTTATAATAATTATATCTAGAACTCGTAATGCAATACGATGTTACTAGTGATGTTGTAGGCCATGCTCAGTCATACTCAAGTAACAAAGTTCATTTAATTCTGCAAGTTTGAACAATGTAATTTTTAATTAAATTAAATTAAAACAGTGGTAAATGTAAACCAAATTATGCCCTTAGAAATTTATTCAACTCCATAATCCCAGTTTATACATATGTCTTTATCATATCGGCAGTAATTCTTTCATGGTTGAAATGTGAGATTTGTAAATTCACCAGAGTAATGATAACAAATTTTAACTCGTGACTATTCTTCTATCTAGCCACATCCAAAGATGATTAAAAAAACATGCGTCTGGTCATATATCCAAACAAACATGCTCAGACAAGACAAGTTCCCTCCCAGTTGGTGGTCAAATTATCAGATACAATCGACGTATCTTGATTAATTACTGCATGTTGATTACACGGCGATGGTTCAAATCATGTGTTCATAGGTTTATTGCGGTGGGAGAGGATAGACAGTATGATAACTTGGGTTAAATAAATTGGTATTGATGTGTTAGAAATAATATGTAGCAATATTGAACATGAATCAATTAAGAAATAATACAAAAAAAACAAATATATGTATGTCGCTACTGACAGATACTCATGAAATAACAATGTACAGCTATAATATTGTTGGTTGACAACATGAGAAAATGATGCAGGCATCAGCATTTGATTTGTCAGGACCGGGACAACTGGCGCAGTATAAGAGAGGTCTATGCTCAGCAGTGGGCGATAACGGGATGGTAATGATAAAACTAAACACAAAAGATTATATTTCTTTAAAAGGTACCAGCCTTATGAGGTATGTGAAAATCAGACAAAAATATCAAATTTCGTCATGTTTAACAGAAAACCCAGTACCTAAAGCACAGAATACAGAAGTATAACCTAAAGTAAAGCATCACTAACTCCCAATCTGACCTACTGATATTATCTGTATCACTTTCTTTTATCTTTTACAAGATTGGGCATAGACAAAAAGGGTTCGGAGTGATCGTAAACAGACTCCCTTTGTTTATGGGTGGGCTGGATTAAGATAAAGACAAGATTAGATTAAGCATTCTATTAGGTAACTTCCTATTAGCAAGTAAAGTATGCTGGAATTATGTTGGTGATGAATTTTTATTTTGTATAACTTGTTAATGTTTTTAGGTGTTGTGTCTTGTAGTTTCGTTTGTGTAGTAGATACTAATATTGAATACGTTGAAAAAAATGCTATATTGTATGGATTTAGAATGACTATGCGTAACAACCGTGTCTAGTAAATAAAATTCACGATGGTATTTACAGCAAAATAGACTTAATTTGAGTCCATACTTAACGCTTCCTTTCTTCAATTTGAGTTGTAGGTAAGAGTACAGCTTCAATATTAACAATTACTTTTTACGACAGTAACCATGGTAACCAATTAACACAAAACGATTACAGTCAATTATCTAACATTTACTAACAATTACTAACAAACCTCCTTACCTTTGCCATTATGTTAGTTACCTATGCCCTCTGCAAGATCTGTATCTAATGACTCATTACTTCCAAAGGTTCGCTGGAATGAAACAATCGCACTCATTCCAGCTTCGCCCACTGTTTTGGACAGAGCTGGATACATGTGGTACAAGTTATAAGAAAGTCTAAAACAATTATTTATTTACTGAATTGTTTGTAGTTGATGTACGTATACATTTTTAGCAAACAGTTAAAATGATACTAAGTATGGTCATTTGATTGGTTGTCTGCGTAAATACCAGATTGCGTGCACTAAACTGTAACAGTTGTGTTTGTACCAAAGTTTTAATGTACTAACAGATGCAAATTATGTGCTTTTTTGTGGTACAAACCTAGTTATTAACACGAAATTTTATAGTTATAAATTTACACTCACTTTTTTTACATGCCAAAAGAGTAATTTAAGTGTAGCAACTTAATTAATTTCATTCGTTAAATCAAACCAGAAGTAAGTGCGGAGTGACTGGCGTGAGGCAGCTCTTGAACCGAGATTCATGGAGGGAGTTGGGGGAGTCCTTTGCCCAAGAGAGGAACAATAATCCTTAATAAAAAATGAAAGCATTTAATTTTGAATTTGATAGATACAGTGTAGAATGTACAATCTGATAGATACAGTGTAGAATGTACGTTATGAAAAAGTCACTTACTGATGAGTTATCAAAAGTTTAAGCCGGCGCCTACCTGTGCCTTACGTCCCACGGTCACATAAGGTAAGTCACGAGCGGTCGAGCGACAGATATCATCGCTCCCTTTACCATCTGACCCCGTCTGTCTCACTGAGCTGATGCGGCTAAGATGAACACATCATTTTACAACAAAAGATTTAAAAAAACATTAGTATAGTGACTGTCAAAATATGGAAAACTTTATTATTGGATGGTGTATATTTGGTTGTATATTTAGGAGGTTGTTGTAGGTGAAATAATGTAGAATTCTTATACTACGGTTAAGTTTGAGAATTCTACATTATTAACTATCGAGTCAAGAATGTATGCAAACAGGATGGTGTAGACTTTGCCATAACACTAGACTTGTTAAGCGTAAGCCTATCTAATGTAAAAATAAACAGCCCAGTTCAATAGGTACTACAATATGCTTAAACGTTACATTCATTTTGTGTAAAGAAACTTTGATTCTACTTTATGGCGTAGGCATTAATATGTTGCAATTCTTTACTATTCATGAAGACAGCCATTTTACCCCCCTGATCATGTTTGTCCGGTCTGGCTCATTTACTTCATTACTGGGACTCGGCGCGTGTTTACCTGGACACAATATGTTACTTAGTTTTATAGGATTCATTACTATTACGTAAGTTAGTAAGCTTTAGTAGTGACTAAAAATAACTGCTAGGACTTATATCTTATCGAAATCGAGCGTGGCTCGGTGGTTTAAGCGTCTGGTGCTGGTTCACCTTGATGCTGGTTCAAATCCGGACTTACACCAATAACTATTGTTTTTCAAGCTTTTATGTGTGGATTTTTTGCTTGTTTAGCGGCGAAGAAAAATATCGTAAGGCAACTGACATGTTTGAAGACCTCGAAATCCGAGGACATTATGTATTCCGTGAAAGGACCTGGGCGCCCACCACGATGTATCTTCTAAAGAGAAACCCCTAACAAATTAATTCTGCGGCGGCCCTCAGCCATGAGGAAATACGACTAAAATAGAGTTTTTTTAATTTGGTATAAGGAAAGTTGTTATCTGATATGCCAGAAACTATATAAGTTTTCTAATGGTCAATATACCGCTGCCATTAAAGTTTGGTACTTCTACAAAATCTTCTAACAAAAGCAGCACCTAAACTCATATATGAACCTATCTTCTACTATATTTTGGCTGATCTAACAACATGTAGACCGCACCTAGTAAAGCTATTAAGCATCTAGAAGGAGATTAATTAGGCAGCTTATTCCACGCCACCGCGAGCCTTTGTTCGGTGTATCTCTCGGCGTCCCATTTTGTAACGCCAAGTCAACTCTAACCTGAAAGCTGTGGTCTGGTGAGAAACTATGAGCGAGTAGGTTTTAATTAGATTTGGGAAAGTTTAAAGTATATGGCATTATGCCGACTTAAATGTAAGGAACTACGTTCTCAATTCACCTGTATTTTTTATAGTCTAAAGATAGGTCTATTAACTAAACGGTTTTCACTCACGTGTAAATCGCGTAATTTGTTTACGCGTTTCGGATGTTATGACATCCATCTTCAGAACGTATGTTCTGGGACCGCGGCAGCACGCAGACTGCGCGCCGCCGCGCGAGCGGCCCGCCGGGACACGGGCGCGGGGGCCTGGGGTGGTGGGGGTGGAGGCGAGGCGATGTTACTACTCCCGGCCGCTTCGTCCTCGGGTCGCTCCACTGCTTCATCAGGGACAGCAACATCGACCGATGTACCAGCGCATACAAAACTGACCGTATCCTGATCCAAAGTTTCAATGATCCTTCTCTTTGTCATCGTATTAAGAGCTGGGACCCACGCCGGTGGAAGCGCCCATCCACGAACATACGTTCTGAACATACGTTCTGAACCCAGAACATACGTTCTGAAGATGGATGTCATAACATCCGAAACGCGTAAACAAATTACGCGATTTACACGTGAGTGAAAACCGTTTAGTTAATATATTGATAAAATGTCTCACGAAAGTTTTAATATTAAAGATAGGTCGTTGTTCATTTATTATACATTTTTTTTGTTCCTGTGGCTCAGTGTACTAAGCGAATACCAAAGTTAAGAATCTGCCACGGTTGACAGTTTTTTATTGGTCACTACTGTTAGTAACTCTCGACACATTCATATTTACTTAAACTGTTTAACTATTCTGTTACAAATATAAGTTAACACAAAATTTCTAAAAACCGTGTACAGATTCACTTTTTGATTTCACTGTGCATTTCCCGCTAACAATAGCCTCAAAAATATGTACCTACAACCATAAAACAAAAAAGGCTTTAAACTACCTTAAAATAAGTTTTTTACATCTAACTACTCTATGGTAAAATGTCTACCCGTCAACACAAATAGGCAAGTCCCTCGCCAATAGCGAAATTAATTTATCGAACAAAAAGCCGTCGCGAGTGAAAGGAAATAGTGGCTTCGAGCCTTCTGACGACCTCACATTGCCTGAGCAATTGACGTGTAAAGGTAGGGTATGTACACGTCTGCATAGTCGTAGAATTGTAAAGAATGATTTGTTTATTTTGACCTAAACTCGTAATTTGCTTTTATTTGGACGACGCCCCGCGATACTCCGGTGTTACTCCGAGATGGAAGTAAATAGCCTATGTCTTATGAGTCCAGACAATTGCACTCAGGATTATCACATATGTAGGTTACTTTCATTACACTACCTTTAATTTTAGACCAAAGAAGTTCAATTATTTTGCTTTTGAAATTCACTTATCTATTGACTAGCTAGTAGTAAGCAAAGAAACTTTAAATAGTATAGAAAGTGTCCAACCAAGCTTTTTATGTTTTGAATAGTAATGTAATGATTAGGGAAGAAATTTTAATCTAATCTTATGTAAAACTTTTTGATAAATAACTAAAATACCCCCTCACTGCCAGAAGCCTGGTCACTGTATCACACCCTTTTGTCGCGACCAAGATGCCCTTTGCGATTGATTAGCGACATTTCAGCCCCTTTCAGTTGTACGGCGTCTGAAGAAACCTTGCAGTACTGTTAGTAGGGTGGTGCAGCCTTATTGTATTCAGGAAATTAATGATATCACGCTGGTGATTTATAATTAATGATAAAACGGCAATGATATCATTGCCGTCTATCCATCTGCAACAAATTATAAATTGACTTGAAAAATATTTTACTTTATTTAATTATATCGGCTTACTAATCACACGAATTAGTTAGTTTACACTAATTATACAAATACCAGTTGTAAATTATACAACCAATTTAAATAGAAATTATCCTAGTCAAGGTGCAAAATGTATGCAATTAATTTAATAAAATTCATACTTTCAACTATATTTTTGCTCGCAGATTTCCCTTGCCATTGACTAAAATATATTTTAATTTACAATAAATTTTCTAAAACTCGTTAACATAACACATACAGTATTAGATTACTGCATACGTTTACTCTGTGGTAGTAAAATGCTTGTTTCCCAGTGAATTAGGAACCCATTCAGTTGAATAGCTGTAAACAGGGTTGCGGTAGATAAAGTTGTTAATTTGGGGGATCCAATACCTATTTTATATAGGCCTTTAATAGGCTTGCAAAATTTGAGGGACATGTGTCTTCCATGGAAGGTCCAGGGCGGTCACCACAATGTACATGTCTATGAGTTCTAGTACAATAAATTAATTGTCAACCCTGATTAAAAAGGAATGCAACTCAAGAAGAAACTATACCTGTAATAGCCTAGATCAAAGCAACGCCTGAAACTCGACAGACTGCCGATTTGTAGGTACGTGATTACTAAAGTTACGGAATTCTCGTCTTTATTAGTTTTTGGTAACAGACACATATTAAAAAAAAAACTTTCAGAAGACTAAATTATCTTCTTTTTTTGAAGTCGGTTAAAAAGGTGTCGTTGACATCGCAGCTATTTAGTGGGCCACACGATAAAATAATAATATAAATAAATAAATAAATAAATAAATATTCCGGGACATTGCACACAGCGCCATCTAGCCCCACACTAAGCAAACGCTTGTGTCGTGGGTACTAGATAACGGATATAATACTTATATACTTTTCTTTTGTAAATACATACTTATTATACATACAAACAACCAGACTCAACACAAGAAATTATACATTTTTAAAATGCATAAATACTTGTGTCAGGCGGGAATCGAACCCGCAACCCCTAGATTAGAAGGCAGAGCCACTACCAACTAAGCTAACAGGCCAGTCAAAAAAAAAAAAAATATTATTGTAGGTTTCAATTGTTCGCAGAATCAATAAGATCCTGTCAGAGTTGCTCTAGTAGAGACCAGACCAGAACCAGGTTACAAACCAGGATCTAGTTTATGTTGCACCGCCATAGCAGTTACTTATTACTTATTTAACACTGTCCTTTTTAGCTGAGGTCAAGCATAATCTGTTAGTTACTAAACTTATCTCTATAGCTCTATACTTTATAATAATATACTGTAATTTTTAATTTATAATTTTCTACGACATTATTTGACGAAGCCTCTTTACAGCTGATAGTAAAACTTGATTAACTATAAATACATATTTAAATTAATTAATTGCCCTCTAAAATATGTTATTACCAAAAATTTTAAATTTGTCATAAATAATCAATATACTTATGTAATGAATATAATTATAAAAATATTGACGATGTTAATCTTGAAATGTGCTTCCCCTCTTAGTGAATGTAACATGACTTGATTTCAAATAAATTATTTCATTTCATTTCATTTCATTACTAAGCAGTTTGTCTGTTCGTATATCTACATAGAATATCATCATCGTCATGTCAGCCTGTGTTCACCCACTGCTGAGTATAATATATCGTTAAATTATTTCGGTCAATAAATTTAGTATTTTACCACTACTTTACTTACGTCAGTAACGCGCCATAAACCAATAACAAAACCGCTCCATATTCATTACTCCTCATTTATTATCGTTATCTGATTTCGACAGTTTGCTGATAATTATTGTGGGAATGTACCGAAGTAACACCTTTTGCCTTAATTATGGGGTGGGTATTAATTGAACAGGATGTAGTTATTATAAAAATTAATGGATAGATAGATAACATTATTTTTAACCGACTTCCAAAAAACAGAGGTTATCAAGTCTTCTGAAAGTTTTTTTTTGAGGATATGTTACGCGATTACTCCATTATTAATGAACCCATTTCAAATATTCTTTTTGTATTCGACGGGGATAGTTTCCGAAATGGTCCCATAATTATTTTTTTTCATTCGGTCAAGTACTTTCTGACAAACAACCAATAAACCAACAAATTGATCTGGGGGCACGGCAGTGCCCCCGCCAAGTCGAGCGCGAAGCAAACTGCCGTACCATCCTTTTCTCGAACCGTTTCGCCGCATTTTCAGCCCCCTATTTGAGAACCTCTGGATAGGATAAAAACGCTAAAATTTTCGTCATCTAGAAAATCGTAATAACACACTTGAAATCCAGAATTTCAAGTTGGTAGATCAATTAGTTCCGAAGTTATGCTAATGCAAAGTTTCGCATTTTCGACACTGACTCACTCACTCACTCACTGATCATCAAAATAGAACTAGTACTTCCCATAGACCTAGAGAGCTGAAATTTGGTACAGAGGTAGATTTTAGCGCCCACATAAAGAAAAAACTATCAAAACAAGATTTATGGAAGATCTGGACTACCTAGTGACCCTGATGAGAAAACGTAAGAGTACAGCCAAATTAGCGTTTTTACGAGAAATATGACAACGCAGTACATGCGACGTCAAAATGAGCGGGATACGAGGCCGAAGGCTGAGTATCACCATCACTTTGGCCATCAGACCTTGGAGTACCATAAGGGATCTCGAAAGCTATAAGAGATAGCGGGTTGGCGCTTGAACTAAATATGATGAGAACTGGTGGTATGTATCGGATCTTACAAAATCGTCATCATCCTCAGCCAACTTTCTACTGCATTCAATTTATATATATATAGGTATATATAACTGTATTCTACTCAATAAATAAAAATATTAAATATTCACTTCTTTTTTTGAAGTGAAATGCTTCTTTTTGTGAAGTTTATCTCTAAAAAGAAATGAAATCTCTAGAATTAGTTAAGCCAAGTCTAAGGTTCCTTACTGCGATTTATTTATTATTAAAGTTAATTTTATGTGACTTGGTGGAAATTAATACACATTAATTGCTTTACACGATATACGTGAAGCTATATAAATATTCTCAACATGATTTACATGGAGATTTGCTGTAAACTAATTCATATTAATCACTTAACACGATATACGTAAAGGAGCATAAATATACACAACATGATAAACATGAAACTTTGGTGGATAATAATCCACATTCATTGCTACACACGATACACGTGAAACCATTCAAATATTCTCAACATGATTGACATGGAGATTTGCTGTAAAATGTAATCTGCATATTAATTACTTAACACGATATACGTGATGCATCATAAATATTCTCCACAGGAATTACATGGATTTTCACTATAATCCATTTCATATAGCAAGGCACCTGTGACACATATAAAACGTCACTTGTCAATATCATTTTGACAATTGTAATGATGTACTGCAGTAATTCGAATTAGAAATTTATTGATTATCGATTGTAGTTACTTATGGCTATTTTCATCTGCCTATCCTAAAAATGTTATGTGAATTACCGACAATCACAAAATAATATTCGTCGAACCCACAATAAATTCCTACAGATAAATTAAGGAAGAAGAAATTGAGAAGAAGAAAAGAATACAGTTTTGATAAAAAAATATTGCCAGTATAATATATATGAAGCCAAAATATATATTAAATTATTCAAATGAAATTATGATACACAAAAATTTTATGTTTTTCGCTATATTTTTTATGATAAAAAACTCATAAATACCTTCCATAATTATTTTAATATAAAAAATCGCATAAAATCATTGTGCTTGAAGTACATAAATCATTATCTCTGATAGATCGAAATGATAAATACTTGTTTTTGCGATATTTTTTTGATGTCAAAAATAATCGATTACCAAGTCCCAACCCTACGAAAATGACGTCACAATTAGCAGTAATACGTAACTTTGCTGTGCGATGAAATTTAATATTTTATTTTTTTGTAACATTGAATGCGAGTATGTACACGCGAAAAATACCCTTTATTTGATGTCTTATAATTTTTACTGTTTATATTAGTAGTTATTTTTGTTATCTTACATAATGTTTTCACTAATAAATAGAAATATTTCAACATGAGCATGACGTCACAATAATTTATGTACATGTTCTTTTACGTTCTACTGACCTGTCACAGGTGACTTGCTATATGAAATGGACTATAATTTACTACGATTAACGCGAGTAAAACGCATAACATCATCATATAAAAAGTTACGATCGAATAATAAACCGTTTAGGTTGATCTGAGCAGTTAAATTGAGAATCGTTGTGAATAATGATAGAAAACAATTAAATCTTATTTGCGCCAGGGCGCGATGTTGCATGCTCATTCTCTATTTGTACATTATTTTGTTACATGTAGTATTAAAGTCTTATAAGGACTAATTTTTTAAGGAAAAGTCCAAAAGGTGGGTACTTGAGTAGTTATTACAATCAAGTTAAAACATAAACTACCATTAAAATAAATTCGAGGGTAGTTCAAAAATAAGATCGTATGTTAATAAAATAAGTCACTCACCAAGGATAATTTATCCATAAAATTCCGTCATAGACAGAATTCCAGTAACCTGGTCTCACAAAAGCAATTAATATTCACTGGTTTTGTCGTAATGTTTGGTTAGATGATTTAACGACGTTAAATAACCGTTATTTTTGTTTAATTTAGTTTTTTGTTATTAACACATTTCGAATTTATAAACTTGAACGTTATAGGTATTCGGAACGGTTCACAATGTTCTTTAATAATCACTGGACACAACACGTAAAGAATATTTAAAATTAAATAGATTTTTAAACAAATTGTTTAAGGCGTGCGACAGCGGCGACACATAATCACGTAATGGCGAGTTGCAGGCGCCTTCCCACGTGGTGAGCCGAGTGGAGCGGATACGGAAACGAGTGAAGTTGAATTTTGCTTTTTTAAAGTAGTTAACTATCTAAATGTGTGACAGTGGCAGCACAATTCCACAGACTGCTGCTTAGTAAACAATATAATCGTCTTCGGTTGACCCGAAGTATAATAATATAATTAACATCAACTCATAGAACCAAGGCCTAGGTTTTTCTTGCCAAACGTGCTTTATAATAGATCAGGTCATCAATTTATTTCTCATGCAAAATATAGTTTAATGATACATTACGGTAGTAATTCACTATTAGTGTTTCTATGACATCAAAAAGTTTTAAAAACGACCATAAAATATGAATATTATCGGCTCATTTATTAACCGCGTTACCGTTACATTCGCATTTACAAAACAGCTTATTACACACAGTCGAAAGTGTCAAAATAATGGTGAGAACACACTACTACCCAAATTACTCTGCATTGTGCTAATACATAGACAATACCACGTATAGACAAGTACATAATGAAGAAATTTATGGTAAATTATTTATGGTTATTAAACTCGTAGTATAATTAATTACTGGTAACTAACGAATTACTACTCTTTTAAGGTTGGCTTTTATTTTACAAAAGCAACAATATTTAATCTACGACTTGTCGAAATTCGCAAAAAAACATACATATTTCTTTTTATTATGATAATGGCCTCTGCGGCTTCGCCGCAATTTCGCCAATGTCATACATAGTAAAACAAAGCTTTTTAAAGCTTTTTTCGGATTTCCAAAAGTTGTTATAAAAATTGTTGCTTATGAGGTACCTATGTACTAAAGCCGCTCTTAAAAGCTTACATGCGGCAGTTACTAGTAACTCAGTAGTTTTCCATAATGCGGCGTCTAATAGATATAATGTACCTACTAGCTAACATCAGTAGCTGCTACAAGTTGTGTTTTATTGCTGCACCTGCCTTCACCGACCGAATGGAGTTTTAATGTATTTAAATGTATGGCCAAAATGTGCGGGAGGGTGCGGCACTAGTGACAGCAGTCGATGGACTATTTTGTTTATTTCTAGTTATTTTTTAGCTATTAGTTATTTATTTTTGCAAATATAGAAGTGTGACGGCACGCGTTTACTACACGTTTGTTTTGTGTCTGTAGTAGGTAGTAGTTTGAGTTAGTATCTTTAAATAACATTCATACCACGGTGGTATGAATGTTATTTGAAGATACTACCACCAATACAGTGCTTAAAAAAGAATCGAACCTTTTACCGTTTACTTACCTTATTCAACTATGCTGGCATAAAAACTTTCATGCATTGAATTATTTTTTTATTTGTAAGCTTGTCAGTCTGTCACCCGCCGGCAGTGCGTCCACACCCCAATCAGTCACACTCCACGCCGCGTCAGAAGTCGCGGCGTAAAGGCAAGCGCACACCTGCTCATATTACCGCCCTTGTACGTAGACGAGTAGTTTGACCGGGTGAGGGTTAATATTTGGGTACAACACTTTTTGGATATTTTTTGTTGGTATAAAAAGTTATCAAGTAATAACTACTTTTGGGTAATGGGTTCGAATACAGCTGGTGATAATGATGAACTGTCTACGTTAGTTGTAACTTGAAATAAATCTTGCGAAAACTAGTTTCGATCGTCTCCATATATTTTTAAAAATTGAGAGATCATTTTTTTAAATATAAATACACTAAAGTAACAAACAATTTGAATTTACCTATCAAGAATTAAAAAACCTGACCAACATAAATATGTCTATTAAACTAAAACATAAAAAATAAGGGCGAAATGAGTAAATAAGACTCTTGTGAACCAGCGAATTACTTTTAAACTTTAGGCTTCAACGTCACCTGCTACAAGCAGCAGTGCATTCAAATAAAACACATATAATAAAAAAAAAACACCAAACAAAACAAAAAAGACGTACTTACCTACTTATTTTATAAAATTCCCTTCACTATACGATACGAGTACGTCCGTCGTCATGTCCAGACCCTCATTTATTCCAACTTTTCTCGGCTGTCGAATAAATTTGACGTCCCTTTATACGAATTCCATCTGAGATTCTCCGAGACGCGTGTTTTGTAGCTCCAGGGAAAATAGCTCTGCATACGGTTGATATTGAAACTAAAAGTGTGGAAAGAATATGATCTTGGAAGATATGCGCTAATCAGCGGAAGCAAACGTTACAAATTTTAGAACGATAATTAGTTAATACATTGTTATTAATTAGTTAGTCTTATGTTTACTGTATTCGATTAATTTTAATATTGTTATTTAGCAAAATGGCCTTAGTTTTACTGACAAGCTTTCTTTAGCGAATACTTGTCCAAGAAATATCCGCTATCATCTTTTAAAGTTAATTTTGTTCCTAAAACTCTGTGTTAAATTTATTACCCTACTTTCCTTACACAATCCACTGTAAGAAGGTTTTAATGCTGGGCGAAAGTGCTGCCAACAGTCAACTTTAAAATAATCTAGCTAAGACTATGCTGTGAAATGTTTCCGACTAAATTTGAATAGTTTTGTCGGTGATTATAAAGCGTGCTTCTGAATGTATATGCGGCCACATATGCATGGTTTGTTTGAAGGACATGTTGACTGCATGCTAATCATTTACCTATTGTCTATGTTTGGAGTTTAGGTTTGGACATGCTTTATTATATGGTGTTAGATATGGTGCATGCCATGAAGTAATGTCTTATTTCTTAGTATACAGTTACAACTCATCCAAATAATGAATACTAAACTTAAAAAAAAAAGCATCCAACCATTTAGGTATTTTTTAGAATCTAATGAGATTAAAACTGCTGACTAGTCAATTTAAGCAAGTAGGTATATTGTAAACAAAATACATTCTTTCTATATTTCTAGTTTAAATTGCCTTCAAAACATCAAACAATTATTGGAGCTAAATTCAAAGTTAATCATCCCCCACTCACCCACCACACCCTCAGATAAATTTACTGAGGATTATAAAATAATTACATGTAACGCAATTAATTTTATATTATCCCTCATTCATTATAATTGACCATCAATTTAATTGGATTTCAATTATTTTGGTCGGTAGAGTAAAAAACACAGAATGCACAGTTAAACATAATTTATTTCATATTATTTTAATTATCACAGATCCATTTATTTTAATAGTCATCACGTTAACAAAAATATAATATAGGTCTACGGTTGCGTTGCATACACATTTACAAAATCATGGTTAAGTAATTAGTATTGTTCTCTACGTTTTATTACATTTAATTATAATACGAACGGGAAAAGATCATATAAATTTTGAGTACCAAAAAAAACAATATTTTAAAATCGATTCACAACGTCAATGAATAAGCTCATTTTTCTAATAAAGAAAAAGTGCTAAATTGGATATTCACGAAATATTCTCGACAAGTCGAAAAAGGATCATTCACAAAGATTTAGAAATTTCCATTTCATTCAGTTAAATTTGTAGTTCAAATAAATCTCGATGATTTGTTTTAAAAACTCATATTGTTACTAAAATGTGTGACCATTCGTATTATAATTCAATCGCTTAGTGGTACAATATTTACAATCTATTATGTACTTTATACACAAAGATATAAAATGCAATTTACGAGAAAATATCAAGTTCATAGAATAGACAAGATATAGGATAAGTCATAAATGCAATTGAAGTCTTTACAGAGTGGTCTTAGTTTAGGAAATAAGAGGTGAACTTAAATCTAGACTGTCTAAAAAATAGGGCGCTATCAATCTAGTAGTATAACTTTAATAATAAACAATAGTTACGCACAAATTGATTTAACTTTTGAAATCGATAATACAATTATGAATGGTTCAGGTAACTCACCATTTTTACAAAAAGAGTTAAAAACCAAATCATTACAAAAAAGAGGAGCAAAGAGAATAGGTACAATAATAAAAGTGGAAATTATTCGAATCGAATTTGGACCATATTAATATGTTATGAAATTTTAAATTTTTTATAATACGAGTACGAACACATATTATCCATTACGTAATGAAAGAAAACGAAAGCAAATACTAAATCCTGCGTCCTAATTTAATTTAGTGAATGTGCGCCGCCTAAGCCCTATTAATTGAAGTGAAGGTACATAATATAAAAGTAACAAAACGCTTAGCATCTAAGTTGGTACAGTAAGCTCAAACACGTATAACTTCAATTATTGCCCATCTTCAGCTGTGACAGACACATTTGGCACAAAGTTCGAAATGTAACCAAAAATAAGCGCTAGTATTGGAAATAAGAATCGTGGATAAACACTCAAACACTATCAAAAAAATAACAAAATAACCAACTGCGCACCGACAAAATATCGGATTATTCTTTTAAAGACAATGTAGGCACTATTATTGCTAATACAATATAATTTGTTCACCGCTTTATAATATCTACAGCGAAGAATATTCTATACAAAATATACTACCGAGTTTTATTGACCATAGGCCTGCGAAATTATACTTTCTCTAACGTTAACATTTAAACTACACTTTAGTTATCCAACAATCTGTGAGACTGTAGCGTCTCACTATATACTTATTGACACCAGGGTCAATATACTATTCGCAACAACACTGTATTTACCTCATTTTACTCACATCGTGACAAGTTTTTGACGTCATCAGTCCATAGAAAATCGATCATAAGCCTCTATAAATATTCTACAACTCGAGATATATTAATCTTCTTTCCATGTCATAAACTGCCATTAACTGATTACAATATATTCATTCTTCTCATTACGCGCATAATTTTATTTATCCGAAGTAAAACTTTTACTTGATTGAATGTAGACACGTGTTATTAATTCATAACCAGGAGGGTCTCCCGTGTAGTAAGTCGGCCGCATCATGGCGGTCCATTTGCCGCAGAGCAGCAGCTAAGGCCGCTATAGCCCCGGCGCCACGCTCCCTACACTCCCACAGCTCCAATATAGCTTCAGTAGGGGAACTCTTGGTAGCAAACCAAGTAGTGTAGCGGTCTACTCCCAGTCTAGCTGCCAGGGCTCGCCAGTCGTTCCCGCGAGCATTCGGTGGGTCTAGCACGGAGCAGAGCTGACGTTTCACTCTAGCGCTCAGTTTGAAAGGACCCTCGCCAGTGCACTCGTTTACTCCCGCTTCACTGACGGTGACGTTTCTCTTACTGTCGCTACCATCATCGCTCCTACACATACGAGCTTCTAGAAGATTCTCGGTGATGTTGAAGCTTCTTTGAGACTCTGCGCGAGGTGACCGCCCTCTAGGTGACCTGCTTCTCACATCTTCCAGAGATATTCGGAATGTCTGTTTGTAAGAAGGATTGGTCCTCTGGCAAGCTGATACGGTAAAGTCAATGTTGTCACAATCATGGGTTCTGTCTAGAGCAAAGCTGCAGTGCAATGCATTGTAGTTTGAGCTCCACACGTGGCTGAACGGAATCTCCTGATAGCCAATACCAGGTTTAGTTTTCCAGCCGGGACTGACATGTTCCAAGCTCAAACACAAGTTGGAGCCGCCATCTTGGAATAGTAATGTCTTAGGTCGTTCAAGTAAAACGCCTCCTAGTTTTTTCTCCTGCTCCTGGCAGTAATAAGCGGCGCAGGGAGTGTCTTCGAACATGTAAAGTCTGATATTATATTCGGAACTGGTTTCGTTGAGCGCCGCGGGAGCGTATATCGCCAATTGAAGCGCTTTGACCGCTTTCCCGTTGAAACTTTCACCCACTAACACGAAGGTGGAGAGCATGTCCGTCACTAGGAATATTTTGTCGCCGTCTAGTTGAGTGAACACAGGGGTGTTGATAGTTTCCTGGCCGAGACCTACTATTTTCTTCCACTGTGGCTGAGGAGAGTCAGGTTTGGTGTTGTTATGATCTATAGCGTACAGCGAGAGGTTCCAGAAGCCGTGCTTGAGGCTCGCACAGTGCGGGATCTGAAGGACGACAGACTTGTTGAGTTGCAGACGCGGCGGGCCGCACTTAACTACCGGGCTCAGTTGCGTGATACCTGCGGGGCGGAATTTTGTCTTATTATTTCTACTAGTCGGAGGCGCGCCGCATAGCTAGCGCCCGAGGGCGAGACATTTTTCTCGGCAGAAATACCGACAGTAATTTAAATAGAATTACGTTTAACTTCTCTATCGTTCCGCTAAATCAATTTTTAGTTGAGTAATTTGCGGGTTATGATAATTGCTGGTACTCATGAATATTGAGTCGATTCGGGTAATTAAAATATGTGATGTCGGGAGATGGGTATGAATACTATGAATAATGTAGGCTTACCTTTGCCGAGGCGGGGTCTGTATCGGTCGTCCTTGACGACGGCCACGTAGACTTGCTCCCTCCTGCCGCGGCTGAGGGCCCCCTCGGGCACTGAGAGGGCCACCCCGGCGGCGGGGAGGGCGAGGCGAGCCCCCCCGTTGGACACTGACAGGGACTGGGAGGTGGGGGAGTTGGACACCAGCTCGGCCAGCTGCAGGGTCACTGACTCGTTCGCCGCGTCGTACATTGAACCTGCTAAAAGGAAAAATAAAGTAAGTGTGTGGTTTTTAACAATTTTGTTATTAATAAAAAGGAAATATATTTCTGGCAAGCTGTGGTAATCAAGATTGGGCCCAGAAGTTGTAAAAAAAAAACTGGTAAAAAAAAGACTTGCACCTAACTAGTATCTGCTCTGATCTGTAGAGTTAACCTACAATCAGTATTAATTTCCGAAGAACTTACAGCTAGTAAAGCAGCTAGAGGCCGAGTGCTCGGACTCGCTGTAAGGCTTACTGTCGTACTCGTCGCTCTGCCCCTTACTGGAGGCACATGGGGTCACCTGGTGGTCCACTGGGGACGCGTAGCTGGAACAAAATAGTGTTTATTAGAACATGTAGTAATACCTAGAATGGTCAGTAATTGATGAAAAAAATTAAACAGCCTTGGCTAAAACGCTTGTGATTTACTAATTAAGCAACCAAACGAATGAATGGGTAAATTAGAGTTTTATTCGTTCTGCTTTCGTGCCACAAAGGCGAAACAGATAATTGAGATTTTTGCTGTTGTAGTGAAAGTATAAGATCTTGAGTGTAACATAGGCTGCTTTTAGTCTACTACTAGTTTGAAAAAATACAATGTGTAAACCTAGATATCTATAATCCATCGCCATTCCATTTCCAATCTGAATCTGAATGTGAAGATAACAATAAAAAATAGTAGTTACCTGTTAGTAAGATGAGGTACATCGTAGTGGTGCTCGGCCCTGGAGTCGGGCGGCGGGTCGTAGCGCGGCGGCCGGTGCTGCATCAGGTCGGGCGCCAGCGAGAGGGACTGCTTCTCCACCGTGGGGTACATCTCCGGTTGGAAGTCTGTGGAGATATAGTCAATATTATCATTTTAAAATTAGAGGATTTTAGATATAGTTTGGTACCGATAGGTGATGTGGTCGTATAGAATAAAATCATTGGATCGTGTGTTTTTCTACTCTTTATAGGTTAGAGGGCATTATTCATTTAACTAAAGGAAGAGCCTGCACTTCACAACACAGATTATCTTAGTGTAGAGTGCAGTGACCATGTTCATATTTTTTTACTTAAATAAATACCTAAATAATTTACAAAATCAACAGGCAAGAGAATTTGTAAGCTAACAAATATATATAGCACAGTAATGAAACAGCAGCCATGTACTATAATTGTGCAATAATTTTTATTGCACAATTATAGTACAATTAATTTTATATATTATTTTTATTTTTAGTATTATTAATTATTTTTTTTTAAACACAATTGGTACTCGTATGTGGATGAATACTACTACTACGTACTACTAAGAATCTGCCTAAATTATGTTTTTGTACTAGATTGCTCCTACCCAAATTATAGGTCTACTAAAACAGTGGCTATTAGTTTTGTTACAAGTTTAATATACACTAGCAATATCAAACTCTACAGCCATTGTTCATCATGTTTTGGAAATCATTATTCTGATTACCCTCACCAGTCCTAGTCATGGTATACAAGGAGTGGTCCCTAGTCTTCCTCTGCAGCAGCTTGTAGACCACAGCGGCTCCTGCCAGGAACACCACCACGGCGACCGCTATACCGATGTAGAGGGGCACGTCGCTGTGCGCCGCCACTGGAAAGATAGGTAGGGTTAGATGTTGAATGTTGAGGGTTAATCGGTTTCTTCTCCATTCAGAAATTTACTTTTATCAAAATTTGACGATATATGACTTTTAATTAATTATTTTTTTATTAGCGGAGGCAATCGCATGCGATTACAAATGTTAAGCAAAGGTCGACGCGGTCAGTCTTTGGATGAGTGACCGAAAAGTGGCATTCCATTTTGGGCGCTTACATAGGTTGGATGACACGTTAAATTGTAGGTCCCGGCTGTTTGTCTAGTACGGCAGTCGTTAAGCCATGTCATGAGGCCCTTAGGGCGGCTTGATAAACTCTCGACACCAGTGTTGGCCACTCTCATTCGATAAGAAGAATAAAAGAAGTGAAAGATATGAAAGCTGGAAATGCGTTTTATTATGCATGCATTAAAAAAAACAGCAAATGTGTATTTATGGAGAAGAAACATTTCAATAACTCAGTGTTTATATTTTTGTTGAAATGTGGATTTACAATTCTGTTTATTGCTGTTATTCCTTTAGCAAAAAACGCAACATAACGGAATCCGTTTATTTAGTAAAGTCAAACATTGAGAACAATAAACAATGATTTCCATTCTACAAGCTCTCTACGGAAGCACCGTTTAAAATTACGAGTCAAACAAAGAAACATAAATTACAAAGTAACTAAGAAGTTACCATTTCGCGCTAACTTTTATTACGTGGAAAAACGGAGATTTCTTTTTGGCTTCGTTTCTAAGGATCTTTATCCACGACGACCAAGTTTTAAAACAAATCTGGAATTCAATTTGTGCTACATCATTTATGTTAATGTTATTGATGTTAACAGTCATTTGTCATAGCTATACTTAGTGACTACGCCTTGATCAAATGTTAAAAAGTTTTAAAGTGCCCGATATTAATTTTAATTGGACTGATTTAAAAAGTATTTTGATGCTGTCATGTGTAAAAAGTGTTATATTGATATGTGTATAATACATATAAAATCACACGCAAGTACTTATCGACTCCTAAAGCAATCAATAGATATAATCCAAAAGACTATCTTGGCTCGTTCGAAAACGAACTTAAATTTGTTACAGTTTTAACACAGGCTTAATCAGTCCAACATTAGTATTTCCTCTACAAGCTGTATCTATTTCATCTGTCGGAGCTATAATTATCGTGTCAAGCGCTGTTTGAACAGGTATGTGACAGAGTAATGAACGTACCAATGTATCAAATTGAAATACCGTGTTGTATTGTAACTACATAATATATAGAGTAAATTTGTATATGTACGAGATCGTTTACATGGAGTGGTAATTACAAAAATTTATGGCTTTACAAAAATACGTATAATATTTGTATTTTTTGTAGTGTTGGAAGTTCAAACAATATTATTAAATTAATATCATCGTTGTTGGGAGTTATATCTTTCATTGTTATCTCATTACTGTGAAAATTAAATAAAAAACAACTATTTATATCGTAGTTGTAAGAAAAAAATGTTATGAAACATCCACACAATTTCACAACGTCGTTCTTTTAAATTTTTTGCAGCAACCGAAATTACTCCAACTCTAACCATTCAGTAGCCGCGCAGAAGTCAAACCATTCAGTTCATGGCCTCTACAGCGAGGATTCAGAAAAAAACAGATACAACTATAAAACGCACCACAAAATGAGCACCCACCTGCATATGATAAGCTTTTAACGCCGAGCTATAAAAACTTTAACTACCAACAAACTATACACCGCTGAAAATTTAACTTAGCCTTTATCATCTCCGTGATAGGGGAGAAAGTTGATTGTTTTTAGTGTTTTCCGTGGGTTTCTCGTAACTTTGTATATTTTTTCACAGGATAGAATACCGAACCGATATAAGATTCTGGGAGCGAACCTTTTAATATTATTTATGTCATCGCGTCTTAAACTTAACGATTGCCACAACGTTTTAACGACGATTTTTTCTGTTGTATCTAGTTTTGTATGGATTTTGTATGGAGGGCTTAAAATGTTTTTAACTGCCCAGCGGGAGACGGTTATGAGGTTTGAATGTCGAATGTAATAAATCGGTATGAGTTTTGTAGTTTTTATTGTTGTGTCAGAAAGTCTTTTATGCGAGCTTTGTGATATGACAGTGTTAAATGGATGTTTAGTTAAAAACAGATCGGTTACTTATACATTTTTAAATTTTACTTGTTTATTCTTAAAATATTGAATAATTATTGGAATTGCAACTTTTTATGTATAGTATTTTGCTGATTTAACACTTTACAGGTTTCACAATAATCACGGAAATCTTATGAAACTGTATCTGAAAACATAACCAACCATACATACAAATAACTCGGCCAATTCTCAGATCAATAGGCATTAAAAGAATTACCTGCAATTTATATTCCAAACTATTCGCAGGTGTTAAACAAACCGACTGACGGATAAATAAATCCACTTCAATGGAACCATTTACAAGCGATTTATAAAGCCAAATACTGACCCAGTTATTAAAAGATAGGTACTTAAAGCCAAAGTAGCGCAGATTCAATATAATGTCGAGAGAAAAATTACAATAAAGTACTTTATGTTCTATCTGGATATATATTTTTGTCACAGAAAACATGCAATTTTCAAGATACATAATTATTCGTTGAAGCCTTTCTACAAAAAAAACGCTGCAATGGATTGACCTATTGAAGCGTTTTATGTAGATAATCATAGAAATAAATGTTTGCTTTAACTGTGTAAACTACATCAAAAGTTATTTAGTTTTTAAAAAGCTTATAACCTATTTCCAAGGGAGAGTGAATGAACGAGTGAATGAATGAAGTCATCGTTCGTTCAATAACACGATAGCACTATAGTAATTAAAAGCGATGCAGGGAGCCTGGCCTGTTACAGTTAGACCTAGTGGATAACTAGATAAGGAGAATTTATTCATTTACGACCTATTTTCACAAAAGCTTATTCACTGATTTATTTGAAGTTATTAGCAACACCAGGAAACGAAATAGTTTTACTAGCAATACATAATATGAAAATCTATAAAAAAACAAACGCTTGTACCGTGGGTACTAGATAACTCATATAATATTATCCTTCACAAGTCTTATGACTTACAAGATCATTATTTGTACATCATTATTTAATTGGCATCACCTAATCGGCATGTAATATAACAATTAAAAAAAAATGAAATATATTGTTGACTGCTATACGACGTGTAAATAATTTTATCGATTTGACTTTAAAGGTTATGAATAAATATGATTTTTATTACTTTCCTATAGTTCTAAACGGAAGCCGGCAGTATAGTTGGGGTGGCTCAGATGGGGTGATAGCACCTGCCAGCATGCAGGAGCAAACTGCATTCACACTTAATTAAGATTTTAAAAGGGATCGTAAATGCTGTTACGAGGCGAAGGATTTTTTAAATTGAGCTTTTATAAAAATTGTGCGAGGACAATGATCTGTTTTAAAGTAGGATTTTTTGCTACTATTGCTAACTTAAAAAAAAATAGTGTATTCATAATACAGTTCTGTAAATACGATTATGTTGACCGGAATAAATTTCGTATTCCATTTGGTTCATAACCAGCAGCTGTAAACAATTCTATTCACATAAAGAATACGAACAAAAATCCCCACATTGCTCATACATTTATCATTTTCCCAGCGTAAGTTTCACGAATGAGTTAGATCGGAAACGATTACTATTAAATCACAAGTAAATATCTGAGCAGCATACGCAATGGCGCAACATAGCACTAAACTGTACTTCATATCGATAAATCTTGAATATAAACAGGCGCAAGTCTCCGCAAGGTTTATGGCTGACCAATGTTTGAAATTCTATAAATCACCTCGCATCCGCCACTTCACTTCGAGCCCCGTTAAAATACACCGCAAACTCAGTTACTCGAATAAAATTAATTTCAAGCGCGATTAGTGCTAAGCTTATCGGATTAATTTCGAAATTTGTACTCAGTGTAAACATTCGCCGCGTCGCTCGTATATTCGTGTCCAATGCAGAGATCCCAGATAGGAAACCCAATCGAAATTTACAAACCCTTGTCGTTTTGCCCATAACGTGGTAGGAGGCCTTGCGGAATTAAATTCTCGCATTGAGCTCTGCACGGGAATAGCATCCCTATCGAATAGAGGTAGGGGACATAATGGTGTGGAAGATGCGCAGGGATATGTGAATGCAGTTTGCGATCACCCGCTGCGTTCACTCGACGAAATCACAACAAATCATTTACGGGACCCACCTCCAATAATGGCGGCCGCATCGCATATAAATTGGATTTTACTGTTGTTTGTTTATTCATTAATCTCGGTATTGTCCAATTCAGCAATAAAACATTATTACTTGTCATTATCAGCGCCGCGAATAAAGCAATCACCATCATTAACAAAGAGAAAATTATAATAATGTAATTATTCACGAAAGTTCTGTCGGATAAGTAAATAATTTAGTAACGAAAATTAATGTTCGTCCTAAATTCTAGGAAAATCTTTCCACGATCATTTCACACGGAGATTAGATAGAAGCTAGAATATAATACGTTTTGGGTACATTTTAATGAACGAATAATTCGTGACGTTCTACCTAAACTGATAGGTAAAGTCGGCGCATTAATAATGTAGCAAGAAATGTTAATAATAACTGCAGAATCCGAATAAATTTTGTGGTTTCTCTAGCTAAATAAATCTTAAACTTGGATCGCTATTGTGACACATTTTTTTGAATAGGTTAATAGTTGAATTGGTAGTACAAAAATTTATAAAAGATTTAGAAAACATCTGAAATTCGCTCACCGCGTAACGATGTGTTAACTAAAGATGAATAGCTATAAAAATCCGCCACTTCCCCTTTGTGAGCGGCAATTAGGGTAATGAAGTAGGTCTGGTGGCGGTGGGCAAGCCAGGCGTAAATGAAAGCCCTCCGACGTTCTTCGCATTCACACAACACCTTTCATGTGGCCAATTTACTGATGGTCTACATTCTATGCCATACTCGGATGCATAAACGTAATGGACGAAACGAATATGAAAAATAAAACGAAAAACATTCCTATTAACGTTCAGCTACCATGAACAAAATTTATCAAGATTAAAGGCTTCACGGAAAAGAAAATAAATAGAAACATTTATGGCGATACGAAAAGAAAACTTGGGCAAATCCATCAGTATTAAAATCAATCTACCAACAAAAAGTCCATAAAGGAAAATGTGCCGTAAGAAGCATCAAAACTAAAGACTGATTCTACCCAATAAATAACGATCAATCTGTGACGTAAGATAAACAAAAGCAATTTATAAGCAAACATGGAGTAGATCGTGTATTTATTTAGCGTGAAAATCGAGAGCGTTCGCGGCGAAGAAGAAATTGTACAAACCAAACAACGCACAAGCACAAGGCGGCCTGAGGCTATTTATCAAACGTACGATAACCAGAATGGGGAAATTGAAACCGAGTCAACGGGGACTACGGAAATGATTTATTGCCATTATAAACAAAATATCGACTGATCATTTTCCATTTCGAGATTGAATTTGGACCGCCAAGGGAGCAACCGACACGAAAATGGTAAAATGTGTTTAATCGTTTATGTTATGTTTAATAGCTGGTTCTACTCGAGGCTGGATCGGTTTTAGATTATGATTTCGATGTTAATGGTACAGTTACATGAGTTATGGTCGCTTTTGAGAGTCAGGTGGGTCAGATTGGTTTTAATGTTGCTCAAATAATATATTATGTAAAAAGTATATATCTGATTTATTGTTCCAATTAGCATCTACTAAAATATGGTACACATGTCGTTTAAATGTAATGGACCAGTTTTACATTGATTTATTGCTAACAAAATATTACCACTGAATAAGGAAGTGGTGGTGGAACCCAAGATTTCTATATCCATAATTTATTACTATGGACATATTACTTTATGAATATCACAATACGTTTGTTTGTTCAAACACTGGGTTTGACAGTCACCGATCATAAACTCCAAACTGATCAAGATATCTCGCAGTAAAACGACAGTTAAGTACTTTTACTTAGAACAACTCCTTTAATGGTGGCATTATTAATGCCATTAAATCCATCTGCCGTTTGATGTTAGCACAATGGACAATAACTGCCAAGTTTGTCCTAGCACAGTTACACATAAAATTTTACCTCAAACATTTTCTTAAGAATACCATAAAGTTTTAGCCCCATCTATATTTAGATGTGATACGACCCAGATGGTCACGGCTCCCGATTTTACTATCTCTCGAATCTTTCAACGTGTCCATATAAACCTGGTCTTTGCATCTCCTCTCCGTACCTTGGTTATTGTCCGAGTTCTTACATCGGAGGGAGGCGAGGCAGGTTTCCAGTAGCTGGCTGGGTAGAATTACAACCGATAGCCTGTTATGAAGACCAGTCCGTGTAACATTTCATAGTTATGAACGGGCGCGGAAAAGGAAGTGTATATTTAGTTCTTCGGCATCTGGTTGTACCGAAACGCGTGCTTTTCATAGAATCGACTTAATTAATATGTCCCTTGAGGAACCGTTTCGTAATTTGTAATACCCGCAAGACGAGCTATCATAAAGTCTTGGCCGAAATACGTTGCAGGCGTGCTATTTGGGGAGTGTTGGTATTATAAAGATGATTTATTGACTCAATTAGCGTTAATAAATACGCCACAGAGGCTCAGGCGACGGAAACGTATAATATTAAGAAAAATGTTGCGGTTATGAGATGGCATATTTTAAACTATAATCTACGGCGGCTGCCTAATCATTATGGCACTGTTGAAAGTGTTATAGTTATTGGTGCCGCAGGTCGGGTCGAGAATACCTTCGTTATGAAATTTTTGATTTGCTGTAATGAAGCCTCTTGGCTTTTGATTATATGCCTAGTCATATATCAGCTCTGTTGTTGTGGTTTTATTTCTGTTATAATAGTAGTTTCAAAATCATCATCAATTCTCTGTGTCAGGGAATAAAGACAAAGGCCTGAATGACATCATTATAATCAACAACAATGTGATGTCTGTTTGAAATGGTATTTTGGTGGCGAGCTAATTTCTTGCGCATATCACTTGATAACCAAGCAGGTCAGGATGTGCCTTACCTCCGTGGACCCCGCAGTAGTCCCCGACGCAGTCCGCCTGCTGGGTGTAGGCCCCCGCGCAGGGCGTGTCCCCGGTGCAGGCGCGCCGCCTGGTCTGCCGGCAGTCAGCGCCGCACACTGACCACTCCGACCATGCGCCCCAGCGCCCGGGGAGTGCTGTGGGGAAACAAGAATGTTAGTATTCGATGATAGTATTCTGATATATTATAAAATCGTGCACTGGATAGAAACAGACAGTATACTCTAGATTCTTTAAAGTGAATAGAGAACCTAATAGAGCGGAACGTGTATGCCACTACTGGATTGATTTTGATGTCTTTTAATTAACAATTTGAGGGTGGTATATTATATTAAGGTATATTTCAAGTAATTCCAGAATTGCACACACACTGTATATCGCGCGTCTACACAATTTATTTGTGCTTCACTGCGGGAGCAGAAGCGAAATTTCTCATTTCTGTGTTTGGTAAAAACGTTTAAAATTACGCAAACTGATTAATTTCGCACCATGTTTGGAATAAAAACTTAATTGACGACTTGCATTAAAATCACTGCTGATTGCGATTTCTTCAGTAAAATATGAATACGCGGCATTTCTGGGTAAAAGAAAATTTTATTTTCGGTTTTTAATCTTATTTTTAACATTCTTACAATAAAGGTAGCAGTCTTCTAGTTACTTATATATATATTTTTTGTGATAGTCACAAGCTTTATTCTCGTGTTTTATATACTAAAGTATATAAAGTATATACCTTAGTCAAATAAATTAAAATCAACACAGTACCATTAACATCAAAACGCTAGATAAAGTCAAACTACAACACGCAAGTTAAAAATTAAAACAACTATACGAGCTTAACCCTTCTACAATAATTAATGAGCGACTCGTTTAACCCCGTGTCCTGCTTTAGCGATAGATTTTATCACTCGCACCACTCAAAGTGGGTGTCACACACACACACACACACACACACACACACAAACACACGTATCCTTATTAATTAATACACAAACACATAAATCACCCCGAGTTCGTTAGAGGAACGACAAAGGAGTTTCACACACGCTTCATTCTCTTTTTAAAACGAAGCATGTAAATAAATTGTACGTAATTGTCGCAGCGGAGAGACGAAATTTTGAGAGAACACGTTTATATTATGGAAAAAGAAGTATAATTTAAAGATATTCTCGAAGGGGAATTGTATTACGATAATTTTGTTCGCGAGACGCTTAAGGGGAAATTTAAACAATGTGTGGGATATATTACGCGGTGCGAATGGAGGATAAAAATATATTTCAGACGCTCGTTTGGTAGAAATTCTCTTTTTTGCTTGACGAAGCGTTTGAAGAGATAAAAGCGTGTGACCTACAAAGGTTTTATGTATTGAAAATTACTGCAAACATATTCTACAGAGGACAATACAGCCACTAAAAGATTTCAAAATAATGATCAGGACACAGGATAACTTGGTCTAATTACGCTTCATTACGTTCCATAGGAAAAAATAGCATATATTTTTGAAGTCCAGTAAGTAAATAATATATCGTCCAAATCTGTTTCTTAAACATCTTGCCAACCCTACGCAAACTTTTTAATACCCAGTTAAAGTAACCGAGACCGCCTACAAAGTCCATCAAAACAATTTTTATTGTTTTTAGCTTTTACTCCAAACATGGCGTCGCTAACTATAAACAATTTCTTTTGTAAAAAGGCCGTGATTTATACTTGCGTGTAAGGACCGCGGCCATCTTGGAGTGATATATTTTAATTTCAATTTATAGTGCAATACCTTCGGTTGTATTATTAGAAATGCCATTTATAATGTTAAACGCCGCGGTAATTGGTTTCTGTGGAATGTTTTTCACTACGTTAGGTTGGTTCTAATTGTCGTTTTAATCCTGTGACAAGATATATTTTGTTGGATTTTATGAGTCTACTTTTGTAGTTTGTCTATTCTTTTGTTTTGGTAGGTATTTTTTGCTTTGATCAAGTGACAAATTGGAAGCCTTTGAAATTCAATTTACTATACAGACCAATGCTAAGTAAGTATTTAATGCTTTTTTCTACCAGATAATGTCTGAAACGCAGCATATTATGTAAATTTCAGTACATAGATGTCTTCTTAAATGGTCCTAGTTTTTTAAAAAAAGAGTATATATGTTACTGTAATAAACTGTGGTAAATTCAAAGATTTGCCTACTATCAGTGGTAAACTCCGAACTCTTTTTTTTCATTTTAGACTTTTACCACTATTTGCTTGGTAAATCGAACGGTAAATATCCGGAAAGCCCGAACTTGGTAAATTCTAGGATTTACCAAGTTCCGGTTGTTACCTACAGTAACATATATAAAAATCTACATTTTCACGTCCAGATTTCCATAATAAAACCCCAATCAAACAAGCTACACACAGTCCTCGAATTCATCAAGCATGCCGCCTGCCAACATGTGTAACCAATTAGACGGCTCGCTGTTACGCCGACCCTTGATTGGATTTTATTGTCTACCCGGTTGGTCTAGTTCATTATTTTGATACACACAGATAATCAGCTTGGTGAACTTCTTTGGTTTGACAGATAAAAGTTTCTTACGATAAAATTACACGGGTATACATTTTTGGGCAGTGCTTAATTAGATTAGTTACTTAAGTAGTACTACAGACGATTATAAAATAAAAAGGATTGCAATTATTTAAGGATTTATTTTATATTAACTAAGTGCCTATCCTGTTTTGGTAGATAAACATGTCAAAAAGGTTTAAATTCGCAAAAACTAAATGTAATCCGTAGTCCAAATAATGAGGCGCCATTTCGGCCTAATATATTTTATGGATGTCCGATTCAATCAACTGCTGAATGAGATTCCATTCATTGATTTATTGACATTAAATGATGGTTAAAAGCTTCGACTAAAATGGCTACTTTAAATAGATAGTTAATGTTACGTAAGTCTTTCATTTAATCTTTTTAAACTAGGCTTGAAATCGGATTACGGGATATTTACGATCGAATTTCTATGTTGATAATGATTGATTTTATTATTTCGGTTAATTCTGTGAGCGTTTGCTCAATTTTATATCATTGAACTTGGTTCGGAATCAAATTAGAGAAATTTAGAGCCGATAACATGTTTATTGGCGCCGTAATCATTATTTTATAGCTTCTTTTAAAATGGTAGCTATTTCGTGTTATTGGCTGGTTTTATTCTGATTAGTAAATGGAGCAGACGCCATATAAACTAACTCTGCTGCCGGTTTATTTCATTGATCTCGATGAGATGATTAAGTTCTGACATTTATTATTCAGTACTTTTTAATGTGTTTTGAATTAATGAAGTAATACTGTAAAAATATTTATAATGTCTGGGTTGTTGCCAAAAGCTTTGCTACGTGTCAAAAACCCTTTCTTAATACAAGAAGCAAGTTCTATCTAGAATTAAGTATTTATAAGTCTTTACCTTAAATTTTTACACAATTCTGTATTCTTTTGGGTCTCGTACCTAACATTTTTTTACTCACTCCTGGGTCCTCAATTGAAATCTTTGATGTCAACCACAGAATATCTACCAGTTATAACCAACCAAGAAGATCCACTCATCCAATCTACCAGTACTTGAGTTTATTACCGAGTACAATGAAGGGATTTTTATAGATATGGTACTTAAACGGTCATTTGTATTAGTTGCCACGTGTTCTTTATGTGTGGTTATTTCGTTTTTAACGATACTGCTGAGGTTAGTGGTGGTTGGGAGGTCAATGACTAGATCTGTGTTTGGAGTAGGCTTTGATTCAGGGTTTCGTATATTATAGTGTTCTGTGAGTAACAATATCATCATCATCATCATCAGCCCGCTATCGCCCACTGCTGAGCATAGGCCTCTCTTCGTATACGCCACTCGTCCCGGTCCTGCGCAGATCGAATCCAGGTGCTCCCTGCAGTTGTTCTAATGTCGTCAACCCACCGCATTGGTGGGTCGATTGACGCCGCAAGGTGCGAGACGTCGGTAAGGCTATCACGAAACTCAAGTGGTGTTGGGCAGGATACGTTGCGAGGCAGAAGGACGGCAGGTGGACCAAAACATTAACGGACTGGAGACCCATGACTGGCCATAGAATTAGAGTAACGATATAGTTGTGATATATTGATTGAAATAAAAAAAAAACGTTTTGTGTAAATAGAAATAAGCAAATATTCTGGGATAATTCACACAGTGTCATCTAGACCCATGCTAGCCAACGCTTGTGTAATGGGTATCGAATTTAATACTTAAATGCCGCAAATAGTATGTATATTGATATTTCGTTTCTATGCAGTTGCCAAAGACAAGTTTTGTTGCTCATAACCAACTATGTTCCCAATTTTAAAGGGTCGACTTTCGAACTAGCTTCATTGACAGACCATCGTTGTTTTATTAGTTGTCGAATACAGTAATTTTCAAAATGTGAAAATTTTAAACTAAGTTACTTTTTACATACTTACCTATCAACAGTTGCTGTGTATTGTCGTATCCTTGTAGATCCATGTATCCATCTTCATTGGCAGCATTAACAAATAACATAATTTATTCTCAATTTCGACATATGACATTTTCATAATACACATATTTAGTCGCTTACTATCAAATCTATCAAATTCGTGTAATGTGTATCTTAAAACTTACAAGTGTAGGCAGTCTAAAATATCAACTTCAAAATTAATAACAGAAATACTAAGCAATATGAAAACTAATATTCTAACTGAACTTAGTTCTAAGCATCAAATTTGAGCATAAAGTATCGCTTCATTGGTTTCTGTTCCAAAGTTTCAAAGTCGACGAACTTAGTTCTAACTTAGAGTCAACGCAAAATGTATTCGTGAGTGGCAGGTGGCACCACCTATGCAACATATTATAGATGTTCGATATCAGTATTTTTTGGTTCCAATTTTATCCACGCGCAAAAGTACTTTGTGTGACTCTAACTAAGTTTTCTAAGCACAAGTTGGGGTGATACAAGTAGCGGGTAGTTATGTCAATTAGGTGCTTTATTACTGATGACTTTAATAAGTTTCAATGTTCTACCGTAACGGTAATAGATAGTTGTTTGTTTAGTGGGTAAAGTTGTTTAATTAGTTGTAATGTTGTTAAATATATCTGTCTAACTATTTACCTGCGTGCTAGATGCTCGACTCGTTGGGACTTTTCTACACAGTACAGTCAGGTAGTATACTAGGTCACCTGTACGATACATGCACAAACGATACTTTGTCTGGTGAACTGTTATCACTGGCCTTAAACGCGATTTCAGAACAGATAAGGCGCTTGGACTTTGCCATGAAATGTGTGCTTATATGGACGAGAATGTTCGTTACAATATTCCAGGAAGATCAAGAGATCTGGCTCGAAGCTGGACTGCGTCCGTCATTGCATCATGCTATGCGTCTACTTCTAATATAGGTAGACATTATCTTACCGTTTTGACGAGACATATGACCGCGTCTGTCTCTGCGTACCTACTGAGATGCGCCTACCTCTCATATAGATATACATTATCCTCACCATTCTGACAAGGCACACAGTCCGCAGTCCTCTGGACAGCCTGCCCCTGACAGGGTGCTCCTCCGTTCAAGGGGTGTGGTTCAGTACACGACCGCGTCCGTCTCTGGCCGCCTGCGATGCGTCCGTTGCAGCGGCACTGCGTCCACGGGCCCCAGGAGCTCCAACCACCGTTAACTACGAACAAGCGAAACATTTTATTTAGAAAAAAAGGGTTTTATTGTTATCGGTAACTTAAATTATAAAACTACTAGCAGCGCCCTGTGATGTACAGCTGTTTGAGCATATAGACGTACGCACAAACTGTCGCCTTTACAATACATATTAGTTGTAAAGATGTTTAGTCGTTGGTGAATCAGTGGACAACAAGAAGCAAATAACAATATATAAACCAATTAATGTAACTTTAATAAAACAAGGTATTTATTAACGCTCTGCAATAAAAGGTATTTCGACCACAGAATACATAATACTGAATAAATATTTTAGCCATTATACTGTATTCTCAAGCTGACATTACTTACATAGTTTACGCATTAAAAACTAGATTTTAACTCAAAGTTATAAGTCCGTATCAGTTGTAAATAGATTTTTAATGCCTTGATTCCATTCCAATACAAACCACATAATCACAGAACTCTTAAATAACATGCACCCGATCGTAAATATTTTGACCAATGGGAAGGCAGACCGCAAGCTGAAGTTAAATCAGAAAGTAATAAAGATAACTTAGAATACGTTAGTCTCTAAGTTATCTTTATGTAGTCACATAAATATGATACGTGGGAAAGGCTTATAATTACTTTGAGAAGGGTTTGCGCCGCTTCATGTAAATCTCTTTGACCCTAGCGCAGTATGTTCAGAATATAAACTTTCTAGGATTAAGTTACTATGCTTATATGTTACGCGTGATACTTGTGTAATTAAGTTTAGAGACTAGACTTAGTTTGAATTTAGGAACGAATTATAATATACTTAGCAATTCTACTGTTTATCCAACAACAACAATCTAATAAATTAATGTGCAAGACAGGGAGTATTGGCGTAAGAGGGAGGAGGCCTTTACCCTGTAATGGGTCTCATTAGGCTGATGATGATGATAATGAATAAATTAAAGATCAGACTAACACATTGATAAACATTCTCTAAATTAGTTTTTTTTAGGGTAGCACAAACACTGTGTTTGATTAAACATTATAAGTAACATTGAATAAACCAAATAGGAATCGTCTAAGACGGTTTGGAAACTCCACGGCATTAACTGCATCCCTACTAAGTTACTTCTTGCCCATACAGCACACGCAACATAAAGTTCTGCATCTCCTGTACGCTATATCTAAATTAACGATGCATATATGCAAAATCATCCGCACTATCATTTAAATTGTTAATCGTAAACGCACTCAGAACTAGGCATAAATAAATACGCAGTCAATGGTCTCGCGCTTTATGAACATAGGATGCATATTTATCAATCTCGACGACGATATTAAACCAGGAAGACGCGGACTTATTTTAGAAGCGGGGCGTTTTGAAAAACATATGTTACATCATCATCATCTACAGCTGGTTTTCTGGGAAATTTAGGATGCTTTCTTAAATGCCATTGGCTTCAATCTTGCTTTGCCCATCAGCGTTAGACCTGCTACAGAATCTACAGGTCATGTCGTCGACCTATCTTGCAGCTGGACACCCGACGACGTTCCGATGATCGATCTTTGACTTTAGTCTGAATGTATTTAACTGTATTTGATACAATTCATTATAAATATCGTAGATGGTGACCAAAGATTTTCTACTTCACAGTTTATTAGATAAGATAAATGCAGGTTGACGTAGATAAAATAGATAGGATAGTCATAGATAAAAAAATACCAATGGTTAGGCACCGAAAGTGTAAATACATTCATTATGACATATATGCAATTATCACGTAATTCGCCTGCTCTTTGATGGGTGAGTTGTCAATGGATATCACTTCTTGGTGTTTAACAAGCAAGACATATTATAATATCATTTTAGGAAGTGTGTGTTTAGATAGTATTGACTACGCTTGAAGCAACCATTAAATTAAAATTCCAACCATTTCTTACTAAACTTCATTAACATTAAAAATAAACGCACAGTTTTATGGTTTTTAATTTGCATTTATTTTAAAACACCTCGGCTCTGATGAAGTTATAAAACTAACTAAAAAATAAAATATAACTTTTATATTTCAACACGCTACTTGATAGTACGGGTCCTTAACTTAAAATACGGTCCCATCCTGAAGAAAGCATGAAACTTGGCATGAATGTAGCTGTCATATATGTGCTTCAATGTAGATATGGAAGCACGTCAAGAAATAATGTTTACCCCCCTCCCCCCCCCTTTTTATCTCCCTGATTCCGGTTTTTCGAATTTTCTACGAAAACGATAAGACTGAGGAGTTTACTCTTCAGAGAACAAATCATCGTCGATAAATTACCTACAAGACGATACTACATTATATAATGGTAAGATTAATATATTTCTGTTTACAGCCACCAACGTATTATGAAATTGTAAAAACAGGCAAACTTTTTTTTTCTTGCTCCATTTATAGGAAAGCGACAAGAGTGGTGATAAAATAGACTTAAGAAGTAATATACCTTATACATTGAGCTAAAAAATGACACCTATTTCATAGTCGTAGAGACATTACTTCCAGAGTTACAGCTTGCCGCGTCTGACTCAAGTACTCATTTTTTACCTTTTTACAATACCACCTTTCCGATAATGTTGTTTTGCTTAGACTTAAAGCCAAGGGTTTCAAGAAATTTATTAAAAATACAGTAAAATACAGTGAAAATTATATATATCATTTATTTCAATGCATATCACAGGAATCTCCCCCACATTTACAGAGACCAGTACAGGGAAGGCCCGACTTCCTACAAATGCATCGTCCTTTAATGCAGCTGCGGCATGAACACTTCGTCAATTCCTTTACAGATGCGGACGTTTCTTTGGTTGTACTCCAACATGGAATCCAAATACAGTCTTCTTTCATCCAGCCCCAGTTCTCAAAGTTCGGATATTCAGGATTTGGTATCAGACTTTGACCCCAGATCAATCCTGCTTGTAAATAAGCTCGTTTTGTATGCTGTTCAAGAGCACCAAGTGTTGGTGGCAGCCTGTCCATTGCCCGTCCCTTGATGAACAACTCTTTTCTAGCTTGGTTAATGTCTTCTACATCGCTAGTTTTGTCGTAAGTCAGAATGACATATCTTGCCAAAGCATCCAATTGATGGCTTTCAATTTCATTTTGAGGTCGTGACATGGTTTCAAATACTTTGGTAACTTCAGGGAAGGAATTCCAAGTTTTCCAAAAGGATTTTTTTCCCTTTCCACAAAATCCAGATACTGTATCACACCCTGTAAATGCGTGAAAGAATAACATGCCACTGCATTTGTCTGGGCCGAGTTTATTCACAAGTTGGTGAATAGCAATACTACGTAAAGCTTTCCCTGTTCCGAATGATATCCAACATTTGTTCAAACCCATTTCTTTTAGGCCGCTGTATAAGGCAATAGCTACAACAACCACATCTGTGTCAACCGTTCTAATCAATATTTCTGTGTGGCCAAGCTGCACGGCGTGCGAAACATGAAGGAAGAGTCTGGTATCAGCTTCTTCTTGTTTTGACTTAAGGGAGGACAAATCTACGGTGGCATCGTTACACAAAACTTGTTCCCCTTTGGTTGCAACAATCGTTTTTGCATGTTGGACCTGCTGGAGACCATCAGCCAGGAAGTTGAAAAGCTCTACTTTGTTCTGTGACGAACGAAGAAATTGTTGCCAGTTTTTTGGAAGTTTACCTGCTGGTGTAACTTTTTGACGAAATCCTGTGCCCCTCTTCTCCCTTGTATGATTCTTGAGACTGTCTTCATGATATGCATCAAAAACGACATCAACTCGATTTCCATTCTGGTTCGTAACATAATTAATAAATGTTTTGCGATAATCGTCAAATGTAACGTTACTGCTCGGTCTTATCATTTGAACTACAGCAGGCCCATCTAGAAACGATGAAGTGCAGTCTACGGGATCTTCGTTAAATGACTCGGTTGACTCGATGACAGTACTTTCATTTTCCTCTTCATCTTCTTTGTCTTCATATTTGTCTTTAAAACATTTCAGTAGTTCCGATTTTGCCACATATCTTATATTTCCTGTCTCAGAGAGGGACGGAGGAAACGGTTGGTTTTCATGTTTGAAAAAGTCATCTATATTCCCTTGCCTATGCTGACAGGCGATGTACAGTTTTGAGAATAAGGCGGCGTCGCTTTTCGCTATCGACAGTTTAGTGGCTTGTTTTGATTTACAAGTAGTTGTACCTCCAAATATGTTGATATTGTTTCTCTTGATAGGGTCGAAGATAGAAAGATTATTTGAAACAATCCGTTGTTCCACAAATTTAGTGTATTGTGTATTTCCGAGACTTTCTAATGATCGCATTTGTGCTTCACCATCTTTTTCTACTATAATCTGAGTATCTACAGTGTGTAATTTATCGTCCAATAGTAGGTTATCATTCTCCGAAAGTGTGAAGATAAGAGCTCCAACATGTTTCTGTAACCTTTTTTAAAGGCTCTTTGATTCTTCGTGGTGAATTTGTTCAATATTTTTTTTATCCTCACTCTGATTGTCATGTGATGTCTCGAATTCTCTCAGCAAAGAAGCTATCTCGGGCCCAGCAATCATCCAGCGTCTTAACGCAGCTGCATCTTCTGTAAGTCCCACTGCTCCTCCTGTGCTTTTTACTAATTTGTTTAGTCCCGCCCCGCGCCCCTATTGTCGCCATAGCTCTGCTGATACCTATCACGCGGTAGCGCGCAGCTATATTTTTAATAACACTTCAAAGTTACATATACAATGTACATTATTTTGTAAACTATAAGTTCTATGAACATACGTCCAAAGACAATATTGTAGAGAATTTAATAAAGAACAAATTGTTCTTTGACAGTTTTATGATAGCTGTACCCGTTTTCATAGAAAATAAGAAAAAACACGATTTAGCACATACGAAGGGGGGGAAAGGGGGGAAAAAACAATTTTTCGACATGCTTCCATATCTATATTGAAGCACATATATGACAACTACATTCATGCCAAGTTTCATGTTTTCTTCACGATGGGACCATAAAACTGATTTTTGTTAGGACAAGGAGCCGTACTATGACGGCTTTTATGAAACGTGTGTGTGTGACACAAGAGATAAACAAGTCTGTTTTACGTTCGCCCCACAAAAAATTAGATTTGACCAGAAATAGTGAAAGTTACCTCAAAAAAGTGCACTGTTTGGAGACATCATCGAAGGGCATAAGGTTTCATGCATAAATTGACCTCGGCAAGTACAAATCTTCGCCAAATTTACACTGATTTTGTTCACCATCGTGTCATTAACTCACGCACACAGATAAAATCTAATTGCAGTCGTTAAAAATTAACCAATCAAGTCTGAAAACAACGAATTGAAACCCTCATTTACAAAATATTGTGATTTGTCTCGCAACCGGCATCCAGTTGGGAGGTTATAACAGCTGACATTGACATCACTCTTTCTTCCATTGAAAAGTTTCTACCAAAGATATTGTACGACCAAAGTTACCACACTTTATGTACACAAATTATTTGTTTTGGGATTACCATACAAGAAAACTCTCACGCAATTGGTGTACACGATGCAATCTTTCTCGAAATTAATGAGGTCACCTCCAAATCAAACTGCAAGTCCTGCAACGCCACTTAAAAGCGCCCAATCGAATCCTGACGTTTTTCTTTCGCCGGAATATGAAGATCTATTGTACACTAACTCAAAAAAGCGTAAAGCCATACAGAGTTCCAGAGATAGCCCATCTAGCAGTGCTGATTTTGATAGCATTCAAAAAATGCTTGCAGAGATAAAATGTAATCAAGACACCCAATATGCAAATGTCACGACCAATATTAATAGCTTAAAGCAGCAAAATGAGGCTATTATATTGTCTAATGAGGAAATTAAGAAGTCTGTAGGGATTATTATGATAGAGCAGAAAGAATTAAAATCAAGAGTAGAAAAACTTGAACAAAAAAATGAGAACATTGATGAGCTGAAATTACAGGTGGATACCCTAGATCGGAAACTTAAGGAATTCCTTAAGTTTCCGATCTAGGGTACTTTAAAGTACAGTTGAAATAAAAAATCTCTCAGTGGATAATAATGGACAGCTATTGGAGACTATCGGAAAAATACATCGAGCTCTCAAGCTGGAATTTAACCCAAGAGATGTCAAAAATACTTTTCGTCTTCCTACCAAACAAGATAAGCCCAAAACAGTAGTAGTAGAATACGCGAGTACAGTTAAAAAAGCAGAGCTCCTTGCTGCGGTGAAAAATTACAATAAAATCAACGAAGCCAAATTCAGCTCAGAAACTATCGGCATACCGGGTGAAAGAAGAGTTCTTTATATAAACGAAAGCCTCACCAAAAGAAGTAAACAACTCCACTACCAAGCGCGGGAATTTGTAAAGAGAGCTCACTGGAAGTTTTGCTGGACAGCCAGGGGCAAAATTTTTATCAGAGAAGACGAGGAGACTGCTGTGATAGAAATTAAGGACGTCAATCAACTACACAACATCGAGACAAATAGAGGAATGGAACAATGACTGGCCGA
Organism: Macaria liturata; assembly: GCA_964023185.1. Classification (NCBI taxonomy): domain Eukaryota; kingdom Metazoa; phylum Arthropoda; class Insecta; order Lepidoptera; family Geometridae; genus Macaria; species Macaria liturata. The sequence continues at coordinate 13,182,295 of OZ026811.1, read as the reverse complement.
AGGAGGAAACATTTCTACTGGTACGGATGCGAAACAAGAAATATTATATCTAATTATTACTGTGTACTTTAATTTACTACTCAATTGGGAAACTTGGATAAATACAATTTTTGTACTTGTATCATTTTTCACAAACAGTACACTCACGACCATCACAAACACTTACACATATAAACTAACCAAGCTAAAACAAACACCATTAAACTTGTTAAAATTTTTTTTATTGTGGAATGAACTACGCACAAACTGGTTTTTTCAAATACCTATCTATATTTTGTCCACTGGGGGGCTTCTAATACCCTGTACGTGTAAAAACTTTACACAATATGGCACAAATAGAAAAATTAATTGAAGACATTGATGCATTCAATGTCTCCAAGTCTTATTTTTTGAAGGAACCAGAAGAGTGCGAACTTCATTTCCAAAAATCTAAAAATAATCTGATATCTATAATTTCCATAAATATTAGAAGTATTAATCGCAATTTAAACGATTTCCTAATTTTCTTGAAACGCCTCAAGTTTAATATAGATGTAATCGTTCTCACAGAATGTTGGTTAAATGAGAATTATTCTCCTCATCATATTTCCGGATACAAAGTCTTTTACACAACTAAATATTTTAATCAAAATGACGGTGTTGTTGTGTATACTAGAAATAGTTTAAAAAAAGTGAAAGTGAGTGAGGTAGATGTAAAGGAAAGTAACTGTATCATAGTTAAAATAGATAAAGACATATGTGTGGTTGCATTATATCGTCCGCCGTGTTTCACGAATCCAAAAAATTTTATTGACTCCTTGAACTTCACACTTGCTAAACTCAAAACTTTCCCAAACATTATAGTCACAGGAGATATAAACATGAATATTGACCCTAATAGAGACATCTCGGACAGACACTATAAAAACGCAGAAGAATACCTACTCCTTCTTGCTACTCAAAAAATTTTACCTGCTCATACTTTTCCAACAAGAGAGAAGAATTGTATTGATCACTGCCTTATTAAGACTAAAAATCCAGCAATCACCTTAGTTTTCCAAGCTACAACTACTGACCACTCTCCTGTAGCAATCCAGATTAAATCAAGTTTCGCGGTAAATAAGCAGCGACCAATTAAAATCACACAGATAAACTATGATGGAGTAAAAGATACCCTCGAAAAAATTAATTGGAACGATATACTCGACTACACAGATTTGGATAAAGCCACAGAAGTCTTTATGATGACCATAGCTTCCACAATTGAAAATAATTGGACAATAAAAACTATTCATCGATCGGAAGCAAATATCAAACCGTGGATAACACCTGGTTTAATCAGATGCATGCGCCATCGAGATAGATTGCATATAAAATGCAAAAAAGATCCAGGAAATGAAATCCTTAAGATTACCTATAAAAATTACAGAAACGTATGCAATAAAACACTGAAAAAAGTTAAAAGATGCTATGAACGAACTGAATTGCTTAAACATACAAAAGATTCAAAGAAAACATGGCAAATTATCAAAACCATTTGTAGTTACCCACAAAAAGAAAATACAGCTCAACATTTGCTTAATATAAAATGCACGGAATCGGACTCATTAAAGGAAGTAAACCAATATTTTATAAACGTTGGTTCGGAGTTGGCTAATGAAACCCTAGAATCTATGGCAGTTACTGAGGAACAGTTAGCATCAGAACAACACTCTGAATCTGAGAAGCAACTTTCTTCATTTGGGCTTTTGCCAATAGATACTGCTGAAATCTTTGACATTGTGAAGTCACTAAAAAATAGCTCAGCCCCTGGATGGGACAAGGCAAATGCTAAATTAATAAAATTTGTTTTGCCTTGTATCATCGAGCCCCTGACGGTCATATGTCAAGAGAGTTTCGCAACAGGTGTTTTCCCAAATTCACTAAAAAAGTCCATTGTGTGCCCTATCCATAAGGGTGGGGATGAAGACAGTGTCACCAACTACAGACCCATATCTCTACTCCCAACTTTCGCGAAAATCCTTGAAAAACTAATGAACAAAAGATTACACAATTACCTAGAAAAAAAAGAAATTTTATCAAAAAACCAGTACGGTTTCCGATCGGGAAGAAGCACTGATGAGGCGGTACTTGATGTAGTAGAATATATAAAAAATAAATTAGATAATCGAAAAAAAATTGCGGGTATTTTTCTTGATCTGGCGAAAGCTTTTGACACTGTCTCTATCCCTATTCTTCTGGCAAAAATGGCAGCTGCAGGCATTCGAGGGGTTCCTCTACAATGGTTTCAGAGCTACCTTAGCAATAGAGTCCAAGCTGTAAGAGTAAATGACAAAATAAGCCAAGAAGAAAATACTAAGTATGGCGTGCCTCAAGGTAGCATTTTAGGTCCGACACTTTTCTTGATTTATATAAACAGTCTCTGCGACTTAATGCTAGATAAAGGACATATTGTTACTTATGCCGATGATACTGTATTATTGTTTGAAGGTACCAGCTGGAATGATGTGGAAAACATAACAAATGCAGGTCTCTCAAAAGTGTCCCAATGGTTGAGGAAAAATTTACTCTCTATCAATATAACTAAAACTAAATACATCAGTTTTACGATTAATGACTCGACACAACCAAAATCCGGCTTAAACTTAAAAATACACAAATCAACATGCAATCAAGACTCCCAATGTACATGTAACAACCTGACACAAACAAATGAAATCAAATATCTAGGGATTATGCTTGACAAAAACCTGAAATGGACTGATCACATCAAGAAACTTTCTGGACGAGTAAGAAAATTAATCAGTATTTTCTGTCAACTTCGACATATCATGCCTTTCACGGCTTTGAGAAAGATTTACTATGCTTTAGCTCAGTCCCTAATTACTTACTGCATCAGTGCTTGGGGAAGTGCTGCAAAAACCTATTTGGAAAAACTAGAGATATCACAAAGAGCCCTTCTTAAAGTCATGACTTTTAAGAAAAGAAGATTTTCCACCACATCTCTATACAAAGAGTGTAAAGTGCTTACAGTAAGACAACTTTTTATTAAAACTCTGATATTAAGACAACACCGGCTAGTTGACAAAAGGAAAATTGGATCTTTATGTAACAAGAGGAGAAAGAACCAAATATTTGACATTCCAAGGGTGAGGACTAATTTTGGAAGACAGAGTGTTAGCAAGTTAGGCCCATCGCTGTATAATAAGATAAGCAAAATTATGGACATATCACACCAAACTAGGCATGAGAGCTCCAAACGAGTGCATGAATTTCTGCTCACACTGGACTATGATAAAACTGAAGAATTTATGGAAATTAAAGTATAACACTCATAAACCACCGGTTGACAAGTTTAGTAACATAATCACATTTTCACTATCAGTTACATACACACACACACACATACACACACACACACACACACACACACACACACATAACATACACGCTCATCTAACTATAACTAAGACTCAAATATGCACTATGTCGCCAAAGCACTTCTTATAACACGAATTGCATACAATATTTTTATAAGTACTAACAGGTATGTCTGGCTACATATATTATTTTGAGTCTCATTTCCAGCCGCCTCATGTAAGCTAAATATAGCGTATAGCGTAGGCTTTAATACCCTGCTAATGTATGTACCTTCATGTAGAAAATAGTTTTTTTTTTATATTTTTTTTTTTTTTTTTTTTTTTTTTAAAGCGATACTGGTATCACTAAATTTTATTGTTTACTGTCATTTCATTACTGTCATTGTCAAATCAGAATTCTTGTGTTTTTTGCTTTGACGATCGTTTTTTGATACCAAATTGTTATGTTCTTATGTTTCTATTTTAGGATATTTAACTTTCAGCAGGAGAAAGCCTGCCGCGGCAAGGATGCTATAGCCCTGTAACACAGGATCCTTTGTGATACCTAGTACAGAGCTTAGTACACCTACCAACGTAGTGCAAAAACTTTGTTATTGTCATATACCTACAATCATGTACGTAACACGTAAGTTGAAACAATAAAGGATTTTATTATTATTATTATTATTATTATGGGAAAGATAATAAGAAATCATTATTAATTTTATTGATTGTTTTGCTTCTCTTTTAGGTATGGAAATGGTATGATAGTGATTATATTTTTCGAAACAAAAAAAGTATTATATCATTGTTATGTGTTTGTTAGATAATTAAGACGTTCAAATGACCCTCATTTAAATTGAATTAATTGTGTAGGTAACGTGCATTAATCTACCAATTGAATAATTATGTTAATATATTCGTGTATATTCGGGTATACATACTCGTATGTTACATACAATGTATCAATACAGAGAAACTCGCAATTTTTATATGAACTACAATATTTACGTGAAATTCAAAAGAATAAGATTTTTTGTTTTAAATAATTCATTGAGAGAGATAGATATTTTCTAAAAATTATTCTATTCCATTCAACAAAGTTTTATGCTTCTCTGGAGTATAGAGCTACCGAGTATTACAAAAGTTAATAATATAATAAATAATAATAATAAATTTCTTTATTGTCCGACACATCTTCTTATATATAAAAATGAATCGCAAAATGTGTTGGTAAGCGCATAACTCAACAACGCCTGGTCCGATTTGGCCAATTCTTTTTTTTTAATATTCGTTAAAGTTCAAGGATGGTTTTTACGGCGAGAAAAAAATCGAAAAAAACCGCCCTTTTCTTTTTCCCACACAAACGTTTTCTAACTAACTAAAGAGTAAAAGAGTCAACAGACAGGACGAAGCCTGTCGGGTCCGCTAGTAATCCATAAAAATAACTACGGATTTCTCCGAAACTATAGTAACATACATATTTTTATAATGAATGATTAAAGTAGCATATATGCTAGTAGATAGTGTTAGTTTTATTACAATTAGTTCAGCAGATTTTACATGGGTTATGGATATGTTGTCAAAAATCAAAATTCAATGTAGGTAGGTTTGGACAACTGATGCCTAAACTAGTAATAAAACTGTATCTTAGGCATCAGTGCCTCCCAGAGTAAAAGGATTCCAGTGTTGTTATTACAAATGTAGTAAAGTGCTTGTCATAATGTACATTCAAAACTTAGACGTAAAAAATTGAATAAAAATAAGTATAATTACAATTTGCAGCAATGCTATTAACGTTACAAAGTGATATAAGCAACATTTACAGTACAGATCAAGGACACTAATGATATTTAAATAATTGTGCGAATGTAATTGTTAATGAAATGTGTGTAGGAATGCTGTGTAAAAATAAAAATGAAATGTGTGTAGGAATGTTGTGTAAAAAATAAAAATGAAATGTGTGTAGGAATCAGTGTTGCCAACTGCACCGTAATTACGGTAAAAACACCGTAATCAGCCTTGATCTACCACCTACCGTAGCAAACTAATTACGGTAGCAAAAAACACCGTAATACCCATTGTAAGATTTGAATGAATATTGTTTGTTAAATCTAGTAGATAATTTGATAAGTGTATATTAACTAAAATAATTTACAACTAAAAAACAACAAACAACTGCGGACAAATGCGGGTTAGTGAAGAGGATGCCCATTCAGCCCATTTCAAACACTTGCCAAAGTTTATGTTAGCCATTTTTGTCTCTACCACACTCGAATGCCGAGTGCGAAAGAGTCTTCAGCAGAGTCAACGACATCAAAACGAAAAAACGGAAAAAACGGAAAACGAAAGTTGTGATACCTGAAAGTGTGAGATACCTGTTAAAACACCAGATATAATCAACACCATGTTTATATCGCTAGCAAAAAGGATCCTAGGCAGATGGTCATAAACGAGGAAAAACTCCTTACTAGTAAATGTGAATGTAACCTCTGATACCACGTAGTTTTCATATAATAAATATTTAATTTCATTAAATTCTTATACTGCAATTGCAAATTCAATTATTATTTTATTTTTGAGGGTTTACATGTTTTATCAAACACCTTGTTTGTTTATTCAATACATTGGCACCTTTATACCTATTATTACTATAATTAGCAATTTATTGCGCTCTGTAAATATAATATTTCGATTGATACTAATAACAAAATGAGGTACCTACAGAAAATATTGCTGGTCTTTTATGTACGTTGCGCGAACAAATATAGGTGATAAGCTAGTTTCGTATATGCATTAGGTTTTATAAATACGTATTGTTTACGAGTACATAGTGCACATAGAACTGTGTAGTTGTTCGAATCATATTGCAGGTGCACGCACAGTAACGCAAAACTAATTCTAAAATATACATATAAGTAGGTATTTAAGTTTCAAAATGCCACCAAATTCTACGCAGAGTCTTATGTCCGATGTCGATAATGATGGTTCAGAGAAGCTGGTGGCGCCGCAGGCGGGCCCTCGACAATACAAAGTGACGTGGTCAAGAGTGGTTTTGTTCGCTTACCTGCATATGGCTGCCGTATATGGATTATATTTGCTGAGCACGGCCAAATGGCAAACCGTGATATTTAGTAAGTATATAAAATTTCTTTACAAGAACTGGATTTTATTGTCACAAAAACTAGTGACAATTTGGTTTTAGTTAACATTTGTTATCAATTTAGAAAATGTACGCAATGTAGTCTTTCTTATTTTCAGATTGCTTCACATATTATTTGAGCATTGTAAGCGTCTCCGCTGGCACTCATCGGTTGTGGACACATCGTTCCTTCAAAGCTACAAAACCTCTGGAATTTTTCCTGATGCTAGGTCATTGCTTAGCTGGTCAACATGCAATATTTATTTGGGTAAAAGATCATAGGTAATGTCATTTAGATTTCTGTTGTATTTCGTAGCTAGTTTAAAAATCAGGGGTTGTGATCCTTAGTAATAAAGAGAAAATGTCCTCAATTCCGGCTTCATCTTGGACTACAGTATTGCTTTTCGAACTTTGTGGACCCCGGTAGTCAAAACGACCTTCGGACCGGCTCTGACCTTGCATTACATTTTTTTGTAGTATTGACACATACCCATATTCTGGTACTGAATTTATGTATAAATTCATGTTTTTACTAAGATACGCTCGTTGATTCAAATTTTGTCCAAGAAAAAGAAATGTTTATGAAGTACAAAATACATCGCTGTATATGACAAGTACTTACTAAGTTTACCAGAAAATAGTTCTGATGATTCGTTGTTAGTTTTAGAATTATAATTAGGTATGTATGTACTTAGTGTAGAAGTTACAAAACTTCTTTCCGTCGATATGTATGTATATTGCTGCCATCGTGGCATTGGACCATTTTTTCTGTGAACGTTGTGCTGAATGTACGTTAAATTGATATTTCCTTTATCAGATTGCATCACCGCTACAGTGACACAGATGCTGACCCCTACAACCCCACTCGTGGATTCTTTTACGCCCACATCGGGTGGACTCTCGTAGACCGACACCCCATTGTGAAGAAACGAAGCAGAATGGTCGACATGTCTGATATGGAAGCAAACCCTATCATCATGTTTCAAAAAAGGTCAGTACTTTTTTACAAGAGGAAGCAATGATTTGGTACAATTTTTGTTTTGAAACATTGTAAGTAATGATATTATTTTTAGTCCTAGTATTCACTTTCTTATATATATATACGCACTTTCGCGTATAACAAGTAAAATTGTTAGTTCCGGATTGTTAGTCTTGGGCAAACCGTCAAATTGCATCAATGACTTCTCAGTTGGATCACTTGCTGCAATGTCCCTGAATATTTATTATTTATTTATTTAATTTTCTTGTACTGCCGTATTCTCTGGATGGATAAAAAACTTATGACACTAGACGTTGGCCACTATCAAGCAAATTTGTCAACAATATGATTGTGCATTACGTAGTATTTTTAGTGTGAATGTCTGTGATGTGTTCAAGTTTGATTGGTGCATCTTCCTAGTTACGTGTAACGATGACGACTCACTAGAGGGCGCTGTTGTATACATTATATTATCTTCTAAATTATTAGCCCGATTTTGGTGCGGTTTTTTCTGATAGGCTTAGATTGGTTTGGTAAATTAATTGATTTATGTGTGGTTGTTGATTACTCACTAGATGGCGCTTCATACATACATTTGTTAGCGCTTAAAACTAAAAGTGATAGGCCGATTTTGCTGCTGATTTCATTTAATTTTATCAATTCAGATAAACACTGTCCACCTATAGGTACTTATGAGTAGGTATGTGTACAAAATGAAACTAAGAAGCATAAAATAATATTAATTTAAAAAAAATCAAAAACCGACTTTAAGCCTACTGTCACTAAAAAGTTTTTTTTTGTCAACCTATGTATATTGCCCCACTCCTGGGCAAAGGTTAATAAATAATGTATTTTCATTTTTGCAACTTCAAAATTCTTATTTTAAAGTAAAGAATCTATCAAATTATTGAAATCACAATTCTATAAGTAGTCTTATTGATATCCGTAATATTTGGAGTCGAGACTTGAAGTCGGTTTTTGATTCTTTTTTATCATTGATTTTGGTAATATTTCTTTTCAGACATCGCACGTGGTTAATGCTGCTGCTCGCTGGTATCGTACCCACACTTGTACCGATCTACTTTTGGAACGAATCTTTTTTAATTTCATATCACATTAATATATTTCGCGTCATTTTATGTGTCAACGCCGCTTTATCTATCAATAGTGTAGCTCATGTCTTCGGTAGTCGTCCTTATGACAAAAACCTTATGCCGACTCAAAATTTTTTCATACATCTTTTGACCCTTGGAGAAGGATTTCATAACTATCATCATGCTTTTCCTAACGATTACAGATCTGGTGAATTGGAAACTTTTATGAATTTCGCGACAAGTTTTATTAATTTTTGCAAAAAATTAGGCTTAGCGTATAATCTAAAAGCGGCATCAAAAGAAGTTATTGAACAACGGATGGCCAGAACGGGTGATGGCAGCAAAGACACGTATGGTTTTACTAATTACAGTATATAAAATAGATGTGTGACGAAAATTCACTCTTCGTAAAAATTTAATGTGTATGTATGATAAATAAAATTGATTTTACTATGCAATCCATTCAAACATTAATTAACTTTATTAAATTAACTTTTCAAAGTTACATTTCTATCGATACCACTGAATATATTTCTGTTTTCGTCACTTTTGTAGTAGGTTTGTACACAATTTGTGCATACATTTGCATATTAAGAGTAATGCTAGTAGGTATGATATTGTTATAGTTATTTTTGTATGCTTTATGCGTCGGTTACAATATTACATAGGTGCATAAATCTCATAACATCAAATCACATTCCTTTATATTGTTGTTTGTACGATGTGTACGATATGCAATTAATAGACAATTCAAAGAACGGGTGTTGTGATATCAAAATTTGCGTGTACATTTATAGTTTTAATTTTTAAATCTTGATATACTTAAGTAAGATATAAAATTATTACCTACCTAATTTCATTTCAATAGGGTATTTTCCATAGTTATCAAATAAATAAGTTTTCTATTGAATATTATAGAATTAAAGGTCCTAATTAAGAATATTTGAATAAAATTACGAATAAAATTTACGCTCGTGACGTCACATGTAATAAAATAAAATATCTTGTCATTCACAAATAGTGATGTGGTTAGGTCGAATGAACGATAATTTGAATTTAAGTGAATGAACATATGAATCTAATCTCATATATATTTATTTTATTTACAAGGATGAACAAACTTTTAATAAAATGTTTGCTCGCGGTTCAAAAAAAGGGGTGGATTCATTAAGCTTGTACTGAATATTAATACATATATATATTATGATACGAGTGTGCAAGAACAACATAATGGATATTGTGACGTAGAACCTCTTCGAATGTAGGTGGGAGAACTATTTTGTTTGATGTAGGTATAAGAACTCTTTTGTTAAATGTAGGTATAGGAACTCATTTGTTTTTGTAAATAGGTTAGTAGTTTATTTAGACATGTGAATTTTGGAGGGAATGGAGGGATGAAAAATAAAGGTTGAATGACGTTGTGCCAAATGAAAACGGTGTTTCTTTCCTATCCCTGAACCCGCTTCCGTAACAATATTACATTAAAAAAGTAAGAAAATATTTTAGATTTAATAAATAATAATCTGAAAGTTTCGGGGCGAAATTAATTTAGTAATTAATTCCGCACCGAAACTTTTTATAAAATGTATTAGCGAAATTAATTTAGTAATTAATTCCGCACCGAAACTTTTTATAAATTGTATTACTTACCATAACAGTATTTTGATAATATGTTGCAAATGAACGCATTTATTCTCCTAGTCTATATGTTACGTTCATTCTTTTAATACCATTCCCATCACTAAAATGATAGACAACGTTGAAGTCTATCATAGAGTGTTTGTCAAAAGTTTTTGCTGTTTTAATAACGTCTTCGTATTTTAGTGAAATACAGCGTAATTATGTTGAATCAAAGTGTTTTATTCTACGTGTGTAAATAGTAGCTTACATGACGTACCGTTTGTGTACAAGAACTATTAAAAATACCGAAGTGGAGTGAATTCATCGAAAATTTTGTGATTTTGTGAGAGCCGACGGTTTGTTTACTATTTTTTGCAAGTATAGATGAATAGACTATGCTGTGCTATTACTTACATATTCTATAAGACTTTGAATCCATTTTTACATAAATCTTGAACAAAGAATGTAACGAAATAACTAATACCTATCTACGCGTAGCCCTATCGTATTGTTTTGTTTGTTTTTAACATCGTGACGTCACGCCTCTGACTTATCACGTGACTTAGCGTTTTAGCGGGAAATACGAAAAATATTTGTTAAAACTGCCTTTTGGTTATTAAAATGGCCCAACATTTAAGAATAACAGTCGTAAAGCGTTTCTTTTAGTGACTTAGAACATTTTGGAGTAGTTTACGAAAATTAGTCAACAACCGTATTATTATTATATTCATCATCATCATCATCCACAGCCCTTGGGATCCCACTGCTGGGTATAGGCCTCCCTTTGTATGTGCAATCTGCGTCGATCTTGTTGGTTTATTGGTTTTTTCTCAGAAAGTACTAAACCGAATGAAAAAAAAAATTTATTGGACCATTTCGGAAACTATCCCCGTCGAACAAAAAAAGAAATTTTGAAATCGGTTCATAAATAACGGAGCAATTGCGTAACATATCCACAAAAAAAAACTTTCAGAAGACTTGATAACCTCATTTTTTTGGAAGTCGGTTAAAAAAGAAAACTTTTGAAATTCAAATATAAGTTTTGCACTTCTAGCTAATCAAATTTCATTTCTTACGACACAAAAAAATGTGACAAAATGTGTGTAAATAATCACTATTATAGTATAAAAGCAAAGTCGCTTCTTCAAATTAAGGTATGCTAAAATTACTCAGCGGATTTTGATGCTGTTTTTTAATCAAATGGAGTGATTCATGAGGAAGTATATTTGTACAATATACGCGTGCAAAATTGAAATATATGTAAAATTAGGTGTTAGTAGGTATAGGTAAGTGATATTGAACGAATAAATTACGGAATTAAAATATTAATTATATACAACATTAGTATTGCTTAGTTAATGCTAGGTTAAAAATGCAAGAACTGAAAATTCTATGACGGCCTAAAAGTTTACACGTACATAGAATGTCATGACAATGTTTGTATGAATGACCATTTTCGACGTTTATCGACACCTGTGATTGTTTTACAAGTTTCCAGGTTAAAATTATTTTAATCATTCTTAAATCAGAAGATATTCAAAATAAATATTGTTCTAAGATACAACACAAGAATAGCATCTTTCAAATTACAATTAATATTTATATCCAATATACTGAAAGGCCTCTCCGGTAACAGTAGGTATCTGTTGATGACTCAGGAGTAGCTCGTGAGCTTGGCTGGTGAAAAAATTAGCAAGAGTCAAGAAAGTTAACGTCGACGTTAGTAACAGAATCACACCAGTTTTGCCATGTCAAAAGCCCTAAGGGTAGTTAAAAAACTCAAGAGTTTAGGATCAGTCCTTTTGACACGATAAAATGATGAATTCTTTCTTGACACGAGAGTCAAGCCCTCTACTAAGTACCTTTTGAACCAGGGTGATGGTAATGAGTATAGAAATCTAGTATGAGACTACAATTCTAGTAAAAAATAATGTGTCAAGAATAGAAGATAGCGGTGTGATGGTAGTATATTATGTGGGATAGGATTTTTGATCCCGCAGTGCTCGCATAACGTGGGCAAATCCGCGGATCCATTAGTTTGCATTTTTAAACATAGACGTAAATTACATAATTATTCACTAATTTCATTACATATTTAAACTTCCAATGAAACAGTATTTTGCCAGAAAGCACGAAGACTCGAGTGACAAACAATTAAAATAGTTTAAAGAACTTTAAACGTGTGGAAGAAAAGGGCAAGTATTATTCTGACAACTATTGATATGCCACCTAACAACATCCAAAATTTTGACATCCATCCAGATGTAGTTGATAAGGGATTGCCGAAGCTGGTGACCCCTCAAGCCGGTCCACTAAAATATCAGATCCTTTGGGTACGAGTGATTTTCTTCACGTATTTGCACATCGCTGGTCTGTATGGATTGTACTGGACCATAATCGCGGCGTCGTGGTCTACTGTGATATTAAGTAAGTTACTTTTTTATGAGAGATCTTTGTTTGCTTTTTAACATTTTTAACTCCGTTGCTGTGAACGTCACAGCACAGTAAAATTTTTGTGCTAATTTCTGTATGGCAACTTTTAAATTTGTTGGGCTTCTTAAATACGGACTAACTACTAGTCCGTATTTAAAAAGCTTGTAACTACATCCGTATCATTTTAGGATAAGAATGCCTATGTAACTCAATTCTGAATGAGATACTTTTTTTATTTGGGTAATTGTATTTTTAGATTTCTTCGTATTGCAAATGGCCTCATTGAGTACGACGGGAGGAGCTCACCGGCTTTGGGCACATCGCGGTTATAAAGCTTCAAAACCTCTGCAAGTATTCTTCATGCTTGGGTACTGTATGAGTGGTATGGACACTCTCTTTATCTGGATCAAATTACACAGGTACACGAATCTATTGAGATAAAATAAGTAAATATGTTTTATTCGATACAATTTATTTGGAAAACTTTAGAGCTGGCAAGGATGTAAGCGTAAAGTGACAACGATGAAGTAATTGGTCATACATAACTTTATTTCTTTTTATGTTTCTTTAGACTCCACCATCAATACAGCGATACTGATGCCGACCCACACAACGCTAGTCGAGGGTTCTTCTTCTCCCACGTGGGTTGGCTTTGTGCTGACGGACACCCTGAGATGAAGAGGCGAATCAAGCTTGTGAACATGGCCGATATAAACGCTAACCCTATCATCATGTTTCAGAGAAGGTTTCATTGATTCGTAATTTCTCATTACAAATGATCCCTATATTTTGCTCAGTATGCCCAATGTCGACTTTGTTGATAATTTTGCAACAGTAAAAGATCTAATGTGGAATGATCACCAATATTATTAAAACCCCATTGTTTATATTTTTACAGATACGTAGCCTGGTTGAACTTGGGGCTGGCAGTGGTTCTGCCGACGCTTATACCGATATACTTTTGGAACGAACCTTTTTCAGTTGCATACCACACGAATATATTTCGATTAATGTTTGGCTTTACCGTGACGTCTTTTGTAAATAGTTTGGCTCATATTTTAGGCAGTCGCCCTTACGACAAAAATATTTTGCCTAGACAGAACGCTTTTGTTAATCTTTTTGCTCTTGGAGAGGGTTTCCATAATTACCATCACACATTTCCTTACGATTATAAGGCGGGGGAACTTGGTAGTTTTATGAATTTCACGACAACTTTCTTGGACATTTGCGCGAAGTTTGGCTTGGCGTATGATTTCAAGGAGGCATCGACAGAAGTTATAAAGCAACGAGCAGCTCGCACCGGCGATGGCAGTGCCGATAAATATGGACTATCTGTTGTTGCTAATATAATAACGTAAGCAAAGTTACGAAGTCAACTATTTTGTTATTTCTTGTAATGCGCTGTTTGTTACTGAGCATGGAATGATTAAAATGTCTTGATATTATTGTTATTATTTGTATTTTACTTTTGTATTCTTTTATTGGGTATGAAAAGGTTACTAATGTACATATTTTCATGCCAATATATACTCCAATCAAGGTTTTACCTTCTGAAAATAGAAAATACAATAATCACTATGAAGGATCAGAAAGAAGATCCAATAAAGATTCTCCACAACACAGTACATAAAGTACACACAAAACGAGCGGAACCCAACACACTACTTATACCTGCAAACAGTTAATCAGTTTCCGAGATCTAAGGCCCTACCACAAACATCATAGCAATGTTCATTCCATTAATATTGAGGTGATTCATAGGTACATAATTATGTGCGTAAAATGTACTTAGTTGAATTTTTTTACCCTATTTCTACTCGTCATAATTACCGATTCTCATAGGTTAATTCTGAGGGTTGCACGACCACGAAGATAAGCTGAATTTCCGGAATAATTCTCAATTACATCAATAGGGTAGATCATGTAGGCAAGTTAATTAAAAACTATTCACTAGAGTCCGAATGCAGGCTAGAAAAGTATATTACAGACAGGGGCAATAACCAGGCAAACAAGAAACATCAAAAATTTTCTGAAATCACCAGCTTAATATAAAAAAAAGGCAACGGAGGACCAGCGCTGGATGCTTGAATCCAGCATATGCTGATTTGGGGTCGGGTTGGGAAACGATGAAAAGTACCATGTTTTTCTATTTACTTATTATATTTTTTTTTAATGTTGTTTTGTGTCTCAATAAATGTCTTACATGCTTTTTTATTCTTGTATTTTAATTTTCCACTACCTACTATAATATTGCTAATTTGAGACAGTAGTAAGAGCCCAGGCTCTCACGCGAGTTTGCGTGCCTTACCTAGGTCCTAAACCCTATTCCTAACGACCTAGCTGGAACCCGCGGTAATTGTATGCTTATTTGGACCCTGATAATTACTACCGATACGGATTTTGGGAGCTCAGTTCTTATAATTACAGGCTTTACTGTGTATTTGAAATAGAATACATATTTATTTAACAAAGGTATTGTTTTATATTATTTGTATGTTTGGAAAATCGCCTCTTATACTTAATATGTAATTTTACATTCACAGGTGTGATTTTTTAACACGTCTGAACGACAAAAGTCGAAAACTCCACCAACATTCAACCAATATGAATTTAAATTACCAATAACACCGTTATAACAATTTATTTACCATAATTTGCCACCAAATTCCAGCAATACTGCGACCGATACTGATTGAATATTAAAACATCAAATTACAAATCCATTGCATGACACGCTTTTTGTACCGAATTTAAATAAAATTCAATTAAGTTTTACACCATAAAGTATAATGATTGCATAATATGCAGTCAATGACTGCTCGCCCACCCGTGGCCAGAAAATGAACACTTACGGCATAACATATTATAATAACACTGCTTTTGCCTCCGCTGGGATTAATATAATTATGGATTCCTTATTTTGCTCTACGTACAATTTTGAGCTTTTGGTTTTGTTAGAATACTCGATAGTAATAATATCAAATACTTACGGGAATAATTAATAATCTTTACTTTTTAAAAGGATCTCAGTTGGATATACAACTCGTTCTAACTGAAATTCATACTTCTTCATAGTCTAAAGCTATCACCACTCCAACTTTCCAGCTGAGAGATATAAATTCTCTGTTAAAACTATCCAAAAACTTCTTGCCCGTCACTTCAGCCTTTTTATAGCTTACATTTGATACTAAAGCAAATATTAAATAACCGTTAGAATAAAACGTTTCATGTTACCGAAGGCGGATATAATAAATTTTTCGTTTTATGCCTTGTGTAATGAAATAAAGAAGTCGTGGGTTTCGCTTAGTTTACAGTAGAGCTGAGCTGGGTAGGGAGTTATGATGTATTTAATTTCATAATATGTACGTATGATTGGATGAATTTAGAAAGATGGAAGGTGTCGGGGGTTTATTTTATGTCTAAGAGCGTCTGGCATAGTAACTCCAAGTATCACAATTTAATTGTAGAATTTAATCACATTTCAAGTTACTTTATAGCTGAAAATTCAAAGAATTACAAAAACAAATTTTCCATACCGTATCGTTATTTTAAAATACCATGAAATTTACGTCGCAGCCTAATTAAATTCCTTTTGTTCTATCACATTAATTAACACACAATTACCAAATTTAAACATCTGACCCGTCAAAGTGAAATTCCCTTTTATCATTATCCCATTGACCTCGATAAAATTTATTGACTCGATAAAATTTCCTCGATAAATCTTACAAAAGGACGTTAAAAGTAGAAAGAATAAGTAAAGAAAGAAAAGAACGCATCTGACGATAGTCCTGTAATTGAACGAAGTAATAAACTATTGTACAGACCGATACTGTTCGAGTTGAGGCAATTTGGCTTTTAATCCAACGAGATAGAGTTCTGGATAAAAGCTTTTATCTCCGATTAAAGACGTCGCCCACGCGCGTTTTGGCTTGATAACGACGATATATAGCCCAATTTGCACGTAAGTGACACAATTTCTTTACACACAAAAGGGCTTGAAGTTGACAATAAACGTAAGTGGTGACTCGGCACTATGCCAATTAGGCGACGGAAATTATTCAATGGAGTCACTTAGATTACTTAATGACAGCTTTATTGTGAATTGAAATATCAGAAGTTGTAATAATCAACGGACTTTGAATTATGCCAGTATGCACAAATGTTATAAATCTGTGTGGATAAAAGTAATAAGGTAGTGCCCAATATGTTTTTTTTTTGGTTTGATAAGAATAGAGGTTGTGAAATTTAGATGAATCAGATCTAATTAATAACAAAACGCCTATTTTTCTACTAATTTGAAGAACATGAACTTATCGGACAAAACTATAATTAAGCATGAGTAAGTGCATGCTACATTTGATGATCATCATCTACAAACTTCCTAACCACACCGTAGATCTAGACAATATTAAGTATGATTCATCCGGCAGTAACAAGCGTGTAATAATGTATCACTGCAATGAGATGAAGCCAAAGGTGGTGAATGTGGCGATGCAATCAGTTAGCACGTGTAGGAGTACGCGGTTTGTACGCGTGGCGCCCGCGCCGGCAAGGAGATGCACGAGATAAGAACGTACGAAGTTTTGAATTATGATGTTTGGATTCTTTTAATATTTTTAAACTAAAACAAGTTTGTGCTTGAATACAATGTTCTTGAAAAGATTATTTTTGGCTTATGGTCATTGGCTATTCTTTGGTCATGGTTTGACATGATTTTAATAACAAAAATTTTCATATTAACAAAACTAGACATTGTAACTTCTAAAATTTTATAAAAACTAAATGTTATAAATTCAATTTGACGAGATATTGTAATTTGTGTAGCATATTCTGTGATATTAGTACTTATACCTATACCTATGTATGTTACAACTTTACATTATCAATAAAGATTCTTTATCTTTATCTTTTATCTTTATCATGAAAACTGTGGAATTTTTTTGTATTTTAATGTAAATTAAAGTCTTCTACACTACGAAAAGCACCTGGATAAAATATGGGGTGGGGTTGAATAGAGTATGAGTGGAGCAAAGGAAAATTATGAAATGTTCAGAGGTGTAATATAAATTAGAAATACATAACTTCTAACGCCCTTATGTCGATGTCAAATTTACGCCCAAAGTGTGGCCATTACAATTTACTACGTGTATTCTATCTATTATGATCCTTGCATCTAAGATTTCTCATGGTGCGAGTAGCGTGGGTGAGAGGGTATCCCTAATGATGGCTCGCGCCTGCAATTATACCAGGCTCCGGCGCCTGCCCTTTGATCTACTGCTAGGGAAGACAGCTTGGGAAGATAATATTACGAACTTATTTTGGAAATTTATAAGATGTGGCCAAAATAATTACAACTGACCTGAGTATTTTAAAATGATTTCAACATCATTATTCTTAAAATGTACTTTGTTTCGTAAAGACTTTTTACAAATCATTTAAAAAGTTTCTCTTTTTTATATCGATAAATGGTGGAACTAACTACAAAAATAGAAGAATTTGAATAAACAAACTTATTAATTTAAAAAGGAAACCTATTAAAAAAGCTCCATATTCTCAGATGAAAATTAGTCAAAATGAATAAAACAATAATGTTAATGAAGTCTTGATTAGTGGCAACCCCACAGAGAGTAGATAGTTATTATGGCAAGCGAGGGTAAAATGAGCGCTAAGCACCAGTCACGGTTGTCCGACCAATCTTCTACGAGCCACAAGTTATGCTACGCTTTAAAACTTGCTAGCTGAATTTAACTTTAAGATTTACAAATACGTTTTACTGGTTAAATTGATCCAAACTAGGATGTGTAAGAGAAGGGTATTCTGAAACACCTCTTTCTGAACCTCTGTAAGCTGGCAAAGTGCTGCAGCACCTCTGAAGTTGCAAATGTCTATAGGCTACGGTATCTGCTTACCATCAGGCAGATCGTCTGCCTTTTTGCCACTTTTAAATACATATATTTTAAATCTATTAATTAATTTCACGAAAGAAATAAAACTAACTTATGCGTTATTATGGCGAGAATTCCTCTTCGAGAGAAATTATCAAACGCTGTTATTGATTAAATTAGATCAATTTATACTTCTTTTAAATTTTGATTCGTAATTTATAGTAGAGTTAAGTAGAGAACGAGTGAACGCTTGTGCCGAGAAGAGTTCAATCAAACCAACCAAGAATTTATGAAATGAGTTAACGTCTACACTACAATGAAATCACTAATTCCATATACACCATGTACAAACTCTCAGCATCATTCCCGTTCATACGAAGAATTATCTGCGGCATAATGTGACGTAGCGAGTTGTCTTGTTGCGATTAAATTGTTCGCTTGATGGCGATCGTTTACGTAATGGCCCCATTTGAGGATGTTACACAGTTATCCAGGCAATTTGGAGTTAGATGGGAACTGACTAACTTTGGGGCAATAGATGCTGGTGGAGATTCGTGAGAAATTGACAATGATGTTCTTGTATTGTATTAGTTAGGTTGATGAAGATGTTAATTGGTTTGAGTTCTCGAAGTAAACATATGTGGTAGCTGTCGCATAAATAAGTTTTGTTATTATTGGACATCGCAACGTATAAAAAGCAAATCCATATCATACCAAATCCAAGAAACATTAGTCTTACAACCACATACAATAATTTGTTTACATTAACTAAAGCCAAGTAAAATTTATACAAATAAGATATTTAGTAACTCACCATAGACAGTTAGTAAAGCAGGCTCAGATATCCTCTTGCCAGCAATGTTCTCAGCAACGCAGCTGTAGTTTGCCATGTCCTGGAAACAAAATAAAGATATGATGTTATTGAGTCAGGACTAATATCCTCTGTAGGTACGCGTAAAAGAAGTATGATATCCTATTCTGACACAAAACACGAGACATTCATCATATATCTCAAGAAAATTACACAATTGGGATTTAACTTCTTTCCAACTACACAAAATAAGAAGATTTATTTCCACTTCAAAGTTCGCGTGTCATATCTCTAGATGCTTAGCACAAACAATTGAGCTAAAGACTGTCAACAACCAATAATCAAACTCAAACGTATAGCCTTGCTGAATCATTGATTGGATCCCATTAATTCCTTCAAACAAGTCCTAGAGCCAACAGACAGAGGCCCATAAAACTCAAGAGGCTCCATAAAACAGATGAAGCTGCAGTCAATTAGTTTGAGCACGGGTTCTCGCGCCTGTCTCGTGTTCTGCTAGATACTAGATAGTGCAAGAGTGGGTAAAGACTCGGTCACAAGGAAAATAGCTGCAGGTTAGTGTAGTCACGCATTGATAGATAGATATATGTATAAATAAAAACTTATATATAAGGATAAATACACATGGAAACACATAGATGCGTAAATTAACAAATTTTCATCAAAAATGATGGTTTGTATAAAAAATCAAAAACATCAAAAATACTCCGAAGGAAAAAATACTTAAATGTAATCACATTAAGAATGTAAACAAGTATTTGGCTGACTATAGAACATGTTAATG
This sequence comes from Macaria liturata, assembly GCA_964023185.1. NCBI lineage: Eukaryota > Metazoa > Arthropoda > Insecta > Lepidoptera > Geometridae > Macaria > Macaria liturata. Next base: position 13,162,188 of record OZ026811.1, on the reverse strand, counting down.
GCATGGAAGGTAGCGGTAACCAAATTGATGGCTCGCCAAAACTTAGAACACCCTTTTAAAGTTACTTTACCTACTTAGTTTTGAAAGTTTGTATTATATTTTAATTTTTCCATGTGCCAAGGTTTCAAGTATGTCCATGGCTCTAGTCAGCTCATTAGCATTCTAGTGAGTGTCAATCGGCACAATCGCGCCATCTTGTCGACTGGCCGCGTTGTTCAAGCATCGGGAATTAGCTTTAAAAGACGGCTGTTTATTCACTCTGACTGTCAATAAATAAACTTGCCAGTTTAGTAATAAAGTTAAGGCTATCAATGCTTTCAAAACACTTTAGTTTTATGCTGTTATATTTATACAATATTTCTGGAGATGGTTTTAGGCAACCTAAAGGCTTTGTTTCAAAGGGTCAAAGCAATTGTTATACAGAGCTATGAAATCAAATACAACCCAAATCAGTCAGTTCTGGACTTCTCCATTGAGATAAAAATCAAAAGTAACAAATTAATCCTAACAACATTCTCACTACATCTTCCTCATGTAAAGCAATACCCACCAGTTCCAGCAATCACCAACTTTGTCGCAGTGTGAATAATTAGCGAGCAGACGTTTATTAATTGCAAGCTGCAGAGCCAGTCGTTCTGTGCCAGTATACCCTTTCAAAGCTCTTGTCGCTGATAAAAGTGGACTGGACATACCTGAACGAGGGATAAGGTACAGGAATGATATGTTGTTGTAGCGGTAAGAATTTATATAACGGACATTTTTGGAGAAACACAACACAGGTATAGCAAGTTATTTGGCTGTCAAAAAGTAGGTTTTTTGCTGAGTTATAAAAACAATGGTGACATTACTGACATCGTGACTTAAAGATCTCTTTATTTTAGGATAGATAATGCAGATCACGGTGCTTTAATTGCTAGGATTTGAAATGGACTTCAACATAACTGTTTTTAACCAGGAACGTGTAGTCGATTAATCTATAGCAAGATTTGTTTTTTCGAATATGAAAAATAATAAAACAATATTTATTACGAATCTTTGGCTACGTTTGAGTCGTTTACGTTTGTCTGCGATGAAAACTTTTAAGTCTCGGATAATTTCAGTCCGCTGCAGAGTTTTTGTGTCCTTAACCACTTGGAGCTTGTAAAATTAGCCTGACTCGTGCCGATCTGGAGAGGTTCTTCGACGAACTCTAATTACCGTTTTACAAACTTTACCTGTTTGGATTTTCAAATTATTTTTTAATCAGTTGTAACTATTAACTCAATCTCTACAGAAAACTAAAAACATCGTGATTATAACAATGAACTATATTCTACAGAAATGTCCCGTCTTACATTTTGCTTCCACAGTACTGTTTTCGATAGTTCAAAGATTATTATTATTATTATATTTATAGATTTTTATCTATCTCTCGTTTCCGAGGGTTACTAACTAATTTTCGCGGGCTTGCTTATTACTTACTGCAATTAGAATAATTGGCCCGTTTGCCATAATGTTTTTGTGTAATTTACTTATCAACATTAACAAATTGGTGTAAATACGTATGCACAGCAAATTTATATCTCGTACAACCTAGCTCTATCCAGTGACGGAGACTATAAAAATAGCGTACAGAACAGACAAAGCGCATCAACCTCTCATGATCCCCGCACGCTCCACTTCACCCAATACTCGTATGTCCGTCTTCGCTCCTTGCTCCATCTCCGGTTTCCGCTCCGAGGCACTCGCTAATTAGGCAAGTCGCGCGGACATGGATTAATTGCCCTTCTGTCGTGTGTATTCTCTCTTTGTGGCGAACTTTAGACGGAGATGGAACGGTCTTGGTCTGTAGTTTGCTTTCGGTTCTTTATTTGCAAATATGATGGCTTGCAAATATTGCTTTGGTGGGTTCAAAATAAAAGGCGAAGAAGATTATTAATTGGATGTTAAAACGGAGGTTGAGCTAGTGTTTATATGTTTTGCTGATTGTGAATTATGAAGAACTAAAATAATTATTATGTTTTTCAAACAGTCTTTGTAAATATTTTAATCTGCTAGAGCGATAAAATTGCACTCAGCTTTATCAACTTACTCCTTTTAGCAAGTAACAATAACCATTTTTCTCATAAACTTGGAACAATAAGCAGTTTTATTTCTTTCGTTGTATGAAAGAGTTTCTGTACTAATGTTATTACCTTCATCATCTTTGATAGCCTTCTGCGTGATCCTTATATCACAGACCACACAAAAGCTGTATTTAAACACAATTCAATTAAAAGGCTAAAGTATTTAATGAAATCAGAAGATCTATATCTATAATATTTGTTACTCCGCAAGCAATAGTTTGGTAAATTGGTTTGAACAGTTCCGCTAAGTACTTGTTTTTAATTTTTCACTCGTATTGATAATTAACCACTAATAAGATTCAAAATTTAAAACATATGAACTGCCTTTAGATATATGTTAGTCTTAGAGATAATTGAGATTTGACTGGCCTGTTAGCTTAGTTGGTAGTGGCTCTGCCTTCTAATCTAGAGGTCGCGGGTTCAATTCCCGCATGACACAAGTATTTATGTACTTTAAAAAAATATATAATTACTTGTGTTGAGTCTGGTCGTTTGTATGTATAATAAGTATGTATTTACAAAAGAAAAGTATATAAGTATTATATCCGTTATCTAGTACCCACGACACAAGCGTTTGCTTAGTGTGGGGCTAGATGGCGCTGTGTGCAATGTCCCGGAATATTTATTTATTTATTTATTTAATTAAGCTTATCCAAGATTACACTAGCGATTAACAAAACAAAAGAAGTACCTAGCAGATTTGTCTAAACAAACCCAACGTTGCCGCGTTGGATCCAACGTAACTCAGTAACAACATAACCCGAGAGGTGTCACCACTTTCTTCATTAACTTAATATGCTTTTATATTAATGGGCGCGTCCTCTGTAATTTCAACGCTTGTAAAATATAATGTGTATGCGTAATGAACGCTTGTATGTTTGTTGTGGGTTTGTTATTAGTGTAGTCTTGAGTGTCGAGAGTTGGAGACTTTACCGCAAATGAGGCTTGCTTTTACGTCGTATGGCGCTGGCGTTGCTTTATGGTGTCGTTGTTATATTTCACTGGGAATTGTGATTAGCTGGATACATACTTAGAGAGATGTGTGCTTTGTATTTGGATTGTAACTTTTTTATTTAGAGTTGACTGTACAGTGACTGTGACAGTAGGAATAAAAGATGAAACACGCTAAGGATTGAAGATTGTAGTTCATGCAGCAAAATAACTATAAAAGTATATTGTTTTCATTAAAATTGAAACGAAAACGTCACACGATAATCTCGACTACTAAGAAATATTGAAATCTACAACATCGCATACCCATTATTGTTACTTTTCTATAAGTTACAAGTGTTAAACGTTACAAGCATACTAGACAAAATTTCACATATTCCAATCTATGAACCAGTGATTAGACAGAGAAGACAAATTACCTAGAAACAGGTATTGCACTTAGGCCACTTACCGGCAGATATCTTACACTGGATAGCTAATGCCTAATGCCTAGCCACATAGTGGTCTGATCTAATTGGAAACAACTTCATTAATTGCGGAATTTAATTACCTAGCTAATGAACTTGATCACGGATATTTTGCTGGACGCCAGATACTAATTCTGGAGATTAATTCCTAGCTTTCATGTATAGCTGTCAACGCTAGTGTAGGCTTGGAGGAAAGATTTCTTTGAATTAAACATTACAAAGTTAAAAAAAACCTAGGGGAGTATCTATGTATGTAGATGTATCTAGACTAATTTAAACTCCGAATTAGGACTTTCAAGATAGAAACGATGGTTTAAATCTGTAATAAGCTTAACATTACTCTAATGTGAAAAATTATACAACGGATAAAATATGCCAAAATCTGTGAGAAGTTCAAATTTACTTTTTGCAATTATTTTAATGATTGCAAATAGTAAATTTAAGCATTAGGCAATATATAAATTATATGTATGATTTTTCCTCTAATATCAAACTACATATTTGGACCAAAATCATACTGACAGTCTCAACGCTGTATTTATGTCTTGTTTTCACTATAATTATTACTGAGATAATGATTTCAGTAGTTTTAAACCAAACAATCCAAGTAATTATATACCATCCAAACCAGCTTCCACGAAGCTTTCAATTTCATTTGCACCAGACATAGTTATGTCACCATAAATCCGTATAACAGCTTCATTCGCTCGAAGTAGGACGTGTATGAAAACATTAGAGACACTTGTTGTTATTCCTGGATCAGTGCGATTGCCACCATGTGTGGTGGAGACTCATAGTCTAAATGATTTTAAGACTCCTTCTTTTTACATTTCAACCTCACCATCAAGACTAATAAGTCATTTTGACTTTTTATTTGATGATCTCATAAAACATTGTTAGTGTTTAGTTGATTTTGAATAATTTTTATTTGTAAAATAATATTTATTTAAGCATTATCCTTATTTGAATTTATGGTTATCTAGGTAAACTCATAGGTAAGGGAGTTTCTCATTCTTTTGATTGTTTAAGATCAATCAGCAAAGTTAGTGTGCTAAGGTCAATACTTATTCAAATGAGCTCATTCAAGTGAACCAGTATAATTGAAATGTACTGTAACTGGCTTATGTGAAAATTTATCCGAAGCATTCGATACACTAGCGCCATCTAGCCTAAATCTTAGCAAACTTTTGTGTTTTTGGTGTCTTTCTTTTATACAGTAATTGACCGTCTCGTGGGTGTGTTGACGACGTGACTCATATACTTATAAATTTATATGGGTGGTTTAATTATCCTGCAGTAGGATACTAGGCGTGCAATGAATGTCTACTTATTTCAGACATAATAATATAATTTTAACACTAGTAACTGTTGAAAACATCTAAATCTATGTTGGCATTCAGATTTTCAAAGAATAAAATTAATGTTAGTAGGTCAGAGTAGGTTAACTCATTGAGAGTTAATCAATTATTATCACACAGGTTTTATGGAAAACATCTAACTCTGACATAATATCATTACAGCTTAATGTAAATGTATAAATCTAAATTTATGTAGTCTCCGAATCGAACATATAATAATTATTACTACGCCCGCCTTGATTAACCTTGTTACTTTATGTTACTTATGCTACTCATAATTTTAATTTTCCTGTCATCAAAGCTTTTATTTACTAACATTTAATTCCCTCTCTTAAAACGTTTTACTACTCTATCAACATATACCACAATAATACTAGACACGTGTTTTTTTATCCTTCTTCAACTATTCCATTTTATAACCCGTAGTAATGGCTGTATAAATAATGTGACGTTTAATTTTGCGCTACATGTTTGCGTGGGATCCTATAGTGTTGGCGACCAAGTAGGGTTAACAATACGTAGGTTTGGCTTTACAGCGGAGGTAAAGTTTGTAGAAATATTAGTGGTGTGAGGAAGACGTTTTATAGCAGAGTCTCTGTGGTTTATATTAAAATTTATTAGTGAGTGGTGAGTGATTGTTAAAATTGTCGAGAAATTGTGGTAGGATTAGAAACTATCAGTAACAGATCACATCAAAATTAATCAATCTAAGAGGTAAATTTGTAATTCAACAAAATACAGTTAAGTTGAAATTGCCCAACCAAAATTAAAAAAATTATAAGACATACTGTATAGAGGCTTAAAGTTATAAATGATAAATAGTATTTCTAACACTAAATTGTTCAAAGATTTTTTTTATAACTTAGCCTAAGTACCTTGCTTTGCCAGAAACAAGCTACCACAAATGTCAAAACTTCCATTATGCCTAAGTAACACTCGAGTCAAGTCCAATGTTTAAGTCATACGCTCACACTTGGCCAGTATTCCGTGAATGGGTAAACACATTTATTTATGCATGCCATTGACTTGGATCCTTCATTGTGGTGTAAAGCCATTCATCAGTGCCAACTGTCAAACGTACACTTTGCACCTGTCAAAATAAGGTTTTGTGGCGAAAAGTCATATTTTAAAACCTTTGTCTCCATTTCTCCTTTTTTGATGGCTTTCATATTCTTCGACTTTCAGTTTTTTGTAACTGGAAACTTTGGAAGTTTTGAGTTGTTTTGGCAGTAGCTAACAGTACCTGTGGCTTTATTTATTGGTTTTTGATTAATAATATATTCAATTGATTGTATATGTTAATATACTCCAAGGAGTCAAAACCTCACAAGTATTCCAATAATGTCACTGTGAGTCTTATTACTAGCGTCAACTTCTTTCAGAAAAACAGGATCTCTTATAATTGGACCACCAAGATACAAGCTAAACGCCTAGTATGGGGTCTACTGTTAATACTATAAAGTATTGTAAGTTAACTAAAATGTGAAAATTGTAATGTGTAAGTTAAGTTTTCAAATGTCAAATAAACATATTTTTACTTTTACTTTTTTTTTACTAGTATTCAAACTCACCTGCAAAGTAGCCTTAGAGATCAGCAGGTTTCCTTCAGCTGACACCAGCACGTTGAAGTCCTGGACTAGCGGAGTGCCGTGCTTCAGCCAGTAGACCCTGGGAGCTGGTGCAGCGGCGGGAGGGGAGCAGCGCAGGGTGGCGGCTGCACCAGCCTCCACGGAGGTTGGGGATGGAGACACGCTGAAGGATTTCTTCAGGTCTGAAAATGAAATTATTTTATCAGGTAACTAGATTACTGCATGATGTAACACTCTAATAGAATGTTCTAGGAGCTAGATATGTTATAAGACTATAAGGAAGACAATAACTGAAAACTACCTACTAAAAACTATCCAGTACAATCTGTGTTTACAAACGTACTCCAACATATATGTAGAAAGTAAGCTATACATAATGGCTATACATATTTTAGAATATTAATTACACTATTGTATTGTCACTGTTTTTTTTTAATATAGTTTTATTGTTTCAGTGTTGCATTTCATATCTATAATTTTATCTTTATCAGCAGGAAGTTATACAAAAACATATCCATAATGCCACACCCACATAGGTTCAATTTGAATTTCTATAATTATAATAAATATATTGTATACGCATAATTTGATGTCAATACTTGATGCCAATCATAATTGAGAACGCATTGACGCTATTAACTTTCATATCAAACATCAAAAAATTCTCTTCACCAATTTTGTACACCAATCAACTAACAATCAAGATGTCAATAACAATTACTACTGACGGCCTAACAAAACTACGAGTACTTAAGGACTTTGGACTAATTTGATAATTGGTATACAATAGTTTTGTTGTGCAATGGAGTTTAGTTTTGATGGGAATCGTTTTTATTTTTGACTGCAAAATGTTTTTGGAAGATTTAATTTAAATTTATGTTGTCAGCAACTGAGTCTACACACTGCTGATTAAAAAGGCCTCTTCTCCATTTAAACATTAGTGTTCAACTGCGTAGATATTTTATATATGTGTTTAGTGCATAGGTATTGGATATCTTAACAAAAAATAACTTTTGACCCATAACCGTCATAATGTAGCCTATTAAAATGCAGCTTTATTTCAATTGCTAGAAAATAACAAAAATGCAAAATAAAAACAATTCCATATCGTTTCCAGTATACAACTCCATCCCCCGTCTTCCCACGTCAATCTCAATATAGCGGAAGCGTAACGAGTATTATACAATTTAGCTCGACTGTAGTACGCGGGATAATTGCTATTTCATTAACCAATTGAACGGGATCATTAATCGAATGCATTGGAAACTGGATAAATGGGTGAGGGATAAAAAACTAGTAGGGATCACGTTATTTTTGTTGTGTGTGTGGTTTAGCAGATATGTATGTACATATATTATGTGCGGTTTTGCGCTAAGCACAGACGGAATATAATTCATTTATTACTTTGCGAAGATGGGTATGTGAAAAGATCTTAAATATTAAATCATTTTGAAAAGTGCACCACATTCCTCCTACAAGACATGCAAACATTTTATAAAACATATTAGGTAAATTACGGTTCATTGTCACAGTCCCTGCTATAAGTATTAAAAAATTAATAACTGACTTCTTTACGCCTTGAAATCACAATAATACAAACTAAAAACGTTAAAACGTAAATAGCCACTTAAAGTGTTACCTACCTACGGTTTCATCCCCATTTTTTATCAATTACTTACCAATAGAATTTCCCGCTACCAGTAGCGGGACTTTCCTAATGATACCTAAGTATCCTTTTATTAATAAGTTTTGTTAGGTAATTATAATAAAAAATATAACCACTCATAAAAAAAAAACTCCACCCACTAATAGTACTTAATTTTAAAATTGATCGTCAAACAAAACTTTCAACCAAATTCCCCACATTCATTTTATCAAGCACAATCCGCACACTAGGTTGGGCGTTTGCAGCCATTTCTCAACGTACGCTCGACGTCAAAGTTCTCAAACTAGTGAAGCCTAACAAATCACGCGGAAAACTAATATTCAACTCAACTGTACTTTGTTCTAGGATGTATGTATAGTGCTGATGCCTTTCATAGAGGAAAGAGATCTTGCTTTGAAAGTTTCTTTGAAAACTCAACTATTCAGGTAGGTAAGGTGATAGTATGTATGTAGTGACAATGTTAGCGAGTGTGGCTGAGCGGTTCAAGTGTCTGCTTTTTGTTCAGACGCACCCTGGTTCGAATCCAGCTCTACACCAATGACTTGCATATTCAAGTTATGTGTTGATTTGCACTCGCTTAGCGGTGAAAGAAAAGATCGCGAGGAAACCGACATCTTTAAGGACCATAATATCCGAGGACATGTGTCTTCCGTGGAAGTATCTGGGCGCCCACCACGATGTATCTGCCCAAGAGAACTCCCCTAACGAATTTGTTCTGAAGGGGAGTCACGACCCTCAGTTATGGGGAAATACGAATCGAGAGAGAGATAGAGAAATGCACCTGCTATATAACTAAATGTTAATTAACATAAACTGAAATCTGAAATTACTTGTTTTTAGCATAATAAATACACGCTTGAATACAATATACGCAACACAGCAATCATACAGAAGTATATTATAAATTTATGGAGTTGTTACATACTTAACAATACTACAAGATGCAGCTACACCTAAGGCACTTCCAGAAACTACACATCCATCACCAGGCATATCCAATCAAACAAACTTGACTCAAACGATGACAGCACCACCAGTGGAACTACAGTCAACAAGATCTGGAAGAATAATTAAACCAATTAAAAGACTTAATCTTTAATACACTTAAATTCTTAATATTAATTACTTTGAGCTACAGTTTATTAATTAAAACTAACAAATAATAATAATAATAAAAACGTTTATTTGACCTTATTAGAAAGAAACAGGTAAGTATAGCAGTAGTGAACATAAAATTTTACTATTGAGATAGGGCTTATGACTATACAATAGTTGGTGAACCCTGGACATCAAACTAGGTCATCACCTGTGTGATGATGTCCAGTTATTTCTAATAACAACAAAGCTAGTTGTTATATTAAGGAGGAAAGTTATGAGTTAGTGTAGTTTTACATTGAGCAAACTTTGCACAACACAGCAACAATCTTTCCAAACGAAAACTTTTTAAACTACAGAATGATTGTGTGCTTAAAACTAAGTACCTACCTGTAGTGCCTTGATTTCAATCCAGTAAGTAAACACTATAGTTAGACACAGTTGTTAATTGTTCAATCACAAACAAGTTTTAGCAAAACAAGGTTTGGTTTGGCCTGATGCCTTAGTTTTACATGTGATTCTTCGGCAACACAAACTAATAACATAATGTTTAGCAAGGACACAGGCATAGTTTTTAGTAAGTAACTATTTACATGATTAATTTTAGTGAAAAACATAAAAACAACACATTCATTGAATTTCTTATAAGGTTACAAGTTTTGTCGGTACTTGCATAAAAAAGTGAGCGAATTAAGATGAGAAGTTATATGTTGCCAGAAGGCTGTTTATACCCTGCCTACTTCAGAAATTGAGTAAATTTGTGAGTATAAACTTCTGTATGTATTATCATGTAGGTACTTAATTAAGTACTAGACTTAAACTTGATTCGCTGCATTGAATACAACTTGTAGTATTGAATGTACCTACTGTAACTCATACTTATTTAGATATTTAAATACTTATAAATAATGTTTAGCATGTTGATTTTTTGTTATGTACCTCTATAAATACTACATGATAATTATAGTACATATCTAGTTAAGTTTTCAAATTCACACTTACTTGCTTGAGTTTTAATGCGTGTGAGGAACTCGTTGAATAATTCGTCTTCGTTTTGTTCGATCTTAAAAAATATGTATCTTTCGAAAGATATATTTGTTCTTGGAGCGAAATATCCTCTGAAGTTTTCTTTAATAATTTCGAGGTTATTTTTTTCTGTGTCGCTAAGATTGAAGCTGTTGAAGATTTCTATCGCGTCTGGACCTATCACAGCCATAAATGTTGCTGCTTGGACTTCTGCTGGCTTTTTGTCTAGCTGGATAGCTGTGGCATATACCTAGCCATTTTTTCCAACTCGTGGATTTGTCGGCGTCAATATGGCGATATGTTGGCGGCTTTATACCAGACACGGCATCGTTTTGGTCCCGATTTGATGTCTTTATGTGTTTTTAATCACTTCTGACACCATGTAAAGTTATTACTTATAACTTTGACGATCAATCTGATCTTGGAGGAAATATGATTCTTGGTCCGAGAATCTGATTGATGCTCGAAGTAAGTATTATAACTTTGTTTTTTTTTTTGTGTTACCTATGGCTTTTGCTAAGATATAACTTCGCAATTCTGCCAATGTCAAGTGGGAAGATAGGCCAACAAACTGAGAAATTTTAAATTGAAATATCGATATGTACGTTGGTTTTAAATTGCACAGTTGAGTGTTTTTTTCCCCTTTTTTGCTTTCTGTTACAGCAATAGTTAACTAATCTACAGACATATACAGAAACAACACAAGAACAAACACAAACATAGATGCATATACATAGGAACATGTTAATTAAATTAAAATATTAAATGAAAGAATCATATTTACATATTGTAGTTTTAATGATGCGTTTCCAAGACACAGAGTCTTAGACGAAGAAAAGAATAGACGGCGGGTAGCTCCGTTTCATTTCAACAAGAAAGAGATATACCTACCTAGTATTGAGTTATTATAAGTAACAGAAAAGGACAAAGCTATACTATTTCCGTCTCTCAGAGCGTGCCAGCTTTTTCAAGGCCAGCGACATAAGTAGCTCAACAAACTTTGACAGTTATTTCGCCTTTGTAAAATTGTGAAGTTTATATTGGCATTTTTCTGCATCATTTTTAAATATATTTGCTTGCATTGATTGTTTTAAAGCAGAGATAAACCTATAAAACAATAGTTTAGAGTTTAGAGTTCAAGCAAGATAACTCTGCGCGCGGATAAAATTGGAACTAAAATGTTCTGATTGCGGACTCTAGTTTTTTGTCTCATGTGTGGCCACGCTCGCGCTACCCGATCCTCTATATCTTTTTCTTACTCTAAGCACAGAGTAATTAAAGCTATGAGCATAGATAACTAATCAGAGTAGCTCACAAGAGTGACACTAGATGTCACTTTACAATAAATTCAAGTTTTTTTAAGAACACGTACAGCAAAAACCGAAACAATTCTACCTACAGTCCAAAATCTGAGCCCCAACTTCCGTAGAACGTAACGTGTACGCTCGAGGAAATGAAACGTAGTACGTAATTTACGACGCTACACGAGTCTACCGGATCTAAGGAACACTTATCATTTACGCCCATCAGGCTAACGCTCTATGACCCCATAAAAGGGTGCTTTTAAATGTAAAATTTAGAATTTACAGTTTGTTTCCTAGGTGAGCGTTACATAAGTGCGATATGATGTAGGTATGTAACGATGTACCTTACTTACTTTTCCAAGAAAACTTAATCACTTCATCAACTCTGTTGGGAAGTGGCTATCCTTAGAAATGAAGAATACAAAGGGAAGAGGATGATGCTAAGTTTTTTGTTCAAAATCTTTATTATTAAAGTTTTTATACTGGTTATTATACACACCCACTATTATACACACACTATATAACCCACAAAAGCCTGGTTGATATTATTGAACACCCATCTTAAGGCTACCCACATCCACAGTTGTATCTTATACAAATAGCTCAGTCAGCTGTGCTAGATTAAACCAAACCATAAACAACCGCCTAAGACTAGTTTTGGTCTATCTATCTCCTCAAATAACAACTCTAAACAGTTTTTAAACGCCCCAAATCCAGCGTAAAACAGAAGCTTCCCGCGGTTTCAGCTATATAAACCCATAAGCCCACAACCACAGACTACGGAAATAGCCTGACCTACTGCAGAATGTACAAAAACTGAGTAGTCCGGGAGAATTTACAGTTATGAACCGAAACTGGCCTGGGTTCGTCAAAACATTCACTTCAAAGGGGAATAGGGCTAACAATTTTGGGTTAAAAGGTGATGTTTTTAGATTATTTTTTATTCTAGATATTTGACAGATAGCTTAGATTTTTAATCGGCTGGTATTTTAATAGATTTTCTCTGTATTATTCGCTGTTATGGACGAGTTTATCGATTGAATTCCATTTCATAAAAAGGCCTCACTATTATGGATTTAACATTAGTTGATCAGTTCGTGTTAGCAAATGTTCAGAAATTTGGCTACGACTTTGTTTATGAAAAATGTTAGCACATGCAAATAGGGTATTTCGTTTATAAATAAAATATACGTGTTACCGTAAAAAATATGACACACAAACAAAATTATTAGGTATGTCCTCATAGTTCAAGTACTCGTTATCTTGCTGTGATTACAAAACACTTCAAAGACTAGACAGACTAACTTAACAGATATGAAATACTACTATTGCCACTTATACGAACTTAACTACCGTAACACTTAACAAAGCTCTTAATAACCTTATATTTAGCCTATCCATTAAGCTTCAAGCTCGCTTATAAACATGAAAACATGTCTTCCGAAACCGGAGTAGTAAATTGTGAAGAAGAATTACTCCTGACAGTTTAACTTGTATTTTATGCGTACTTACTGTTCTGTGTAGATGTCTTATGGCTTAATGGTAGCAGAGGGTGTTTTAATGGATATATACGCATGTGGGTAGGTATGTTTTTCAGTTGAAATAATTACGAAATTCTAATAAAAACTAGCAAAAGATAAAAAAAAACATTCAGAAGACTCGATAACCTCCTTTTTTGTCTGTTGAAAATACATATGACTCTGCTGAATAATGATTTCGATATTGTTGACCAAATCATGTTTGAGCAAAAAAACAACATTTTGAGTTATGGGGCTAGGTACATTTGTTAAAAAATGAGTTGCAAACTTTAAATTGAAAAAAGTACCTTATGTGAGAGGTGTAAGTATATCGATAATATTTTAAAACCAGTTCAATAACATACAGGAACATTTTTTTTCTTTGATTTAGATTCTATTAGCTTTGTCATTTATTAATTAAGATGCAAAACACATTTTGAAAGCATAATTATTATTTACTTGCAGTTATTTTCTTTCTACTAAGTACCAAGACGTAATAAAATTATCAATTTTCATACACATAAGCTGTTTTTCAGAAGCGCCGTAAAGTTTACTGCGACATAAAATATTCTATCTGAAGTCACAGTTTTCAATTCATCTCAACTACGGTTTTACGACAAAAGCTATATTTGCAATGAATAAATTCCAGAATTTTGAAATTATCTAGAATTCATTTTGATGCAGAAAATATGAACTCAGATTCGAGGTGTCGTGCTCATAAAAAAGTTAAAGACTCACTTTGATAAAAGTGTGAACGTAATGCAATATGCAAAGCCTTTGTGATATGAAAAAAATATTATGCAAAATGTATTTATTTTATGAACAATGTTTGCCATACGGTTTACTAACAAGGTAATTGTTTAGCTAATAACACATTAAAAAAAAGAGAAAAGAAGAGGTTTTTTTTGAGAATTTGATAATGACTATTTCATGTGAATCAAACATTTTGAAATAGGTTCATTATCAAGAAATAGATTTAATATTATCGAGTATTCCATTACACATATTCATAACTTCCTATTCAGTGAAAATTGCAATATTGATATCTGTTTCGTAGCTCAAAAGCATATTACCCAATAGGAAGGAAGGAAATGCACTTAACTGTAGTATCTTTATGTCTAATTTTTTTTTTTTTTTTATACCTATGTTTACGGTAGTAACATCGATTACAATTTTCTGTAATTTAATTTTAATCACGAAAACAAAAGTTTGTTTTAAGGTTAGGTTGTAATGTAAACATTGGCTATGCGTGCATGCAAAAAGTCATACCACCTTCCGAACTAATCCGAAGATTGTATCTCGGCCGACGGCGAATTGCTATTAAGTTTGAGAATCTTCATTCAACATGGTGAGTTAAACCAAGAATAACAATTAAAACTGTCACAGTGTAAATTTAGAGCCGCACAAGTATCACACGTTTCCTATGCAATTAAGAGAGTTTCAGTTACGTGTAAGTAACTATATTTAGACATTTATGTGCTTGCTGGCTTGAGATTTAGGCGCTTGGATTTACCAGTAGGTACTGGGTTTGGGTTGTCATAAAAATATAAACTAGACTGCAATATAAATACAAATTACAGATAAAACGTACTTAGTAACTAGTAAATTAAATAAATGACAGATTGGATGCCGTGTTGCTAAAAGTGATAGTTTTTTTTTTTTTTATAAAAATCACAGTTTGTCATGATTTAGAACAATAATGTGCACAGTTTGTTAAAAAAATATTTTGAATAAGCCTGATACAGTTTAATTTTCTGAAGCCTGATATTTCATATATTATTCCGTTATGATCCAAATAATTCGTCCTATTTACATTTGAAATCCTTGCACTAACGGTATCTAGTTTACTCTAACCACTTAAACCCTAAGCCCTAGACTATTACGAACCTAACACCTATAATTCCATGTGGAAATCCGCCATTAGACAGTCGCAAATAACTTAAGCCACGTTTGTTAGACCTTACTAACAAGTAACCACCGTCATTAAATCAACGCAGTACTTCCCTGTTTTATCGATAACTTTGGAATACAATGCACTTTATCTACGGCAGTAAAACTTAAAGTAGCATTAGAGAGATCAATGTATATTGCCAGCGCGATATCGCCTAATGCTTTCTGCTGCGCCGTAATAAAGGGCAATTAGGATAAGGACGGTGGAAATAATTGCTCTATTAAAGGTGAAAAGGCATTTTTATTGATAAAACAATTAGAGATTTTGGGTGGTAGGTGAAATTTAATATACGGATTGGTTATTTCAGTTTTAAACTGTCTGTAATATTTATTAAAAATAGGAAACCTAAACATACCCAGCACATAGCCTGTTTGGAAAAGCGTGCAGATAGTAGTTTGCATTTGACTATGTTTTGTATCATGCTAAACATCACTAAAGGATTGAATATACACTTTCATTAACTCAAAAAAATCCTATTAATTCTTGAACCAAACATCACAGAAACTTAAAAATACCGCCAGACATTAAAATGTTAAGAAACTTTCTACCTATTCAATAAATACATATTAACTATTCTTTATTGCCCTTAAGTTATAGCGCACCTCAAACTACAAACCTACAATTTGTTGATCTAAAATTAACAATTGCCTCACTTCGCTGTACCAAAACAATAATTATGTACATCCCTACATACCTACCTATATGTACGTGTTTATGTTAGTACAAATTAAATGATACCGTATGCACATACATTAAATTGCCATTCTGTTATTATTATAGTGTTTAAAAGAAGAGACTTAGATAGGTAGGCCAATATCTTTTAAAAAGGAAAATATTAATATTCTGCAGAGGCAGATTTCATTACTTCCAAGTGATTCCAAACATATTCAGCAAATCTTCTTTAAAATTATAATTTCACATAAAAGAAAGATTATAATATATTCAACATCACAAACTACCTATATAACAGTTCCTTGACAGTGTTTTGTGAAGTTGCCCAACAACAGGCAATAAATCTGGCCAACGAACAGCCAGTCGGACATTCATTTAATTTTAATATGCGTAGAAGATTTACCTGCGTCGGGTATTGAATTAAATCGAGCGTATGTAGTACAGTTTATGAACAATAATATTAATGTATCATGTGTTGGAAGTTTGCCTCAGGTGTTTGATGTTGCTACATAAGAAAAAGTTGTGTTTAAAGGCGAGTTTATGATGATGATGAAGATGATAGAAGATAGAGAGAAAATACGTCATTATCTTAGACTGACTATTATTATTTAAGCCCACTCTTATTCAAATCAAATAAGATTTCATGTTTATTTTATGGTTGTGTTTCATGATCTTTGTTTACAATCATGATAATACCTTCCTTATTTCCTTTCAATATCAGACGAATTACTATCTCCATTCGTTACATTATTGTTTACAGCACAAAAGCCTTAGGTATATTTTCTTAATTTTTGAAACTAAACCCAATTTCCAACAAAAATAAGTTCAAGACGGGCAACATTGCACTATTTTGACGGCAAAACCATTCGTCTTGTCAAAATAATTTCAACGCGCCTCTGATATAGAAAATTATGGACATCGAATTCGCCCACTAACAAATTTAAAATGTTCCCACTTGATTTATACACTTTTAAAAGTGTAGTTTGTAGATAAAGCCGGATTAAATGGGCTGTAAACTCTTTGTGCTTCGAAGGCAGTCTTTTACGAGCTCTATATTTTTAATGATAAGAATGCTTTATAGCCCATAGGTGGAATGAAGTGCTTTAATGATAAATGTTGTATTTTTAAATTTGAACAGTTCAATTCCAATTTTTCTTTAAATGGTTAGTTGATTAGGTTATTACCAAGTCTTTGTTATGTGGTTGAGTTTGTGGTTTGTGTGAATTTTCAAGTATATACCAATCCTATAAAAGTACACAGAACTAAATACCTATCAACTAAAAACTATACAAATATGCACTAAAAATAGGCCACCAATCAAAACAAACACCGGCGTGCCAGAATAAAAATTGCCTGTCATTCGAACTGTCAAAAGCGGAACGGACGAGAGCAAGCAAACTGTTGCCCAATTTGGCCCAGCGGAAGAACTGACACGGACGACGAACAAAATACGACACATTATCACGAACTCACACCATACTAAAGTCGTTGTGTCGCTATTAAACAAGTGTCTTCGACCGGAGATGGGACGAAATCTGGGACAAACATGAGAAGGGACGAGTTATATCCAAACTATACATAATATATCTTACTAAATATGATGGCAAGAAGATAAATTCATTATTACACAATCGGAATTAACGTTATGCTAAGATAGCTATATGATAATAAACTAGGTATTAATGTTCGTAATCATTATCTCTGGCAGGAATCGTACAATAGTAGATTATCAAATATAATGTTACTGATACTTGAAATGATTAATGTCAATCGTATGTCTTACTTAGTTTTCCCACACAGCTTATGAATGATGCAGAAAAATATACAAGTCCGTCTTTGTTTAGTCGTAGCTAAATGAAATCTGGGTTGTTCCAAAATAGCCCGCGGAAACTTCATCTAAAATTATGAGTTTTGATGAAATGCTCAAGCAAGGCCCGGCTCCGCCGGAAACAATATATTTTTATACCTCCGATATCTAATATTTAATCTACATCTGGGATATTGGAACACAGGCTCCTCGGAAACTCATATCTTGAAATTGGTTCGCTGTAGCAGTTACATAAAATCTGTTTTATTGTCTAGCTAGAAAGTACACAAACCCCGTATATCTCACATTTTACTGTTGATCTAGATTTTTATTATGTCTGTGCTTGTAGAACTAATATAAATAGAAACTTTATTAAAGCTCTTCTTAAGACAATAAGAGGATTGCTCCCTTTGCTTGGTATATAAATAAAATATAAAAGTGGGTTTGTGTTTATATTGCTCTATAAGTTATTAAGATTAGTGGTTTTTGTTATGAGGACAATTTCTTAAGGTAGCTTACATAATTCAATTATGAATTGCAAAATTTTACTAGTTTTGTCATTATCGCATTGCATGCAATGTTATACTAAATAGTATTTATATTATTTAGAAATTAAATTTTCTTGCTCAACAAACTCCACAAAGCTCTATTTTAGACACACTCAAATTAGAAACAAAATTAAAATTCTACAGTGTCAGCTAAATTAAACGACAGTTGTATTTAAATGTCAATCTACTCACATGCCAGTTCGACGACAGCCGGCTGACTCCTGATGTCTCCCCTGCTACTCCAAGCGTAACACGTACAAGTAAATCTGTCTTCACCGAAATACTCGTCCAGCTGATCCCGCGTCACATTACACTCAGCCTCTACTATTCTTACACCACTCTGAGGATCCACGAACTCAAACTGTGTACTGGCTACCGATCTCACATCGTTGCATTTGAAGTACACTTGTAAAGCATTTGCAGCTCGACATCTCAACATCGCTGGCTTGTTTCTCACAACATATGCGTGCTGTGGCTCCAGAAGGAACATTGGCAAATCGTCTGTCGAGCTTTGGAGCAAATGATCTCCAGATAAAGAAGGTAATTCATCAGTGTCTTCTCTGTTTTCATGCTCATCTTCTTTATGATCGTTGTGGTCATAATCTTCTTCTAAATAGTCTCTGTGGTGGCCATTTTGTTGTGTTTTTTCGGAGTTGTAAGGGTCTAGTGCCTCTACGCCCGCGGGATGGGCGTACTCTGGTCGGAGAGGTATGGGCGGCGTAGGAGCCGCTGTACTGTGCTCAGCTTCTGTAGAACTGGCTTGTTCTGGAAAAACAAAAAAAAAGATTTAAATAAATCTAATCAGAGTACAAAAAAAAATTAAAATTAAAATTTTATAGAAGAATACTTTATGTCGTAACCTTAGGTAAAAAGACAAAACGCACGAATGATTCTGACGGTTTCCTTCGCAATATGTCTTAACGAGTCAAACGCAACCGAAACTTTGAGAAACGCGATAGCTTTAATGGCTTCCCTCGCATACACTTACTCTAATTAAGGAACGCGTAAAATATATTCGATGTCGCTTCAAATATATATAGCATCTGTCACAATAACATGTACCCTCCAAGTTTTGCCATCGATTTCACTCAAAGTCCGCACCTGGTTTGACGCCTCACTCGTGCCTATTTACACGCAAAACATAGATATTTGGATACCGTATATCCCAGTTTATGAAGTCTCAATCCCACATTCCGAAAACATCTCTAACCTACTGTTTTACAGTTCAAATTTCACTGTCATCAATCCTAAAATTTCCCTCGCGAGTATTTCGCCGAGCCTTATCAACATCAGTATATGTTACTTTTCAGGTGTTGACAGTATTACTAGGATTGTTATTTGAACTAGAGAATTGTACGAAAATAAACCGCGACTCACGCCAACCGTGGATAACTTAATTAGTTTCACTTCCGTTCGGTTTATTTCTATTTCCGTTTTCGTGGGGAACCGAACGATATTTCCTCCTCGGGATCTATTTTTCCTTATTAGGATTTGTTTCGAGCAGTTTTTCCCATTTCGAAGCGCTTAGCGGACGGTGGATTGGAATCATTAAAATTTCAATTTCACTTGAGAATTCTCAGGTGTCGCCGGTCTGTGCATTATAAATTCTCGACAGCCATATTTTCTAGTAAATCTACGTTAAATATCCCTATAATTTTAGTGAATGTCGCGTCGTGTTCTGGAATTCAGTTATTTTGGAATTTAGGTGGCGTAGATATATGATAAGTGAATAATATTAATATTTATGGCTTTACAAGCTTTAATGAACAAATTTATTGTAAACGTCAAATTTATCAAAATGTCAAACTCTTTTTTATCTGTCTTACTCCTTGCAATAAAAATGTCTGGTAACTAACTACAACGTTCGAGTTTCAATTATTAATCTTAAATAATCACATCAGCGACCTAGAAAAATATCCTTCAATAAGTTATTTAATAATGTTGCCGTACTCTATTTAGAGGTCGGTCCGATACCAAGCAAGCAATTAATAGTTTCGGTAAGGTGAAAACAGAAAGCTTGACCAGATGAAATTACACGAGGCGTCACTCAATAAAACAATCTAGCGGCCGTCACACACTCATTCTGACGAAGGTTCTCAATTATACGAGTAGTTTTCTATTTGGTCACGGCACGGAGCTAACACCGAGACATTCGATTAAGCTCTTACTTCTAGTTATCCAGAGACCCTTACCCAGACGTTTAACCGGTCCATCGAATTTAATTGCTTTTTAGCACTCCGATTTGATTAACGGGTTTAATATTACTGTGTCGTCTATTTCGTAATCGTACTTCGACTTGCCCTTTGATAGATTCGACGAGCCGATAGCTTTATCCGAATTTTAATTAACGCTCAAAGAATCTTCGACAGCCGTTATCGCATTGAAATATGTATACGGTTTCTTTCGGTTGCATCGATCGTTTCGAAATGTGGGTCGTCCTTTATTACGAACAGTTCTTTTTTAAGTGTTATCTTGTCAAGTGACGAAACTCCATTTGGATGTACTGTTACAAGAAGCGTAACTAAAACGGGCGAATGCTCGTCACGAAGCGATTGTAAATTATAAATAAACCGTCTGTGCATCGACCACTCGCGGCCCATGAGATCAATCAATGTACTTTTGCTTTCGAACTGACTCGACCTCTCGATCATAATTCACTTAAGCCGGAGCCAGAATTAAATACCGGAACGGAATTTGTTTTCTTAGTTTTAAAATAGTGTGGACACGAGACAGAATCACAGAATTAATGTAAATGGGAAATGCCTTATCGCCACGACACGAAGTGAAATATGTTTCGACTGATGTATGTTCGGATTCTCGGGGCGTTTACTAGCGAGATCTAAAAACAAACCGAAACTCATCGAATTGGCGTCATCCCGTCGTTAGGAGTTTGAAAGAGACCGCCTCCTGTCATTTTGTCCGGTATTCGAATAATTAAAGTGGGGATCGATGCTATTCTAGATAACAGAGGACTTTATTGATGATGCCTGCTTAATCAATGTCCGCAGAGGATTCCTCGGGCTTCAATTCATTTTATTCGTCGTTTAGACTGAGGGCTCCATCGAGATCCAGAGATATTATCTTTATAGATCTGCACAATCTTAAACACTTCTACATTTACCTGAACATTTTGCATTTTAGTTACTAATGTAGCAGATATAAAAGGCTAAAAATAACACCGAACATGAGAACAAACTTTGAAAATGTACATTTAATCCCATGAAATTACCAATCATCCACTACACGAGGTTGATAACAGACACCTCAAAGCCATTTAAGGAGATAAAAGAAACGCATGAAAAGTTTAAAACTTGACATCAAGGTATCAAATATTGTATCTAAGGAGGCAGATAATGGAAAAAGTACCACCGTTATTTTAATAAGCGAGCGTCTCACACTTTTTTATCGCTGAAACATTACAGATGCGTGTTGGAGCGTAAGTGGCCACTCCTAAATGCGGAACGAATGAAATAAAAGCGTCTAATGGTTCAGATATCGGACGTTACACCCGTCTGTTTTCGAGTGCGCCGATAACCGAAAGTCTAAAATATGTGCTGTTAGTAATACAGTTGCAGTTGAGCTTTGATAAATGTTCAAGGAATAATAAAGTAGGTAGAGGAACGTGCAGCGCATCCGTCGAGACTTGGAATAGTACTCGTAAATGCACTTAGTGCTAAGAGAGACATAAAAGATGCACTCGATCTATTTAATGTTATGTGGGTGGGAGTTCGTATAACTAAAGTGACGGAGGATGACACGTGTGGGGCTCGGGACCAAGGTCTGGTGTCGAGGGATGTGTTTTTTGTTCTGACTCATGGCTAATTAATGAGGCAGGAACGACCCAAATGTGGTCTGATTTTCGAGCTTAGAATGTGTCAAAAACACCACATGTTACTTTTTATAGTTGTTTCGTGATGATGATAGATCTGGAATTACTAGGTATTGAAATATGTATGCTCGCGTGTTTTTTTTTAGTGCGTCTTGAATTGCTCAACATAAATATAATACATTTCAAATTACATACAAGTTCTCTTTTATTAAATGTATACAAACAATGACAAGACAAGGTGCAAAAAGCTCTGGCGTATTCTTTGAACGATTGCCGATAAATTCTCACCCTAGTGGCGGACACAAAGGTATGGACCACACCCACAAAAACTGGCTGAATAGCCACCTTTGCTTGAAATGTAACACGATACACACAAAGAGTAGTCGAGTGCCAGTCAAGAGGTTCCCAAACAAGATAATCCCTTTGTTAGTCGAGTTATAATGGAGTCTCTGGAGTCTTTGCTATTATTTTCTGTTTCATTCATGCAGGCAGCTGCGAGGTGTGCCCAAGTGGCAGTTTCCGATTTCAACCTAAATGGAAATCCGATTTTTGCATTAGCGAAATTGTCTTGGATTTTTTTGCTAAAAATTTAATATTGAAAGTGCTTTTGGATGTTACAAGGTGTGCTTTCATAAAGTAAGTCAGGTGATTGCAAACTTAAATGGATTCGTGAAACTTCGAGTTCCGTTAGAAACATCAACAACGACATAAAATTTTATCATCACGAATAGGCACGAAGTATTCGACTGCCAGAAATGTTGTCAGAAATTGATGCAAAAATATTCGGGTTGCTTTTATACTGATGCGTCCAAACTTCACAATTTTTAAATGAAGTATTTTTACAACTTCAAACTGAAACTGAATCGTACCCGCATTGCTGCAAAGGCGAGTATTTAAGGCTGGAAGTGGTCGAAAAGTTAGCCATGAAGTCGATCTGCCGATTTTAGCAAATAGAAAAGGAAAATTTTGCGGAGAGCCGCAGAGCAATTTTGGAATTGGCCTTTGTTCTGTTCTTGTTCCTTTTTCTGCGGAGTTTTGTTAACTCTTGCGTCATTCTAGCCTTTATCAATGAATCTTAATTTTCACACGGCGGTATCACTGACCCAGATCCTCTATTAACTAGTGCTCATTAACGATGGAGGTTCTTAGCGAGACAATGTTGTGTATTCAAGACGGTCGTGACGGGATGGTACCCAACATGGTTTCAATAGACTCAGAAACGTGTTACCGACTTGCTGTTAGGTCGTGTCGTGACAAACATTTTTTGTTTCGAGTTTTTGTTCGTCTTCAATACGAGCGTTCTCTTTTTGCCGTACCTTCAGTTATCTGATTTTAGATTAGGTGCAAACTCCTCATTTTTTCTCCGATATTTTTTACGCCGCCTCTCAGGTTGAGGGCTACAGATAACGCTGAAAAATGTCGTTTGCAGATATTTCCAACCAACGAGGGTAAATTATAGCCTGCGGGGTAATTAAGTTGGGAGGTAATTAGGAAAGTTTTAAATTAGGTCTTTACGATGGCCTAGATTTTTAATGTCGTTTGCGTCATTAGAATTCCTAATTACGGGTTTAAGAACAAAACCTTTAAACAAGTTTTGATTACCGACTCATTTATCTGCCTGTATTTTAGTAAATATGTAATAAATAGCCATATAAACAAATAAATGTGTTTTTTAAGTTAAAACTGGATTCATTTTAAAGAATCATTCCACATACAAGAAACAAGTCAAAAGGAAGCAAAACAACAGCCCAATCAGAATACAATGACATCAACTGACATGACAAGCACGATCGTCAACAAACCCTTTTAGACTTAAAAGCTCACTCCTTTTGTGCTCCAGAAAAAAGTCAACAAAACGCTGGAGATCACTACAAATATTAGAAAGGGTTCTGTTTCTAAATTAACCAAAATCTTAAAGGCGGTTTTAGATAAGCAACACTGTATTTTTTATATAATATAAGCCATATTTATAAAATTATGTGCTTACATAATACGTCTTCAATATGCAACGCGTTTGAACCCATATTATTAAGTGTAGAACGTATGTAAACCTTTAGGTACAAATTATGGTTCCTACTAAGTTATTTGTTTATTTACTAGAAACGGCTGTAGCTAAGCATTTGCCATCGAGGACGATATTTGGATGGGTGACCGTGGCAAAATAATAGGTACTTGGCTGTTCGACAATGTACGGCAGTCTTTATGCCATATCACGATAAGTACAATTTCATGTTTCATCCGACCCATAAAAGAGCTCAAACACAAAGCAATACGGCTTGCGATACGGATTGAATTTTATTGCATGCTTTGGCATTTTCTGCTAATGAGTTAGCTTAACTTGTTTTTGATATATGTATAACAATAGTCAGTCATGCATTTGACTACGCGCATTAGGGATAATGGTCCAAGGTGGAGCCAAGAATGAATTGCATCAAGAGTTTTACTCACCATGCTTAGAGTCAGCAGCGGCCACAAGCAACCAGCCGGCCAACCACAGCGCGAGAGGCGCTCCCCCCGCCATCTTCACTTGCGCGCGCGCATCACCTAAAACAATACGCAGTGTTTGAGCAAGCGAGAGCAATGGTCGAATTTTGAATGTTTGAGTGTTTGTTCGGATCGAGAGCAGGTGCCTCAGGAATGTGTTGTGGGTTGGGAGGATTATTTCATGTATGTAAGTAAAAAGGTAGTAAGGAATAACTGATAAAAAACATGAAAAAAGAACTGAAAACATTATTCTAGTGGTGTACCAAACCTTCCACCTCTCTGCAGTTTACTTGGTAACTAGGCCATTTACTTACTTAATAGCGTAAATTTAATAACATAATATGAGTAATAGTTGCATGTCAATTGTTGCGTTTTAAACACTTTCCAATTTGAAGTTATGTTTTGAACCGTTTTTAAATCAATAAGCTAAGCAGTCTAACCTTTGTAGGTTCACAATAATTTATCTGAGCTACATAATAGTAACGGGTAGTAAACAATACGTTTCTTAAATCCGCTGTCATGTTGAAAAAATCTCTCTCTCTTATTTATTTCTCTTGGATTGAGAATCGAAATTCACAATTTTATCATGTAACCGAATTCACGGAAAGTTTCACCGATTGGTGTGAATTTATTGGCAGAAACATTTGATTGGATTCAATCGAACAAGATATAAAAATGCACGAAATTTTCAAGTACCTGTATTTTATTATGCAACATGCATTTTAGCAGTCGAATGGTGAAATTTCTCTGTCATTATTGCACGCAATTCGCCGATAAAAAACTTTTCGAAACGAAATCCACAGGTGTTAAAACACGATAAAATATTATTGTATTGATGTTTTCGGAAATAATGGCTGTTGTACGAAATTGAGCCACACAATTATAACTGTAATACAGTTTCGAATTGGACGAGATACTTTTTCTTTGCTCATCAGTGTTTCTTCTATATGACAAAAATAATTTCCCAAGTGAACATAGCAACAAGTCACCGACATTTTTTTCCAAGAGTTGCCATACAACACGAATAAAAACTTCTACTGTAACTTCAAGACGCCGCCAAACTTTGCCACTAAACCGAAACTTATTATATCCAAAAGACACAAAAACTGACAACGCCTTCCATAAATTATCTATGCTCATAAGTATCGCAAAACATGAAAGGAGCCAAGATCCATATTTCTGGTGGTCATAATTTTATGAACCAGCCCACTGTCATTAGATCCCGTCTGTTGAAGCTAATGCAGGACCACTTTGCCTATGGATAAAAAGGAAACTAAAACTCAGAACTCAAAACAGCGTTGAGACCGTGTTATTGTGATCTTGAAGATTAATGCGTTGTGCTGCCACAAGTAACTTGAAAAATTACATAATAGGGATTCTACCAGCCTTATGTAGCACCACGGCGTGACTAATTGGGCCCTTTTTCAACGATTTAGGAAGGAATAAATGGTTATGGAAAAAGTTCTATTTGTGGGAAAAAAGTAGCTATAGTCGGGAAGGAATTGTGGTTTTGAATTTGGAATCGTTTTGTTTTTTTTTTACCATGTTTGATTACTAACTACATATATTTGTTTTATTATCAAGATAAAATTTAGGTAAAACTGTAAAATGTCTAACAATATTCATACAACAAAAATTCAACTAGAAATTACTAAGATTTTGAACCTTTGTGATTTCCTGAGTAACCTACCCAGTAAGTACCGTTATCTGGGTGGTGTTTTCTAAGAAGGTGCGGTTTGAAGGTTTATTAACACAACACGTACCTATGTAATAATATAGGCTACCAGGTTTCAGACGTTAGGTATATCAATAAACTTTACCTACACTTTTATAGACTTACAAGTATCTTACAATGTTCTTTTTAAATTATCTTGTTGAAAAATCTGAAATTTGAAATATAAATATTAATTAGACAATGTTTATTTTCGGTATGATACTTACTCGTAGTTTTTATTTTCCCAAATAGGTACCTAGACATGGAGCAAACTATAATAAATACGAATCAATGAAATTCCTATCTTATTATCAAATCTTCGGTTTAAAATTTGGAAATAGATCTAATCAGAGTTTTCTTTTCTGAAATTAAAACAGGTTTGTACATGCCATAGCTTGCATGACGGTAAGCAATTTTGGCCTAATATGGAACGCGAATTTTCCCCAAACACAGCTTGTCAATTTTGTAAAGTAACAAAGGTGACAAGTCAGAGCTCCTCAAACTTTGCTCTCTGTGTGTCTATGTGACCACCGTGTTACCCCCGCCCGTGGCGGGCGGTGGCGGAGGCGGTCGCGGCCACACGCCATAAAGCCTGATAAGGCATCTGATAACGTGTTGACAAGATTAGTGCAGATTAGGGAAGGGCAGATGGAAAAGTAGTACCTACATAAGTAATATATAGGTATAATATGTGGAAAGTTTAGAACTGTAATGGTTGTTTTAAAGATAAGTGCTCTTGTATTTAGCTATTTTGGTAAGTAATCATTTCAAACTTAACATTGCAAATTATTTAAGATTTTGAGAATATATTTTTTCTTAAGTATCTACTTACTATACCTAATATCAATTAGGTAAGTACATTTTTATTTTTAATATTTAGGATACATGCCAGAAATTAAGGCCGTAAACATACTTTAAAGAAATTTACAACATACATACATTTTGACCGCCTTTTAATCAATAATAATATATTTCAGGTTTTATCAGAATGATATCATTGTCATTCAACATACAATATTACATTGCCTTATATTAAAATATTCACTTGTTAATATAGTTTCTAATCGATACTCACGGTACTTTCTCCTCTGCTCCTCCCTAATCATTTAGATTACCCAGATTACCGTAATATGTGTCCAGCCATGATTCATGCAGCTCTAAGCTGCAGTTAATCATAAATTATTTTTGTAAGCGCGTGTTAACGGACTTGTAAGCTATGGGAACTTCAAACGATGGGGGTTGGAATAGAAGATTTTAAGGTACTTGTACTTAGATCTTAATGTTATGAAATAACTAGTGTTAGTAGTAATGACTGATTACATGTGTTTGTTTTTGTGATAAAAATTGTGATTGATTTGAGCTATATGTATATTAAAGACTAGCTGGTGCGCGCGACTTCGTCCGCGTGGAATAGTTATTACCATAAAAACGGTTCTAGTGAGTTAACCTTAAAAGATATACCTATACTGTTGCGGACATTTTGTTAGATCATTTCAAGAAAAGTAATTCTTTCATACACATTTTTTTGATTATCTTGAACCGTTTTCGCAGCGCACGCAACGGAAGCCCGCAAGGATGAATAATTTTCCCCTTTTTTATATTTTCCATTGTTTCTTCGCTCATATTAGTTGCAGCGTAATGTTATATAGCCTAAAGCCTTCCTCGATGAATGGTCTATCCAACACAAAAAGAATTTTTCAATTCGCACCAGTAGTTCCTGAGATTAGCGCGTTCAAACAAACTCTTCAGCTTTATAATATTAGTATAGATTAAACAGCAGCCGCTTGTGATATGAAAGTCAAATTTCCTATTTGATCTTAATTAAGTACCCAAAAATAATCAAAATGTGAACACGGTAATAGGGAATTTCTTATAATAATATTACAATTATGTCAGGTATTTGTTTATAGATTAGTTTCATGTTATTATTAACATGTTAGAGACAGTTTCCGAGTCCCTGCGCCTCCAATCACTTGGATCTGGCTCACGTCCGCAAACAAACTTTCTGCCTCCAACACCGATACGCCAAGTAACGCTCTTAGACTAAATACATTGCAGATAGTGTATAGTTAACACAGTTACATAGTAAACAAGTTACTATAAAACTCATGGAAACAAGAAAATAGTAATACTACTTATATACTTAATATTACATAAGTCTGAAATATTGGTGGGCTTATAAGTTACGTACGAGTATTTCTCAAGGTGACTGATTCTTGTTTATTTAATATGAACAGCTAGTTCGTCCACACCAGTAAAACACAATAATACCACACGTACCTACAAGTACATTACAATTGAACTAAGTTACACCTAAGTACAAGTTGTTTCTGAATGTATGGTGTTATTATAGTAATTAACTGTTCAAAATGACCCAGATCTAAAACGAATGAAAACGGGTTAATGATTTGATGATGGGAAATTTGTTAATGATTGAAATTTTATGATTTCCAAGCACTGTCCACTATATTCTGCATTTATTTGGGTTTTTTTGACTACTATTTACCTTCACACTATCCTACCTTCTCATGCATCTTAGTAATAGTATGTCTCTTTACGCCTCATCAGCAAATTCCCTGGTCTACGCTAAACTGTTTGTTCAAACCGTTTACCAACGTACAACCAACAGCATTAACGGTTAATCTGATGGATCATTGATGTTTGATCAATTTATTGCTGATTTGTGGCGTTTTGGTGCGCTAAGTCACTTATATTGTTTACTTTTCAATGGCGGCCTAATAAAGCTTTCGAAACAGATAATAGTTTAGTTTGGAGATAGCTATGGCTATTGGCAAGCTGCAGTTCTCTGTTGTAAGTTTTAGAGTCCTAAGTAAACTGTGCTGTGCTTTGATAATTATACCATAATATTTTAAGCGATAGTGGTTAATTACTTGGGTTTTAAAAGTTATGTTTTGTTCTGATGACTACGTCATATCAATCAATAATTTTTCCGATATCGTAGGTTTTAGTTTTTTGTAACAAAGTATTTTGTATAAGAATAGCGCAGTCATTACATCAAATATCTGAGTTGCCACTTCGATACGAAAGTTAAATTAGAAATAAAAATAACGGGCAAAACGATATCACGATATCACAAAGGGCAAAGCACCATTAAGTAATTAAAAGAAAACACTGTAAGTAGGTTTCGTAGTAAGAAACTTGCGCCATATTGTTGATAAGGTCGCCTTCCGATACCTCTGTTATCGGGGTTTTATAATGTAAGCGCTTTTAATGAGTAATAGCTTCAGTTGTAAGAAGTAATAAATTATGACATTTGACACTACAATTCCGGCAATCTGTAATAATATACAGAGTTACTTGGGTTTCCACGAATTTCTAAGACCAAGCACAGACCAAGTAGTATTTTTTAAGTGTTGTTAAAGAATATTAATTGGTACCTTTAGTCAAAAAGGCATAACTTATATGAACTTATCGTACTTGTATACAAAAAAAAACAACCATTTTTATAATGCATTTTAGATCAAAATCTTTATCTTATATTTCGCAAAACATAATATTTGCAAATAACAATGTAAATCGTTAACAACATTAAAAGCAACTCGCCAACGAAGCATTTTTTGCAAACCCTGAACTAGTTTCTAACCTATTCTATTATCCAAAGTATTTTGTTTCAACAGCTTCATCTACATAAAATTTAACGTCAAAAATGTAACATCTTAAAAAAACTCGTTAGATACCGCTCAGTAAAAAACAAAGAGTGAACTGTATTTTATTTATCATAAGACTTATATTTTTAGGATCAACTGTAGCATAGTTACTTTTTATTATATGAAAGACCGTTAGTTAATTCCTAAATGTACCACGCGACTCTCATAATATGCTATTGGTATCATTTATTTCGAAGGCGGATGGTCATATTTTTTCTTTCAGCACGTTTTTTGTACCATTATTTTAAATGATTCGCATTACCATAATCATTAATTTGATACACAAATGAATTGGTTCTCGGAACGTTACAGTTTTTGTGATATAAAATAATCGACTTCATTCATTCATTCGACGAGACGGAAGTTTGGTACATTGTAACTTGTTGAAAGAGATTTAGTGATTGAAGTTTTACGTATTTCTAAATATGAATAAAAAGAGCCGATTAGTTTTTTTATGAATACTGAATACATCAACTCATTTCTCTCATTTGTAATGTTATTTTCACAATAAATTGAGTTTATGCATTTTTTGCAATATTTCATCGTTTGAAATTAAATTATAAATGAAAAAAACATGAAATTTCAATTATTTATTTTGCGACAAGAAATTCAGTACGAACACATTCAGGAAAGTAATTAGACAAACACATTTTTTTTAATCAGGATGCGTTGATTCGTTAGTTTTTGGATACAGCTACATCGTTGTGTACGCATTATAAATTATAACAAAGATAAGATACATACGAGTTATTGAGTGTAGGTCTGCAGGTCTAAATAAGCAGATACTGTAAACAAAAACACAAAGATAGAGGAACCTTCAAATGCGTTCACAAAGTAATACTTCTTCCAAACAAGACAAGTGAAACACGATGCACCGTCACGGCTACATTTAAATTAATATCGGTATGCAGCACACGTTAACTTTTACGATACTGTCCATAAAATTCAATTAAAGTTCCTACCTTGGCCAAGTTAGAAGGGCTATATTAAAGGGTCTTTGAAACTGTCTTCAATACATTGATCATTCTTTCAAGGTTGGACAAAATTAAGGCCACACCAGTCAGGCCGCAGATTTATCTTGCTTAAAGGTTTTTATGTCGACTATGTAAGAAATACTTTAATTATAAGTTTGTGTAGATCATGTCAGATTTGTTTGGTTTTAATGATTTATTGGTTTTAGATATTGCCTTGTATGGAATTAGATATGATGTAAGTTTGGTACTCTATTCGGTAACTACATATATTATTTGTACGTAGTTAAGTACATGTCCAATTTAAGGGTTTTGTTAGTTACACAATCATTATTTTAGGTTTGCAGCTAATAGGTACAAGATCAGGATTTGGCTTTCTCCATAAATTATGGTTTTTGTCAAATTCGCGATTTCGTGATTAGTAAAACTATTTTTCGTTTAATGTAGGTACTTAAGTGATTTCTTAACTATAAAATTACATATAATAAAACGAAAGTAACATTTGTATAATCACCTTCATTTTCAATTTATGATACCAAATCTATTCCCTAACAACCTTATAAAAACGCAATCTACTAAAATATAGGGAAGTTAAAGTCATTTTACTGCCATAAAGTCGTATTTCGCCTACTTTACTTTTATTGATCAACTTAATAAAACAAATGGCTATTGCATTAGCAACAGTTTTAGAAACTTTATTAGAAACAGCGCTATTAGGTAAGCTTTTAAAACTTTAACCGTTTTAAAAGTGCTATTAGTTAAAATATTGGTTCTGGGTGTACTTTATATAAATTCTTATTTAACTGTTTGATCTTATCGAGCCATGAAATGATAGTCATCTACCTATTTCGTTGCCAAACATCTTTCGAAATCCTATTGGTACCTCGAGTTTAATCGTGTTTGAGATGTGATCAAGGTTTATCATTGATGTGACTCCCATTGAAATCCAAAATAATGATTCTACAATTGCTATCTTTGGTATAGCATCAACGTAACGAGCTTTCTTCTACGTAATCTCTGCATCAGCTCCACGTGACAAAACATCGTAATGGGGATCGACATTAGCCTATTTAAACTCTTGGACGTCTAGTGAGTTATCAGGTCTAAAATCACAATTGTTACCAACTACGCCCAGAACGTCGTAAGTTTGGTGCTCCCAGATATAGTGATAGCTCCGTGACACAGCTATCGTCAAAAACATTGGACATAAATCTTGATGTTATCATAAAGCTGACTCATAATTGGTCGGAATACGGAACGCCCGATAGCAAGAAAGTGGAGTAAGGGTGTAAACAACTTTATGTAGAAATATTTGTTGGAACTTTCTGTTACAGTTCTCACATTTGCATGAAAAAGAAAAAATATTGCTATTTCGCCGCTTTATGTATGTATGTAGGTAGGTAGTTCTAGTAGGTTTTTGTTTTATTTGTGCTACTACACGGGTAAGCTCTATAGACGCAATGAGCTTTTTTTTAATAGATTACTTAAACTAAACTAAAGAAACGAAACGCAAGATTAAACTAAACTAAAGAAACGCAATTATGATAATACTTAAATGTAATTTGTAAATAAGCTATTAAAATAGCAACAATGTGTTGGAATCAGTAGTCATTTGTTTACAATAATAAATACAAACAGTATGTATCAACTTACAATATAACAAAAGCACAATCCACAACGCTTAAGTTCACTGAAAGCGCGTAGAGTTAATCCACATCCGTCAAAGTTAAAATTAATACACGAACAGTCACAACATCACACGCGACGAAATTGAAATTGGTTTCACTTCACGTATGCAAATGACACCCGAGGAAAACTGTGTACACAAATTCGCGGTTGACGAGAGCAGAGCGGCGGGACTCACGACACGACCGGCGCGCACCACCGCTGGTGTTTGACTAGCTCTCTCGAAGGGGGAACAGGCATTCGAGGGGAAGGGCACCCGGGGCAAGGGAGAACCTCTCCAGCCGAAGAGATAACTTTTGATCTTTTTGGAGCCATAGAAGATTTTAATGATGCACTCACATCTGGAGATCGAACGGAAAAAGTTGCGTTAAGTGTTAATGCATGTCAAGGGCTCAGTAAAAACGACGTGCCAGAAAAACTTAAGGAGATTGCGGGTGACATTTTAAAAATAGTTTGGAGAAACAGTTCGGTTGGTGCTAAAAGTTGAAAGCTGTTGAGTTATCTAAGAATCTGGAAGAGAAATGTTAGAGGGATATTGTCTTTCAAATTCGTATTTGGGTTGATCCGAGCTGTCTCGGGGCAGACAATATTGCGCAAGGCGGTTTTTGTCCCAGCCCTGCACATGTCGGGGTATGAAGGGGCGAAGCAGGTACAAAGGCTGATCCCGACCCGCTTCGAGTTACAACGGCCTTAGATTAATGACGGGAACATTGTGGAGTTAAGAACCCAAAAATTTACAACTGCATTGTGTTCGACACCCAACAAAAGAACACAAAGATAGGATCGGCTTCTGTTATTACCTTATCGGTTATCGCTCTGAGATTTCTCTCACTTTTCGAGTAATTCGAGATCCATTATTATTGGAGATTTCTTTTGCGTGAAACCCTGATCTGTACAGATGTTTGGAAGGCGTCCCGTTAGCTGGCACACAAATAATTACATTGTTGATCTCGAGTGCCTTGCTATTATTCAATTGCATCTTTACAAAATTTCTCAAAGAATTTCTGTTACACATTGTCGATTATAATCTTTGGACAGCTAATCATTTTCAAATTTGTTACTTCTCACGTTATTATTGAACTTGTGTAATGTATAAGGACTTCCTTCCGATATATTCTCGCCTCATTGAGTATCGAGTATGAGATCATTGCTTCACTAATCCACGTCCTGTATTACTTTTGCCAAATTGATATTCAGGAGTATTGATCATTATGGTGGTTTATGACTTGCGTCACTAGACGTAGGTACCTACTGCATATATAACGATATTATCGTATCACAGATTGTTATGACTAAGAAACCTATTAAATATAGTAGTATGTAAAATGAGACACTGAAAGCAGTCAACGGAAAGCGTAATTTATTATTACATTCCAGTCATCACGTCACGAAGGTTTTGTAAGCTTTCGTGTTATGAAATAGTAATCAAATTCAAAAAATTACCGCGACCGGTTTAACTAACCGCATACTCTTAGCAAAGCTTCTATAAAATGGCAACAAAAAGTAAACAAAGCTTAACTCCAGACGCCAAGAAACAAAGGACAGTGCCAGTAACGAAGACAGTGCCACTGATTAATAACATCTTGCCGCAAAACCACGGAACATAAATCATTGGGAACAGTAGTAGAACGATGAAATAAGGCCGCTTCACACGAGCAAGTCACTGGTAGTAATGAGTAATGGACGAGCGTTCATTACTCAACAAGCCGACGGTATACACTGGCCTTATTGGCGCAAACGTTACTTCCATTGCTGCTTCAGTGCGGCCAAGTTTCATGGGTCTTCCAACCAAGTCAGTAATGTAATGCAATGTAACGTGGCCAATGTGTGGACGCGTATTCATTACTCAACGGGACGCCCCGCAGTTTACCGGGTGTCTGTCGTCGGAAATCGCTTCGAGGTTTTCTAGTGTCCATAGATAACCAAAGAATTGTAAAAAGTGTTGGTCTTAGAGTATGGGTGATGAAAGATTAGGTGGAAGGATATTTGTTTTAAAATGATGGCTTTTAAGGCTGCAGTACCTACTTATGTGAAGTGTACTTACAGTAAGTAAAACATAATTTATTAACATTACATAGACTTTTGATTAGATGTGATGTGACATTATGTATGGTTATTTTTAAAGGCCTTGTATTCGTTTATTAAGTTTGCATTTCAAGGATTTTAATCAGTCTAAAAAGAGTCAAATCCATAAACTCCTTGGTCTCAATACTTGAGTAAACGCTCGTGTGAAGTGCTGTGAAAAAGTGTGAAACGGGAAACGTATTGGATGTCGTATATCTTCTCTGACTTTCCAGTTTTTACTCATACGTTGCATCTGCAACAAAATCCTCATTCATAGCTTTCTTTCTTATCCCTTTTGAGTTTCCATGAAATTTTTATAAGAAACTTTGAAGTGCTTTGAAAACTTGCGACACCTTAGTTTTTATCTTTGCTTCAAAAAGCAACTACAATATTTTGAAAATATGGTTATTATTATAGATCAAAAATAGCAGAACCATAATAACTGTATGTTTGACATATTCCATGAATTTGCGAATATATTTCGATTTGCAAATCGTTTCGTGAAGAAGTGTAATACGACCCGAGCTCGCGATGGGATTCTGCATAATTTCCGTATGAATGTTGATTAGCATCGCATTGCGTAACCCGTATCAGTGGCTCCATCGTTAATAATCCTGCAAAATGCGATCCATCAGCAACAAAGCGCCGTTGTTCAGCTCCTGGCCTCCCGTAGCTACCGCGTTAATAATTTTTACAACCGTTGCGCGCGCAACTGTACACCATATGCGTACAGATTACAATCTCAACTCTTATGGCTTTCAAAAATTTATCACATTCAACGAGATTTCTTCGCGACCGCCCGCTTGATAAGCTAAATACGTTATACAAATTGCCTCATTTTTTATTTCGCTCGACTGGAATTATTTGGAGATAATTAAAAGTCTCCGCGTTGTTTCTTTGCCGTTTTCTACCCTTCGCTAATTAAGCTATACAATTCGTCTGCAGGGGTCTAACCGCCGTTCTGATTGCTCGAAGCCACAGGCTCGTTGGAATTTATTGTTATTCTAGAGGCGTCCGTGCTTTGTACGTCCATCCGTCGCCGTGCACTTCTTATTCCTATCGGAAATTTCTTCACTCGCACGTCGGCCACGTTACATTCGCGCTCTCTGACGTATACTAGTTACTTTATGGCCAATTTAAGCTTCTCTCCCATTGAAATGCGGCGGAATGAAGTCTCGGAACTGTGAAGTTCGACAGCTCGTGATGAATGCTCCATTCGGCGCTGATTTTAGTGTTCCGAGAGAGGTCGCGACTCCAGATAATGGAACGATAAAATTGATGCATTCAAATTAGAAGTTTCCTTCTCAAATTACGTCACTCACCGAATTACGCCAATTTATTCTATTATATCTACAACAACTAAATTAGGTGTAGTTATCGTAAACCTATTTCTGGGCAAGGTAGTTACCGAATAAAATTTTCGTAACACGAAGGTACGGCAACCCGGTACAAAGGCGATAAGTAACAATTTCGACAGATACAGAGTACGGGCTCGTGCAAAGTAAATAGCGACAACAAATTGTGACCACTTACACTTATTTATAACAACCCGTGAAACATTTCAATGGTTGCGCTCCACGTAATATATTTTAGACTTTATTATTTCAGGGCGTGCTGCAAATACTAAAATTTATTCGCAGGTCTGCGTCAGGCATTCACTGTAATAACATTGCAACTTGCAAATTGTGCGGCAGTAGACTGTTGACTCCGCGCCCCCGGCGGGTCCATCGCTCATAGCTCAACTCAAACATCGAGAAAATTAATCCTGACTTACTTCGTTAACTGCCTACTTTGTTTGTTCTCTGATCGCGCTCGAATCTCCAGATCGTGTTTCGTTTAATCGTGGGCAAAGGGCGTCTAATATTCTACGTGACTTCTGCATCGATAATAGATCGGCTGCTAAAGATTCCATTAAGCTTCTCGAGCGTTTTTTGTCGTGTCCCATTGTTAGAGCGAAATCGCTCGTAACCGTTATGTTTTTCCGCGTTTTCCTCTCGTTCCATTGTACATTCGGATTCGGCAAAAACTTGCAATGTATCGTGAACGTCAACAAATTCCCCGAGTAATTCATCTGGACTTTTTGTTTTATCGTCTATCGGATCAAACTGGTCGGCGACTACGCGGCTGCATTATCTCGTTACTAGCAAACAAATAGAGACTGAATCCCGTCTAAATAAGAGGTTTTCCTCCGGGATCTGCGGGAGAGAAATAAAAATGGTACAAGACGGTGGTTTTATTGTAGCTAATAAAATCTCCTGAGCTTCGATACGAGGTTGTTTGAATTATAAACGTGTTACTGTGAGATGGTTCGTGCGCTACTGCTTCGTAATTTGTCTTGTGGTTCTCGCAATTTGCATGTTACATTAGTGTCTTGGTTTCTGTTAATTTTTAATGTAGCCGCAACGTCACATTTATGCTCAGATCGCGTTCGTAATGCGAGAATGGGTCGGGTTTGATTAAATCTTGGTCTAATCCAATTTCGTTACATTTGGATAGGATGCCATTATCTTTAACCAGTGGGATAGTAATGGAGATACTATAACTACGGTTCCATTCGCATTTACTGGGTCCAAATGGAGCACATTGAGTACCTAACTTTGAGGCTATAGAACGAGTACAATAATATTAAAAGCAAAATGTGAGTATGTACTTATTTTCCTATCCGAACCAAAAGTAGGTTATCTACCGGACCCCGGATAAATCCAACATAGTAAACAACACTTTGTTGTCAACTACCGTGAGTTAGAAAGTCGCTGTCATCTCCAGGATTTATCCCCCTCCATTGCCATCATATCTCAGGGGCTACTGACGGCCGCAGAATTACTGCCGCCTGCAGCCAAATAAGAAATTTTCACACTCAAACCATCAATAACCATTGTCACAGCATTGTCCAGTTATTCATACCGCAAGCTTGATATACAGTATCAACTATCAACCTATCAACACGGATATTTGCGCCGGTGGAGCTGTAGCTAGTGGGAACTAGATGTGTGAGCAGATCTGAAAATATATAAAAAGTTTTATGGTGGAAAATTGAAAATATAATTATGATTTAGTTTAATGTCCCGAAATTTGATTTGCAGTTTTAGAAAAAAAATACCAATGCACAACAAGTGTGATTTTATTCACAGAGCTTTGAAGTCCATGCTTGTCGCTCTGTGACTAGAGGCGAATTCTTTCTTTATTCGATACAAAACAGGTGTCACCATTTACTAAAACTAACACACTTTCAGCACGCACACTACGACGCACGAGATGTTCATGTACACAGTACGCTTCAACTTCATCGGCTGTGCAATGTCGATATTTTTTTATCGATTATTTACACATTTACTTCGAAGATGGAAATATATGTCTTTATTATAACTATATTATTTAAGTACAAATTAAAGTTAACTAGCTATGGCCCGCGGTGTTATCCGTTGTAAAAACTTTTTTATCCCGTGGGATAAAAACTATCCTATGTCCTTACCGGGGACTGAAACTATCACTACTTATAGCAAATTTATTTTTATCTATTTTATTTCATTATCAAATCATCTTCAAAATGACTGGAGCATATTCTGGCATTTTTATGAGGAAACCAGTTGTAATCTACCGGTCGCCAATATCCATTTATTTTACAACACTGGATTTTTTGAAAAATGTTAATTAAGTATGTGTTAAATAAAAACCGTAATCCAGAAACATTTCCATACAAATCCAGAAACATCATATACATTATATCGATTATCGATAATTTGCTAGGTTCCATTTACACATCCCTTAGCTATCGAGAAGTAGCGTCGTCATGACAACGAATGTGTTAATGCCATTCAAAATGTCAAAAGTTTTATTTATAAAAATTACGAAATTTTACTACTTACCGATGGTATTTCACGCCGGTAACACTGGAACTTGTTCTTACAATTTTTAACTTGACACCAGGACATATTAAATAGTTTATCATGCTGTAAAACCGAGTAAAACGACCGAAAACTCTCTCTCGCTCGGACTGTGTTTGACAACAGACTGACAAGCGCTGTCGTAGGTTAGGTTGGCCTGTTTACTGGTCCAAACGAGAACCACGTATTATTAGTCATTTCGCTTCTATGGGGGGGCGCGCGCGGGGGCGATGTGGCCCGATCGTTGTTCTGTGGATTTTATTAATATCATACACTTTCATGAAATCAAGAGATTATTGCGTCTGTAGTCTATACAATCGCTTTTACCATGCTTAGTGCTTATTTCGAACAACTCAGACAAAGCCACATGTTACTTATAAATAATAAATTAGGTCATACTTCCAATGACTCATCTTCCAGCCATCGAGAATTTTACCACCATTTCTCCTCTACCTACTCTCAACCACGGATGCATGAAATATAAACATGAGTGGAAGCCGCAGGCGCGGAGGATCGTGGGCTACCGGTGCGGTCGGAGCACGACGCCATTTGTCTAGCGCTCGAGGGTACTCCGTGCAATTTGCATCATGGACCACGCCCCACGGCTTCCATACAATTGTTACTTCCAGACAAACGTGTATCTGAGGCATTGCTTACTTTTTTTGTCCTTTTTGAAAGGTATCATCTCAATATTTTATCTGGTAGTGCCAGTAAACAAGAAACTAGAGTGATTATGATGACTAAAGTGACATTTCGACGGCAGTCTTGATTGAATCACATACGAACTTAGTCATACGTACATATAAAAAATACTTTATGCCAGAACAAATTCCTCTTTCTCATTTCGTAACGTCTTCCCGATCCATACGAGGTCCGTTTCAATATTCATTTTGATAGCATTTTCTCGTACTAAAGCCGAAGTCTGAGCAATAAACGTGCTGTTTGTTCGCGATTTTGTTGTTTGTTCCTATTTTCTTCGAGATGAGAGTTTGAATATTGTTATGAGCTATTTAGATGTTCAATAGCTTTTTTTGTTATTAGGTTTTCAAATATCGAAATATATAAAACTCAAAGGTAACTGACTGACTGATTAACTGACTGACTGACTGATATAGTGATCCATCAACGCACAGCCCAAACCACTGGACGGATCGGGCTGAAATTAAAGGGGTGAAATAGGGATGCAAATTTTACTTCTTAATGCGAGCGAAGCCGCGAGCTTCCACTAGTTTGTAATAAAATTCGTAATAGTGAGTAAAATAAATTTGCAACTAAACATTTTAGTGCTCAATGACTCGTGATGATCTACAATTTGTAACTAATTACAACACTTTTGACGTTAACTTTAACCGGTCCTCGTTCATTCGCTATTCAAGTCTTTAAAAAACCTAAAGATGTATTTCTGTCTAACTGCCAACATGTCCGAATTTCAAATACCTTTTACATAATAATAGGAACTTATCATTGGTTAGCGATCTATGTTTTGCTCATCAATAATTTGATCACATTCGCGATAGCTTTCATTACGAACTTATGTTTCGATGTAAGAAGTTAATCGAATACTACATAAGACTGGTCAAACCCCACCATGCTACCGACCAAAATTTTACTCTAGACAGATTATTAAATAAAAAAATATATTTCAAGTTCCTTTAGTTTAGAACAAAGCTTATTAGATCGTCGCCTCGCCGAAAGATTCGTTAAAGATAAAGGAATAATTTTTGTGACAATATGTAGCAATCTATATATGTGTATGTACGTAAGTAGGTACCTATTTCTATTTATTATGTGTGTGTGTAGGTACTTTCTAGATTTCTTATACATGTTACCAATTTTTTACTATCGCTTAGGTACTCTGTAAGTTGGTGTTTGTGTCACTATGTTCTGATAAAATCTTTGTCTTAGTGGGTATTAACCTTAACCCATAGATTGCCATAAAAAATCTATCAAGTGAGTTAATAACTATGCTTACTCCCAATGAGACTTAGACCCTCCTACTTATATTAAAAACAAGGATTGAGTCTAAGCTATCAGTAGTTAATTACAGGTTAAAATAAATTACTTCTGATACAGGAATATGTTGCTTATTGTCGTTAGCTTATGGGTGAATATAGTACGACTGAGTATTACTTTGTTTTAAAACTGTTGTTACTCTAATTTTGTATTTAGTAAAGTAAAAATTATTTGTTTTTAGCAATAAATTACAGTTCAGGTTTAAACACTATTCTTAATTTTGTAAAAATCACATTGTGTGTATCGAGGAGGTATTTGGATTAAATAATAAACGATACAAAGTTATGGTCTATTGAATCATCGTATTTCCTCATGTCTGAGGGTCATAACTTCCCCGCGGAATGAATTCGTAAGGGGAATTCTCATTGGCAGATACATCGCGTAGGTGTCGTACATACATGGTAGTCATCATCAAAAGTCAGTTTGGGTAAAAAATATTAATTAATTAATATATCAAACATGCTTCTAACATAATTTCTAATTCATTAAGCCATCAACCCACCCATTGTACAAAGTGCAAAATGTCTCATAAAACAATGAAAGCCGCGTTTCACAGACAATGTTTATAATTCATTAACGCGGCTCTGTCTAGCCTGTTTCCGGCACTATTCTTATATTTCTTGCCGTCAACTCATAGAAATTGCATTAAAATGCATTGTGGAAGAAACTATGCGCTTCTTTTTGAGTAGAACCTCCACACTGTAGAATTCTTGCGGATACGGTTTATCGGTTTTGATCTTAACTGTGAGTTCCGTTTACGCGGAGTTATTCAGGTGTTTTTATCAAGTGAAATTAATATTATAGCATCTCACACATTTTCGCTTATATAAATTTAATGTTATGATATCAATCTCAGGGTTTAACTTGAAAAATCACTCGGAGTATTTAATAAAATCACAGGTGGTTTTAAAGTGCTTTCGATTATTAAACAAATCAAAAGAAAACAGCTTGATAATATTTTGCATAATCATATTTTTTATATCGCCAGTACGCACTTATAGTACAATTCATTGCATTTACAAAGTAAACTTTATCCAGTCAAACGGTCATAGCCGTAGAAAACGTCCCACTTTATTCCAAATCTCGTTTTTATCTACCGTAGCCTGGCAACACTGTTTTTAACGACGCTCCAAAGAGCACTTGCACTTAACACTTGATTGCGTTTCATTTCTTCAGTGACACTTTAACTTTTATTAACTACATTTGCATTTTAAACGATAATTTGACCGGTACTTCGGTTTACCTGCGTTTGGTTTATCATTTTGTATTAAATACGTTTGTATATTATACTAACATTATGTAATTTGGTAGGACGAATTATTATTTTTAGGAAATTACAACACAATAGATTAATTGTGTTAATATTGTGTGTTATATAACTATTAGACCTGTTTCGAAATGAGATTTAGACCTCTCTTACAAGACAGGAAACCCAAGATTTTACTATACCTTAGATCTTTATAAGCAAAATACTAAGTAATACATCACGCTAGTTTTGTATACAGAAACAAGTCTCAACACCTCACACAGGGCCATCAATATACTTAATTCAAATCATAAGCCAAGCTTCAAATCCTTACAAATTCGCATTATAACCCGTAAACCATATCTTGCGCCTTATTGTATGAAAAATGGACGCCGACGTCAAATAAAGCATTAGTCTTAATCCCACGGGAAGAAATGTCTGAAAACACGATGATTTATTAAAGGAAACAGACTTGTCGGTTGTCTAACGTGAAATGTGGAGTATTGGAGGGAAATATGAGAGTACAGCGAGTGCAGAATACTTTATTGTGGAGGATAATTTAAGATATTGCTAGACGAGGAAGCTATATTAGGAGTTTGTGTGAGAGAAAGAAGTGCATAGAGAAATGGATTGTCTCAAAAATTATGCCAAGATTTGCCCTACGAAAAATATTTAACGCGTCAAAGAAGTGAATACACTGATTTTAAGCTTTTTTTAAACCTGGTTAAACTTATAATCACCTCTAGTTTCTTACACTGGGGTTTTAAATGTGATGCATAAAACAGGGCAATCTCTAAACAACTGCCCTGTCTCTAAACAAGCCAGGCGTATCATGACAGAATGTCCTTCTTGGGGAGCAAAAGGGCAAATTTTCAAGGCGACATAGCCCTTAGGGGCTGGCGTCACGTACTGGCCCGTTATGTCCCAATTTTTTGTGAAAACAGCGCTATTTTTCATTGGAACTATGTTGCTTGTTAGATGGGTTGTAGTGGGAGGGTGAATGGAGTTTTTAATAATACTAGGCTTTTGATTTCTTTTGCTTGGGTGTTAATCTAATAGTACCTAAAGCATTTGTAAGGAAAAGAAAATGTTTGTGCTTAAATTAATCATTTTAGGTTAGTAGATAGCTATAATTAATAACAATATTCATCTCATAACATTATTTTTACTTCAATTTAAACACAAGAGTTTTTAATTTGTGTACTTTTTTACACTTGTGCGAGTAGGTTTATTGTACCTATACTTTCACTATGAAATTTAAATCACAAACCTTATTTACCTTAAGCTTTGCCTATTGCAAAAACATGCTGCATTGATAGCAAGAACTGCAATAGGTATCATTTGCATAAATGTCAGAAGGTGTACTTAGTTCACTGACGATAACTTGAGGGCTGCGTAACTTAGTTAGGTTCTACTTTATTGTTTACTTGACAGAGATACGGTAAAGGTGTGGTTAGGGAACTAAGCTATGTTAAGTTGCTTAATTTGACTTGATTCAATTTAAAGTTTATCAACGGCATTGAACTAGTTGCTAGACTGCACCTAAAACGCTGGATTTTATTGCTGTAGCCAAAGTTGAATAGGAAATAAAATATACTAGGAAAAGTGAATGTGTTGCTATGACTACTATTTACCCGTGTAATTCATTATTTATTAGTTACGAATATAACACAGTTTTTTTTTTATATTTAGCTGTAGTTTAGTTGGCTACTTTAAGTTTTAATAAACAGTATGCACTAATGGTTACTTCTGTACATATTTTGCAGAACAAATGGCAAATACGTGATATTCTACTTATAAATATACTTATTTCTTTCCCTAATCATACCCACGATAAGTACAAAACCTGCGAACATAAATTGTTCCGAACACAACCTCTATTTTGTAGAACAGGCATCTTAGCGCTCGACAGAATCAAGAAACTCTGGAGAAAACGAAAAAATGGTTGTACGCCGCCGGCAAAGAGTAAATAAATCGGACCCTTTGTCCTAAGAAATGTGCAATAAAAAACGTCTTAGGCCCTTCTGTTTGCTGTTCTTTCTATTCGAAAAATAAATATTGTGATACCTCTCTGTTACGAGACAGTTATGAGACGGACGAAATTTTCTTTTTGTGTGAGTTGGACTGATCATAATTTTGTTGTTGAGTTGTTTTCCGAACTATTTTTGCTCGGCAGATATGACTTAGCTAAAAATAATTTCACATATAAACTAACTATTACTTACGTATTGTTGTGCTTCTTCTTAAAATAAAACTTATGTTTAGGTTATTACGGCAGCTTGTCTTCGCTACCTTTAACTTACAGACAGACTAGGCAAAAACCTCTCGTTAGGTTTCTAAACCCAGTTTGCAAAATGCAAACGCAATCCAATTATACCATAACCTTTTCCAAACGAGTCACAAATGTTATTCCCGCTTCATATTCATAGCAGCTTTCCAATAAAGATGTAGCGGTTTGACCCTGGGTTCAACCACTCAGATTGAAATCTTGACAACGTGCAGAGCAAGTTTGTTGGAAAACTGAGAATTTAACGTATTATTTATGGCTTGGAATGGTTCTTTGCGTAAGTGCCTGAATGCATTTTGCATAAGAGAATTTTTAGTAGTGTCTGAATGCAGTTTGTGAAAATAAGATTTGGTACAATAACATGATATAAATAATATAGAAATTAATGGTAAATCCAAATATAGCGACATTAAGGCCTACTTAACAACGATTTTTAAACGAATTTTGGCATAAAATAACGTAGTAAATGGTTGGCTTAGTTGCCTAATATACTGTATGAGATCTTTAAGTTTCTCCACCTTATTCAGAAAATTCATTTATAATTTAATTACATTTATGAATTGTTTATGTTACTAACAGGGCCCTAATTCTGTAATAGTCCAGTCAATAAAGCCCAAAACCCCCCACCAAATTAGTTACTCGGCCTAACTTTGTGAATTTGTTCAGAAGGGTAAAATAAGTAACCGTGTGAGTTTGCACCCTTGTGGGGTGTACGGAAAGGGTTGAAAAGGGGTGAAAAGTGTTTTTTATCAATAACATTGCCAAAAAAATTAGTTACTTTGTGCAAATTTGGAATTAAGTTTTTGTTACCGTTTTCTAACATGTATCAAATTTGCACACTTTTGCAACATACGGATGCTGCGCTTGCGGGACGTACTGTGCGGAAGAGCCAGGGGCGCTTAAATGATGTGACGAACATT
The DNA here is from genome assembly GCA_964023185.1 of Macaria liturata. Classification (NCBI taxonomy): domain Eukaryota; kingdom Metazoa; phylum Arthropoda; class Insecta; order Lepidoptera; family Geometridae; genus Macaria; species Macaria liturata. Next base: position 13,117,366 of record OZ026811.1, on the reverse strand, counting down.
CCTGAATTAAACCTATAAAGTAATTTGGAATGTTAGTAAGTGAACAGAAACTTATGGGAATTATATCATATCTAACATAATAATACTTTAGCCATAGTCATATGTATGTATAGGTAAGATTATATAATTGAGCCATGAAAATCATATGTATTATCATTGAACTTAGACAAATAATTGTTTTTGACAATCAAATTGTTATCAAATTAACAACTTCAAACAGGTAGCACGATCTGCTTATTACTAACACTTAGGTAGAACCCAGGTATAATTACTTGAATACTGAAAGAGTCGGATACTATTACTGAACATAAATGTAATTTTCAAATAATAGAGTTGATTTTATAAATTTATATACATTAATATATATTGAATATAAATCATAATTAATAAAAGTAATGTATTTATATATAAATGAATATTTTTATTATGATTACTATGCTAGTCCTAGGACTATTAGTTTCTTTGAAGTAGAGTTTGAGAACGTATCTATACTATTCCAGATACATTACTTTAGGACTTTTATGTAACACCAGCGGATTCCAAGTTACCAGGCAAGTCTCTAATACCAGCGTCTTTAATTAATGCGGATGTTTAATTAATGTATGCATCTAGACATAATTGCGTGATACTGACACAAGTTGTAACCAGTCAGATTGATTCTACAAGATCTTTGTGATATTGATATATCGATTTATCGTTTACCATTAAAATCCGGTGAACCCGGTTGGATTATAACTTTTCATTAGAGGCTAGTTTCTATCCCGATTGAAAATATGTAAGACGGTCACACCGTCGGATCTGGGACCAAATTTGGAGCGTATAATTGGTTTTATTTCGTATATTTCAAGGACCTCTACAGGTTACAGTATACAGGTTACTTAGCATAAGAGCTGTGTAATAATAATAATATAAGCTGTGTATAATCTCGCTTAGCCTGTAAGTTTAGACAGTTTGAGTGCAACCTAGCACAAGTGCGTCGTCGTCGAAAGAGAGTGACGCATACATAGTCCTAAGCGTGACAGCTGTGTACAAGTGACGTATTGTCACATTTACATTTGAAGTACAGACAGCTTTAAGGCGATCTATCATCGGTGCGATCTAGCACAAGCGTGTCGTCTAAAGAGAGCGACGTGTACACAGTACTTTGTGTAACTGATATGTGCAAGTGACGAATTGTCACACTTAATTTGCAAGCAAAGACAGTTTGAGTGCAGTCTAGCACAACACGAATACGTCGTCTAAGGAGAGCGAAGTGTACAGGGTTCTAAGCATAAAACCATACAAGCGACTGCGCAGACGACGTCGGCTGTTAGCTCAGACGACATGTCGTCTGCGTAGACGACGTCGGCTGTTTCCAAGGCGACACGTCGTCTGCGAACAGGCGACAAACGTTAGATTAAATAAATAAATAAATAAATATTCCGGGACATTGCACACAGCGCCATCTAGCCCCACACTAAGCAAACGCTTGTGTCGTGGGTACTAGATAACGGATATAATACTTATATACTTTTCTTTTGTAAATACATACTTATTATACATACAAACGACCAGACTCAACACAAGTAATTATAAATTTTTAAAGTACATAAATACTTGTGTCATGCGGGAATCGAACCCGCGACCTCTAGATTAGAAGGCAGAGCCACTACCAACTAAGCTATCAGGCCAGTCAGATTAGACTCAGGGCTTTCCCGAGAATTTAAACCGCCACGGGGCTTTCCTGTGCGTTAACAGGCGCATAATGCGTTAATACAAGGCTTTCCTGTGCATTTGGAGGTGCTCATTGCATTTGTACAGGGCTTTCCTCATAGCAAACGTTAGATTAGACTCAGGGCTTTCCTGAGAAGTCTAACAAGCACCATAATTCTAAGACAGGGCTTTCCTGTGCGTTAGAAAGTGCACCACGCGTTGAGACAAAAATTTCCTGTGCGTTAAAAGGTGCATAATGCGTTTATACAGGGCTGTCATTTAGAACACATTTAGATATAGGTACAAGGAAAACACGTTATATTTTAAAAATCTTATATAAATTGTATATATATTACACATACACACACACACACACGCAACAACATAACATACAACTTAGCACAATTATAATATACACCACAGTGATAATTCATAATACATAGCTACAATTATCTAATCCCGCTTTAGCAAACTATGCCATATACTTCTTTTGTAAAATACACAAATTAACTAATAATGGTAAAATAGAAAAAAAAAGCTTACTCGACTAGTAAATTTGAAACACAATACTGGCAACTCTAAATAACCTAACTTAATTGGTCAATACTCAATATTATGTAAAATATTATCTTGACTTGAATATTACCTTGTAAATTGCGTTATTTATTGTTATCTAAATTACCTACTTTTACTATGTAGGGAAACGTATGGTAAAAACTGTATGATTAAGATAAATAATATTATAGGTTAGTCAAGACTAACCTTCCGACGCCTTCGGAATTATTTTGAAACTCACTTTGTCGTGTCTTTGTCTTTCTCAAAATATTCACTTTTTGTATTGTGTTTTAGTGTTTAAGTAGTAATATGGAAGTATAAAATTTTGTGTATGCAAAAGAGGCAGAAGTTTTGGCGCGGGGAAACTGTACATCATAATACAGAGTCGAAAGATATCTAGTATGATGTACAGAAAACCCTCAGCGTACAACACGTACAGCAATACAAATATAAATAGTGTAAATACCTACAAATGTACGCACACCATAAATGGATCAATAAAGAAATTTTAAATTTGAATTTCCTGCGCATTTAGAAGTGCATAATGCACTTTAAAAAGGCTTTCCTGCTGTAGTAAAAAAAAAAAAAATTAAAACAAATGTTTACTTACATTTTCGTAGGATTCACAGTAGTGTTAACACGTCAAAAATCCAAGCCGCACTGAGGAAGCGAGTCCGCCCGGCGCTGCGCGAGCGTTGTGCGGGAGGGGGGAGCCGATCGATACCTAGTCGAGCCGACATGACTCGACGCATGGAGGGGCGCCATAGAGTAAAATAGTGTTGCCACACGTAAAATCCAAGATGTAATCTCAATAAGTGGGTCAAGCGAAGGCTCGGACACCTAAATATCATGATTTTTTATTAATAAACAATGTTCCGTAAGTTGCAAATGTGTGCAAATTTAATACATGCTAGAAAACCAAAGAAAGATCATAATTCTAAATTTGCAGCGAGTAACTAATTTTTTCACTCGTGTTATTAACAATAATTATTGTTTTTTAATAATTAACAATGTTCCGTATGTTGCAAAAGTGTGCAAATTTGATACATGTTAGAAAACGGTAACAAAAACTTAATTCCTAATTTGCACAAAGTAACAATTTTTTTTGGCAATGTTATTAATAAAAAAACACTTTTCACCCCTTTTCAACCCTTTCCGTACACCCCACAAGGGTGCAAACTCACACGGTCACTAATTTTACCCTTCTGAACAAATTCACAACGAGGTACGCTTCGTGGGCTCGTAACGCGGCAAGACTACATCTTACCCAATACCCATAGTAAGTAACTACTTAGTATTCTGTGTCTGTGTAAACAATAAGTTTCAATCTCCGAATAAAATTTGTGCTAATAAACATTTATTGAGGATAAAATCGTCTAAAAACCTATTTTACGATAGAAAACACCTTAAAAATCGAAGCATTTTTGAAAACAAGAAGAAAAAAGGATAATATTGACTGAATTCAAGCCGACCGGCAAACGGCAAATCACTTCGCAACAAAAAAGATTAACAGACAAAACCTGCTGAAAACAATAAAGCAACCTGTGAAGTGACAAATATCCATCTGAAAATAGTGTTTTTTGTGCCTCCTCCCGTGAAAATAGTGTGAAAAGGCCAGAAAAAAACAAAAAATATGTACATAACAAACCCATACATAACCTCAAATCCTACCAGCAATCATCAAATAAAATTATGGAAGGAAGTGTTATGTATTGTAAAATCTCCACACACCTCCTCCAGTATGGCTGGCCTCCATGGAGGAAAGCGGCCACAACCCTCATGCCACAAACAGAATATACTTGTGCACATATGATGTAAGTTCACTTGCAACAACCAGCCGAATGATACAAGAACATGCCAACGTTCCATGGTAAGAAGTACATATAACAAAAATCAAGCTCAAATACAGAATAAGATGTTCAGATATAAGAAAGAAAACAAAAAAATTGTGGATGCTTTACAACATGGACAGCAGAAATGGAGATGGGCCGGGCACCTTGCATGGTTACCAGATAAAAGATGGACAAAGAGAGCAACTATCTGGAAAGGAGCACTAGGTAACAGAAAACAAGGAAGACCTGAAGACAGGTAGAACAAAGATATAGAAAAAGTTGCTCCGAACTGGAGGGAAGAAGCTCCAGACAGAAAAAAGTGGAATAGGCTGGAAGAAGCCTTTACCTAGAAGTCATATACCTAACTTATATAAATAAAATAAAATGTAATTTGCCTTATTATTTAGTAACCAGAAATGTTATAATACAGATATAAATAAATAAAATTAGCATTAGTTGTAAATGGGTAGTATAGGTAACTAGTTTTGAAGTAGTTAAATAATGTTACATGTATTATAAGGTTTTAAGATTAAAAAGGCTTTTTATTTCAATTCCTTTATTAGCATAAATGTATTTACATGTACCCTGTTAAGAGGGGAATTAGGGTGTAGCTAAAATTAAAACTAAATATTCTAAAATCTAAAACTTAATATCTTAATATTTATTATTTCGAATTGTGTGGCCTGTGGTTAACTAATTCTAATAAAATAAGTAAGTATCCTATCCTACTTCAATTGTAAGTTTAGGGGGACATATTCAACATAATATGACATTTTTTAATCTTATATGTGGTATAAGAAAGCGACAAGTGATTCATTGTGAATGGTGTCGTTAAATGTATGATCATTCAATTTGGACCCATCACCTAGTCGTTGCAAGCCCAGCCCAGTCAGCCGTCAAAAGGTGGCTCCGGCCCAGCAGGGATATTAGGCCGAATACCTGAAAGACCATAGCGATATGGCTTCAGGTTTCGGCCAATCCCTGCAAGGGCGGGTGGCCCTTTGAATGGGGTTGGGCTATTTTATTATCAGTTTGTCTTTAGTGGTTGTGGGACTATGGGTAGTGGGTACTATTGGCTTCAAAGATCTTTTATTACTTTGTCTTGTATTTGTGTCTGTCAAATAATATTTTTACAATTCTTATATGTACTGGAGGGAATTTGAGCCCTATTAACACTAATTACCTATCTCAATCACACTGAAGGGACTAAAACAGTATATTATTGTTGCTTAAATAGATTTTTATCATACACTCATCACTAACCAACAAAGAAATACAAAATACAAATACAAATACAAAATTATTTATTAACTGAAAGTATTACATAAAACCTTAAAAACTAATATTTACAAACTTAGATAGAGTTACGGTTTTTTACCTAGGAAGGTTTGTTAGTGTTCTTGTGAGCCCTGCACTAAGTTTACACTTGTATCGCAGGCGCCCACTTCGCTTTGCTATAAGTTTAACAAAATTACGGTGCGGTTTTACTTGCTACCTATGTGTACCTATAACAATATTTGTACATAACTTATTATAACTTATAAAAGTTAAATTCTAGGTTACATTATTATTTAAATAAAACTGGCTCAATCTTTCTTTTATTGAAATGACTGTGTAAAAGCTTGAACTGGGTAAGATTAGGTTACAACTATGGGTTTGAACTATGTGTATGTGTGTGTGTGTGTGTGTGTGTGAGTGAATGTATGTGTAGGTATGTGTATGTGTGTTTGCGTGTGCATGTAGAGAATGGAAGGAAGAGAGTGGGAAGGGTTGTTTTTACTGTACTATCTTAAGTATATCTTCTGTTTCAGTGTGAGTGAGAGATGATAAATATTCTTGTATGATTGTTTTGCATTCTTTTACAGTTTTTCCGTTGATTTTGCAAAGTTTTGACATTCTATTATAGATAAATGGAAAGCGAAAGTCTGGGAGACGCTGTGCGAAAGCTGTCTTTACTCTGGATTGTACAGCGCAAGGGGGTCTTCTTCTAGGCGAACCAGTTGTAGTCTTCACGAGGGCGCTTCTATGCAAATCTCATGGAAGATTCAATAGTATGCCTATTTTTACAAATTCATTTAGTCCATACGCCAGCATCATCACTGGGTTGTCTGCCAGTCCCCAAGGGGTTGCTGGTAGAGCCTCATCGAGATTGCTCTCTATTGAGGGCTCCAGGGCACGCTGACCCCGGGGAAGTCACGTCGAGTCGCTCTGTCCGGCGGCGTTCCAGTGACGGTCGGCGTTGCTCGACGTGGTGATGTTGGTGGTGAAGTGCCTGCCGTGGCAGCGCTTTTCTACAGCACCGGGACGTCAGGCGGTGGTTCCTGAAGGTGGTGCAGGCGCGTCGACCTCCCACTCGGGAGCACCAGCACCACGACCGGCGCACGAAACCTCACGCACGAGAGGGAGCGGCTATTGCTTCGCCAGTCGAATTATCCTTCTGCGTAAAATACTTTCCATTCTGCAAAACACTCACGCAAAGATAAATACTAAAATCAGCTTTTAAAATAGGAAAAATATTTATTATTTACAAAACAAATTCTATAATTGACACTGCTCACTGGCCACTGCTGAAAAGACGAGTAAATTGTTCGTTAAAAAATCATAGTTCAGAGATTTTATTTTAGTAAGCAATAGTGATTTTGTAGCTTTTTATTATAATTAATATAAACAATCAAGAAATTGTGTATTATTTTATGGTTTTCTCGACCTAATTAACTTTTAATTAATAAATAAACGGTCACATCAAAAACCGCAATTTGCCGAAAAAACCGGAAAGAAGATTTTTGAACGAACACGTGTAATTGTAACTTGTCATAGACAACCTATCGTATGGCTTGTAGAATACCATTTAACCGTGTCTTACCGTGCCGTGTTACGATAAAAGTTAAGATGTCGTACCTATGACGTCACGCATTTGTGGCAAGCAAGGATTTTTTATTTCATCCCTCTTATATGGCGGCAAGACAAGCCTGGGCCTTACAGAATAGGGCCCAGGAATTATACTACTACGACGTTACATGCTCGAGATTTCTTTATTAACTATGTAGTCTCACTTCTGTATGTACCTACTAGGCGTCACACTTTTTATAGCTGTGAAAATAAAAACACAAAAAAAAGAAAAAACTTTTGAACAAATGTCATTGTCAATGTAGCGCATGTAGCGCCGTCCTCCTGTCAAACCTCATTCATTTCTTGTGTGCGGGCGTCGCAACATCATAAATTTCGTTGAATTTTACTATTTGAATTTTTCGTGGAAAAAAGTGTGTATTTCGTGTGTTCAAGTGGTAAATTAGGAAAAGGAGCATCGGAATTTTGAAATAACGTCGAAAATTCGACATTTGGTACAAAAACTAAGCAATTCATCAACCACCTCAAAGGATAAAGGTTAGTGCAACTACTAACTTACCAAGCAATCTTACTGCATTTATTCATCATCGATTTTAATTTTCTTGGTACAATCTTATATATTTTATAAAACTATACCGAATAGATCGTAAATATAGATTTTTTTTCAACAAATGATAAGTATAACGATCTGTTTTTGAAATACCCACATTTTTGTCATGTAGATCGGAAACGTGGCTTTTCTAGCAATGTTTCTGTAACGATCTTTTTTCGATGTACCGACATATTTGTTGTTTTTGTTACAAATACAATAAAACAAAATATGAATTTATATATTACCATTTTACCTACACATACCTACATTGTTATATATTTTATAAAACTATACCGAATAGATCGTTAATATAGACTTTTTTTCAACGCATGATATAACGATCTTTTTTTGAAATACCCACATTTTTGTCATGTAGATCGGAAACGTGACCTTTCTAGCAATGTTTCTGTAACGATCTTTTTTCGATGTACCGACATATTTGTTGTTTTTGTTACAAATACAATACAACAAAATATGAATTTATTTATTACCATTTTCTTACATACCTACATTGTTCTACAGTTAATTACAGTAAATTCATTTTAGTTGTTTGTTAATTGAATGTAGCCCAGTGTTGTTTAGTTACCTATTTTTTTTCTGATCCCAAGAAGGCATGACCTTAAGATTAATTTGAAAACTAAGATGTGACAACAAATTCATATATTCTGATCAATTTGAAACGAAGGATATTCGGACGGATAGCCAATTGCTACCTAAAAATTGCCGTATAACTATAATTGACCTCCAAAACGCGTACTTTTTAGTACCCATTAGTACACAATTCTGGTAATGAATACCTAGATTGGTATTTTAAGATTTAACTTACGAGTTTCATTCTTGATTTTACTTTCAGTTTCATCACAAATGCCTGTAGTTTTTATAAAACTAATTAAACCTATAAGGTCCTATCGCAAAGACAAAGTTCTTATCTTTGGTTGTATATTTACATGCCATGTTAGGCATAATTTATTCACAATACCTGCTCAGAAAGCATTTTTAAAACAATAAACTTGTTATAAATAAATGAAACTCACTTCAGTTTTCAGTTTATGGCTTTGAGATAACTTCACAAAATGTTATCCTAAATTTGCCGGCAGCGAAATGTCTGAAACTCCTTGAGCAGACATATTTCATTTAGAGAAATAAGTAGGTCGATAAATTTGTATCTCTGCGCTATTTGCGATTAAACATACTTATATGCAGTTATTACGCAAATTTAATCCAAAATTGATTACGAGAGAAAACAGTGTTTTTGATTGGTTTTTGAATAGATATAATCCAATACTTATTGGTATATGGTTATTTTTGTGAGTTTCTCATGTGTCTTTCTGATAAATTGGACGTGTATTGTAAAGGGAAACGAGTCAGTGGATTTTGAAATGATGCGAAGTACCTACAACAAAGTATTATTCTACAATTGAAAGCAGCCTAAAGGCGGGCAATGTATTGTAAATAAAATCTATATAATACGGTGATCGACATCTTGAGGCATTGAAGTATACATGTGGTCAGAACAATCTGACAGTGGTGTGATTAAAGAAAATTCTTAAATTTTTGTGTGACATATTATAAAACTCATAGATTAAGAGGTCGAAGCATTTAAACATAAATGTTGAGATTACTACTATGTACTAACTTATTATTACATACATATTTGATAAATTTACTAAAATTATAAGGTTCCTGACATTGGTTTATTTGCCACACGGCTTAAAACAAGATAGAATATAATATGGGCATATGCTAGGAATGAGTTTCTGTAGCCTATAATACGGATGCATTCACAATAGACTGGAAGTTACAACTTATTATTTATACGTAATTTTCGCCAACGTATAATGATCGTTTCATTTTTGCCTAGTAAGCCATGTTATCTACTTTCATGTCTTTTTCTCTTGGTTAGTTAATCTACTTGAGCCCAGGAATTCCATTATTATTATCGTCTATCAGGACTCTTATTCCGTTTGGGCAACGGTTACCTAACTCTAATATTTTTAATATTTTCTAACAGAAGGTATAAAGACAATCCTTTTTTTTATCTAGTGCTGCTATTAATATAACAACATAGGTTCTAGCTGAAAGCTCGCTTAAACAATATAATGTTACTGTTAATATATAGTGAGGACTTTGCTGTAAGAAAACAAGATATTTTTTTTATTATAATGCAAGTAATCTTAATCTTAGATTTTTTGGCTAATGATCAAGCAGAATCACATTTATACAAGTTAAATAAATGTATTACTCAAGATGATTGAATCATACGATTCATGAAAGAAGCTTACAGAAACAGATCGTCTTCCTAAAGTATACCACCAATCTGATATCCTACCTACCTACCCATTATAGTAAAGATCAGCATTCAGACCAAATAGTAGCTGTAGTGACATTTTTCAACTGCACAGCGGGTGCAGGCAGATACTATCCTCAATATGTTTAACTGATATTAATGTAAGTGATTTGAGGATAGGCATACATATTAGTGTCTTGACTTCGCATGTAACGTCGTCTCGTAAAATTATGGTCGAACTTCACTTAAGGTAAGTTCGTTTAACCATTAAATAATTTTCATATAAACCTGTACAATTGATTAAAACCTGAAGAACAAGTCATTTCAAATGCTTTTCAATAAAGAAACTTGCAACATGTTTACAAAGAGATATATAATTCAATTCTCACTTCCCCAAATTGTTTTCACACCTCCATAGAAAAGTTAGTTCCCATTGTAACAGAGTAGCCATCAAATTAAATTACCATTTAATAAAAGAAGTTTGTTTTTGAATTACATTGTCTTTCCCGCGCATTAGCTTCTACTATATTCTATTACTACTTAATTAAGCGTATTCTCATGGGCGTGTACTAAATTTATGGTAATCTGGGGGCACGGCAGTGCCCTCGCCAAGTCGAGCGCGAAACAAACACTGCCGTACCATCCTTTACTGGAACCTTTTCGCCGCATTTTCAGGCCCCTATTTGAGAACCTGCGGATACGACTAGAACGTTAAAATTTTCGTCATTTCAAGCCAAGGCCAAGTCACACTACATAAACTATAAAAATAAAGAAATCGCATTAATGAACCTTAGACTTGGCACGACCTTGTCTAGATTTCATTACTTTTTAGAGATAAACAAGCAGCTCCATCGAGACTTGACTAGTTTTTTACAGAATGTTTTTGGTGGGATTACGTTTACTCAATTATGTACACATTATAATGTATAAATTAATAGTAAACACGTAAAGATTTTTCTTTAGAAATGTATTGAAATATCGTAGTTGTAGTAACTTAATATTTTATGGGTGAACGACAAAAAATACGGTACAAGACCTATCAAAATACGAACCTATTTATATATTTACGGCAACACTAAAAGCCCAACCGTATCCTATTAGACCGTCGAAACAATTCTCCGATGTGGCCACAAAAAATATACTACAAGCCAAACTTTTTTCAATCCGAAGTTTACGTGGGTCGCGTTAGACCCAGCGTTTTATTTTTAGGGACATTGATTGATTGTACCTTATGGAACATCTATGGGAAACATAGAACCCCATTGTTTTTTATGCGTTCGATTTTTAAGTTTATTGTATCTTCATTTAGATAATATTTCTGGGGTTTCATCACTGTCGACGCTGCGGGGTGGTAATGTTAATTGGTTTTCGAGATTATCTTTATTGTTTCGGCATTATGTTCCTGTCATGTGGTCGGTTTGAGTGATTTTGGGGAAATTTATCACGTTTAGTTTTAAGAAAGAGTTTTAAGAATTTACATCTGGGCGCTTGGCTTGCAGCACAAATATAGGTATTTTACGTTTGACGCTAAAACATTTCAACTGGTGATTATAGACTATTCATAAAATTTAAATGTACTTAACTTCAATGATGTCTTATAGGCAAATTTGTCTTCACATTACCTACGGAAAGTTCTTTAATTAACGCGTTACACAGTATAACAAAATGATAAGTTATTTTAATGAGCTTACAAACAGAAGATAACCCTCGCTTCTCACGTAATAATTCAGGTGTAATCTCGTTCCGGTTTCATTCATCAGCTCGCGAATGTTCCGGAACATTCTCTCCCTTTATGAAAATTATGATTACCTGAGCTCTGACATACTCATACGTTTGTGACTGTTTTTGTGTGAAACTGTATTTTTCTGCGAGTTTCTCTTTATTTCTATTTATTTTTAGACTATTTAGTAACTATGGGTTAAGCGTGAAATAAATGTCTCTTATTTATTTATGAATATAGGTAATCTTATGGAAAATATAAAAGTGGTTTAAATTATATGATCCCAGAAAACTTAGATAGCTTTGTATTTTTAACATACCTACATACTTTCATTCGATCGACCTGTATAATATAACTAAGTAACTAACTACAAAACTACATAATGTATTATCAACGCTTGATCATGAAGTAATAAATTAGACAAGTTCTAGATCATCGTATTGAAATAATTTATCCGAGACGAAGTGAAATTGTGATTATGATATTCAGTTAGCAGCTTTGACCACAAATTGTTTTAGAGTGTGTTTAGTTATTAAGCTATTAATTTACTATATCGATTACTAGTATCCTTCTTGTCTAATCAATGCATTTACTTGACATGTTAATTAGCCTATTTTCTGCCCTGCAAGAAACAAACACATCATTACATTTTATATATTCCACGTGTCGAACACGCGCTTGCATTTCAGAAGTGTGACTCAAACTTAATGACAATATAACTTATAGACATCTTATTAAATTAGTCTATTTACAACCCGTTTTTGTCAATCATATCCCACCAAAAACATTCTGTAAAAAACTAGTCGAGTCTCGATTGAGCTGCTTGTTTATCTCTAAAAAGTAATTAAATCTAGACAAGGTCGTGCCAAGTCTAAGGTTCGTTACTGCGATTTCTTTATTATTATAGTTTATGTTGTGTGGCTTGGCCGTTGACTTTTACCCACTAACGTAGTTATATAAAGAATGTTTAACGGCCAGTCATATAACATTAACTATAATAGTAAAGAAATCGCAGTAAAGAATCTTAGACTTGGCACGACTGATGGACAATGTTGACAACACGACCGTTGAACATTCTTTATTCAACGTTCTAGTCCCATCCAGAGGCTCTCAAATAGGGGGCTGAAAATGCGGCAAAATGGTTCCAGTAAAGGATCGGTACGGCAGTGTTTGCTTCGCGTTCGACTTGGCGGGGGCACTGATGCACTGAAAATGGTTACCAGCTAACCATTGTACCTTGTAATGTAACGGCAGAACATTTTAGATTGGCTCAATGAGTATGCACGAGTTATTAGAAAAAAAAAACAATGACAATAAGCGCAGACCGATCAAGTCGTATCAGGCTTCTACGACGACGGATCAATCTGCCAGGATTTGTGACCGATTTACGTACGCTTATAACAAATAAACGTCTAGTATTTATTCATGTCTAGGTATGTACAATGAGGCATCTATCTTACTTGATGTCGTTGTTCAAACTCAACCCTTCTCCGAGGTTGGAACTATGAATATTTATACCTCGCCTGGCCCCGGCCCCGTATACCTGCCCCTCGCAACAGCTCAAATTCCGTCCTCTAAAAAGCTGTCCATATGCCGTTTTCATTAAAGGCATAAAGGTATAAATTAGGATTCGTATGCCGACGCGGCATCACCAGAGTAGCCATATCAGGAGCGGTAGAGACGTATTTTTGTGTATTATACTTTCAAATTGAGGAATTCCCGAGCGTCCATTTCTGAGTTGATTTTTGAGTCTTCGTTACTCCGACGGGTTCTTGCTCGTCTTGTTTTTGGTCCCGTCGATCCAAATGGATGATTGTGGTGGTCTTTTTGGTGCCTTAAAAGGTGCAGTGAAGGCGTATAAACAGGGCTCAGTCTAAAATTTATTGCTGCTATTAGTAGACGGAGGAGCTGTATTAGAAAATAACTTTCTATTGTTTAAGAGTGGATTGTTATTGTGTCCTTTCATTTTTTATCCATTACCTTATTTAAAAAGATGCAAAATTTTCAATTACACACTAATTGGGAAAGTATTAAAAACCAGTTCTACTAGCACCGATGCTAGTGATAAATTTTTGTCCATAGTATCACAAGCCATATTTACGTTCTCATATACCCTAACCCGTGATCAAACATGACCTGTCTAACTACGAGCTAACACCCGATACACTTTATGGCATAATTACTTCCGGACAGCATCCAAAACATTCGTCTCCAAAAAGAACCTTACATCTTTCAAGATAAGGTTCATCTTAGAGGTGGTAGAAATTAGCTTGGGACACATCAGGCGACTAATTGTTTGCTTCTCACGTATCTAGATGATGTATTGGTATTTGGAACATCACTTCGCGTCTAATGTTTCGAACGTTAGGGTTGAGCCATGAAATATTGGGCTGACAGGGCTGATCTCATAGACAATATATAAACTAGAGGCTTTTAAGCTTTAACTAATACGTAATATTCAACATTTCGGATTTAAAAATTACACTAATCGTAAATAATCTGAAAATTGTAGCTAAAATCGAGAATCAAAATCGAATTAAATGAACGCAATGAACGAAATCAGCATTATATATTATGGATTTTTGTGGGTCTTTCTCGTATACCAATCAGTAACATGTATTAAAGAGGAATTATGCAATTTTCTTGAACGCGTTATGTATGTGTACCATACCAATAATTTGTTGTAGTTATAAATTTTCGGTAATAATTAGGCTTTTAAAGAATAAGATATCTTTGCCCAGGTCAAACCCTTTGAAAAAGTGTCAAAGTTTCTGAAGGTAGGTATATCGTATTTATTATACTGTGGGTGGTCTTTATACATGGTAATAGAGGACAGATATGCATCTGTGGGTATTGTTTTAATCGTGCATGTACTTCCGCTTGGTTCGCTGCGATTTCATGGCGCTTTACGACGACGATAGTGGGATTATACTATTAGGGTCAGGTTTTATGGTTATTAGTTATGTTTTTGTATTAATTTACCTTGTAAGTTGTACAGGGACTACTTGAAGGTATTCAGTTCATACTTCTTTCTTGTAGGTGGAGTAGTGAGACTGTATTATTGTAATTTTAACATAATTATGTAAAACTTTGTAACACGTGCTGCGTTTATGTAAAAAACAAAATAAAATCAACACTTATAAAATAATAATCGTTTGATCTTGCATCTCAATACTTTTTCGTCAGATTTGTACAAATATCTGGAGATGGCAGTTTCTAATAATATCATGCTATATGAGTCATTAAAGCATATTGACGTAATTGAAATCCATTTCTTTTTATTGACGATGCGTCTATGCCACAAACAAGACTATTACACCTTCTATTATATTTCGATCCATCTATTTTTGTCTCTTGGTTTAGGCTTCTACAGCTGACAATGTAGGAAGGTTTAATTGGTCGCATTTGCGTCTCGCTGCTCTGCACTGTTCACTGCTCACCAGATACTGTCAATCGTATATGTACACGCCGTACAGGGTTACATTTAATCATTCTAGCAACATAGATGCCTGTTGCTTGTGTTCTCATATTTTATCTGAGAAAGACATTTCTGAAAATATTTTAAAATGAAAAGCTTAGTTTTACATTCTGTGAACAGCCACCACTGCTGCTGACGTTACATGTTTATTTTAATAGTTTTTCTTAGTGTAACGATAAGTTTAATATTTCTTAAACACCGGTTTTAGTCCTATCAACCTGTTTCTTATCGTATGCGAGCAGAAAACTATATTTAAAATTTTTGGAACCGAAAGATGTCACTGCCTCGACAAAGGCTAAACATTTAGCTAGGCTAATGGCACTTCGCCTTTACATCACCATTAACCCATTATATCACAGATACTGTCACTCGTACATCCCATGACGTATGGTCTGATAAGGCAGCGATGGGGTGTTGAACGTCCGATGACGTCACTCCACCGCGCAGATTTAATTAAAACCACGCGAGCGTATCTGATACGTTTTGACATGTTCTGTAATAGAAATGTTTTCTAACGATTCCAGATATCAAGTTGGTGGTGTTGATGTTTAGTCATTCAATGTTTATGTTTGTGTAAATAGCTTTATGTATAATACTGATGGTGGTGGTACCTACCACGCGGTGCTATAAGTTTTAACTTTGCTGAAAATATTATAAAAATTATGTTTAATGCAATTATGCATAGGTAGTGTGTTACTGGAGTTAATGCACTTTAAGTGTCTTTAAAAGTATTTCATTAGTTACCAGCTACCTACAGTTATCTATACTAATATTATAAAGCTGAAGAGTTTGTTTGTTTGTATGTTTGTTTGTTTGAACGCGCTAATCTCAGGAACTACTGGTGCGAATTGAAAAATTATTTTTGTGTTGGGTAGACCATTTATCGAGGAAAGCTTTAGGCTATATAACACCACGCTGCAACTAATATGAGCGAAGAAACGATGGAAAATGTGAAAAAAACGAGGAAAATTATTCATCTTTGAGGGCTTCCGTTGCGTGTGCTGCGAAAACGGTTGAATATATAAAAAAAATATGTACTAAAGAATTATTTCTCTTAAAATGATCTAACAAAATGTCTGCAACAGTATATGTCTATCTTTTAAGATTAACTCACTAGAACCGTTTTTATGGTAATACCTTGTCCATGCGTACGAAGTCGCTGGCACAGCTAGTAGATATATAAACTTGTTTTTTTATTGACATAAACACAGTATCGGTTTGCATAAAATTATTATCTCAAACCTTTTTTTTTGCTGTAACCAAAAACTAAGTTCAGAGGTCAAAGAAATGACTCATAAAATTAATACTAAATTTCATATTTTATTACGTTAATAATACGAATAATTTGGACACAATGCTGAGCTTTACAGCTCTAAGTAACAGATATTTGGTTTCTTAATAGATCATAAACTTATTTAAGTGATGACTGTGGAAATTCACCTTTAAGTCAGTGGAAGTTACTCTACGAAGTAGGTAATTATTTTAAGATCTTTTCTTGAGATTGGAAGTGTAATCTAATTTTGGTATTGATAGACTAAAGTCTTATTACTGCAGCATAAAATACATACATAATATCTACAGTCACATGCTATAATGCGACCACGACAGAGCTCACATATGTATACATACATACTTACATAATAGATCATGAAACAATAAAAGTAGTAACTAATATCTTTAGATGATTGTCTTATTTGAGTTTTAAACATCGTAATTGCCAGAATTAGAAGATCTTACAGACCAACACCGTACCTTAACACCTATAACTCCAATTCCTAACTACCTTCAAGACACTCAGAATAATTTATTCATCTTCTTTTTGTCCGTCTGCCAGCATTGTCCTGAGACAATGGCTGCCATTGTCATATCCGGAATTTATCATTCTAACACCATCGACGGATATGCTCGGTGATATTATATGCGTTTATAATGTGGAATCATCGCCACTTTACTCTATAAATGTTTGTATGGGCCATCGGAGTGATGTAAGCGATTTATTCCGAGGACGTGGATTGCATGACAAGGGGCAGAGGGATAGTGTGGGTTGGGGTTTAGGTTCTGGGTTTGGTTTGTTTGTGTAGTTGTTGGATGCGCTGAGCTTGAAGGTATTAATACTACCTACATTATCCGTTTATATCTACCCATGAGTAGGAATATGAACCGGCCTGCGCTTTAGTAAACTTTTAATTTAATATTACAGTACAATATAAAAACGGACCGTTTTGCCAACACAATTAATCGACACCACAACATAAATAAACAGTAAAAGCTTTAAAACAATAAAGTGAGTTTCGGAACCGACCCGAAACTCGCGAAACATAATTAATCAGACAGCGACGCGGATGATGAATCGAGTCAATATTCAAACTACGGAGATGAACTTGATCCTCACAAAACAGAACATGCTTATTCAAAAAACAAGGGGAGGGTGCTAAAAGTTCGTGTTTGTTCGGGACCAAATTTTATTACCGGGGACGTCAGCGCCGGAACACAGGCGCCACTCGCATTAGACAAACCGATACTACAATCAAACCCGACATTAACCCCACATAAAAATATTTACCGTCACATAAATTACCACCAAAAGGAGCCGATGAATTCACAGATCTACGACACACTAATGTTTTATTGCCTCAAGAAATTTACAATAAAATTTTATATTGAAATTTGTTATTTTTTTATCGTCCACAAATCATTGTCGAATTGAAATTTTATAATGATGATAATGGTGTAATACGTCGTAAAGTATACCTGAATGCGCGTGGTCTGAATGGGAAGACAGTAAATAGGTTGTAAATTGATATAAAGTGCATTCTGATCACCCTATACTCCGTGGACTGGGCTGTGGCCTACGCGTTTGGTTCGGTGTAACAATACTCCTACATGGGGTTCGGTTGAAGGACGCAGAGTAATGATATAGGTCCCGAAGGAGCGCACAATGCTCCGGTATAATAATAGTTGTAGATTTGAAAGTAATTTGAATATGAATGGCGCCCTCCCGCGCCTGCTCCTAATAACAAATATGAAGTGTTGCTTTTATTCGTCCCCCTGATGATTTTGACTCTACGATTTGGGAGTTACAGTTTTGAGTGATTATAGGTACGGGTTTGAGTGCGTTTTCTGATTTGGCATTGGGGGTGACATGTGCAAAGAGCTTTTTAGCGCTATTGTTGTGTTTTTGAATTGCAACGGTCAGCGTATTATTAAAATGATTTGTTTATATTTTAGAGACTGGTTGTTGAAACCATTCAAATTTATTAAAGACCAACTTATCTGGACGTGCATACGTTTTATTATATAACCTATTATATAATACGATGTATCGCAGTAAAAAATCAGACTTTTATTTATAACATTTTCCAACAATTTTTTGTAATAACAAGCGCAATAATGATTTATGTTTTGTTATCGCTACACATAAATTATCAAAAAGCATATGTTTCTTATCACCAGCTACTGCCAAAATTGCAAAAGCCACGCGCCCTCTACCAATATTTAGATGATGATTAGATATTGACACTTATTACAGCTTGTAGGTTTACAATACTCTTTATCTACCCTCATAATATTAGTAGAGATTTTGTGATACGAAAACTTAGTCAAATGTGAAAGAAAAATACTAAATTGGTAAAATAAAATGCGTGGTTGTACAAACTTTATTTATTGTGTACGATTGATTTTAGTTTGCTTAACGTATTACACAATCACAAACTCCTCTGTCTAGCGCTAAGAATACGAAGACAATTTTGGAAACTAGACTCTACATTCCAAATCGCCGAAGCTAAAAGCATAGATAGACGACACGACCCAAAAAGCAAAGATAGACGTCCCAAAAATACGAATACGCGGCACCCTAAAACGAGAAATCCAAATTCAAGCAGAGATATACAAAACAGCATAGGTGACACATCTGCGGTGTTATCCGTATGCAAATGATTTGGAGCCCCCGTTTTTAGCATTTGTTTGTTTTGTGCGTCTGCATACCCAACCAACATTTTGGCGCTAATATTCACCACTTTTATCGTCTGTATTGGTTTAACGGGTATATTAAAGTGTAGAGTAAAACCTTTGTTGCTTTAATGGTCATGAAAATTACTAAATAACTCATCAAGATGAGTAACAGTAATAAGAAGACATATTATGACTTAAGGAATTATAAAAGAGTTATGTTGAACCACAGTAACGCTAGGTATTGTAACTTCAAGTAACTATAAGTACTTTGAGTAATAGTAAGGTTTCTATTATTTCCAACTGTTTTTAAAGAGTGCTAAGTAAAAGTTTTATACCACTTAACTTGGCTAGAAGCGTAATATTACTTTAGAATGTATAAAGGTTATAGTCGCAACCGCCATAGCACCTACTCTTATATAAATTCAAGTAACGCAAAGCACTTAAAGTAATATTATATTTTCTGATAACTCTTTCTAAAGACAAAAGCTCTTGAAAATAGTTAACAAAAAAAAATATCACCTAAATTTGTATAAAGGAAGTAATTGGAACTTATTTACTGCAATTTAATTTAGTAATCACAAACCGCTATATATGATAGTAATTGGTATTATGGAGTTATTTTAGAGCCCTGATCGTTACAACGGTGTTCAGATTTACTCTTATGTTATTCTAAGCAATATTAAAATACAATTTAGGTAAACATTGTAACTTTTATTTTACTTGAAATCATAAAACATGATATATTACTTTTATAAATGTATAGTGTCTCTAACTTCAAAATTGTATAAATGTGTGTAGTCTTATTTGCTCTCGAGATTGTTTGCGCTTGTTTGTTTGATTTGCTCTATGAGTTCATGGCAAAAACGAAAAAGATGTGGAGGAGTCAAAAGAAAAATATCAAACGAATACAAATTAATAATTAGATCAAATAAATCCGGGTTACCCTGCGATAAGACCACTACACCGCAAACATTAACCATTGATGCAGTTCAGCATCATAGTTCTTCGTTGAATAGAAGTATTGATGACGCTAGTCCGGGTTGTAGTAGTTTTTGCAACGAATATGTTCATCCAGCACAGCTTAAATGCCAAAGTTATCGCAGAAACTCTACCGAAAATTTCGACCAAGTGCCGGAATTTCATCAAGGTTCCGTACAGTTTTATTTTTTGAAAGTTGGTAAGTACCTAATAGATGACTGATTAATATAATCAGTAAACTCAAATAATTTTATTTTTCACAGAACTAGAAAACCGTAATATTTATGTGAGCAGTAAACATGGTGAAACGCAAGATACGAGTATTGAACCGGGTTCTGTACAGCGAGAGCTTATTTTTACAGAAGAGGGTTCTGCAGAGCGAGAATTTAATATAACAGGAGATGCCTTCCTATCTACTTATCCTCTAAGTAGTTCTCAAAGCTCAGATGAAGAGCAAGAAAGCGAATTTATAAAAAATGCTAAATTTAAAAATGACATAAGAATATGGGCCGTAGAAAAAAATATAAGTCAAGCTGCCTTGAAAGATTTGATATCAATTTTGAATAAAAGATTTGTAAATATTTTACCATCTGATCCTCGTACAATTCTGCAAACTCCAACACAAATTTGTCTCAAAAGTATTGACGGTGGTGAATATTGGCACAACGGAATCATAATTCCTCTAACTAAAATACTTCATAATTTGGACTTGTTGCCCGAAAATGTGTATTTGAATGTTAATTTAGATGGGCTACCTATTTTCAAAAGCTCAAAATTTGAATTCTGGCCTATATTGGCGAATGTGCACGAAATTGATAATGACCCGTTCATTATTGGTATATATTATGGGAAAGGAAAACCGAAAAATTTAAATCTTTATTTAGAAGATTTTGTGAATGAGAGTATTATAGTTTTAGAGCAAGGCATTTGTGTAAACGGCATTAAAGTAAACATCAAAATAAGATGATTTATATGTGATTCCCCTGCTCGCGCTTTCATCAAAGGTGAGGAACTTTCTTGCATCGAATAGTGTCATTTTACTAGCCATTTTATTATGTATCTAGAAGTAAACATATTTTTGTGATAATTGAAACCTAAAGTTACAAATATCTCAAAAGGTTTTATTAATTATTTTTTAATATTTCAACGGAATTGAAAATTTTCGAAATATTGCTTGACATGTTTGAGGTTATTCAATTTCTTGTATTGTACATTATTTTTACATTCATCAACATTTTTGTCTGAATTTTATATTACCTAATCGCAATTTGTTATTTTTACAGGTGTTTGCAATTTCAATGGAAAGCATGGTTGTCTAAAATGCACTACAGTAGGAAATTACTCGCATAATACCCATACAGTAGTATTTTCGACAAAAATATTTCCTCCAAGGACTGATGAAGATTTTAGGGATTTGAAGTATGGTGCCCATCATAAAATAGATTCACCATTATTAAAACTTCCTATTGACATGGTTGAACAATTTCCAGTGTCAGACTCGTTGCATTTGATTCATTTGGGCATTATGAAAAGGTTACTTACGGGATGGAAGGAAGGCAATTTCTTCAATTTAAAGACTAAGTGGTGTGCACGAGATATAGATAGTGTTAATCTATTTCTTAGTAAGTGTAAGTTGCCTTCTGAAATTCATAGAGCAGTAAGAACTCTAGAATGCATCGCCTACTGGAAAGCAACCGAATACCGAACATTCCTTCACTATTTGAGTATAGGTAATAATTTTGCAGGAAGTCTTACCAGCAGACGCGTATCATCACTTCTTGAGCCTGTTTTGCAGCGTCACAATTTGTTATTCTCCAAAATACAATCATTTACTTCGGTTAACGAAAGAAATGTTTGAATATTTCGTAGAAAATTATAAACACTTTTATGGTGCCGATTATATTACAAGCAATGTGCATAATTTACTACATGTTGCAGATGAAGTTGAAAGATTTGGTCCGTTGCCAACATTCGATGCATACCCTTTTGAAAACAAACTTAATTTAATAAAAAAAATGCTAAGACATGGAAACAAACCACTGTCTCAAGTAGCCAAAAGGCTATTTGAACAAAATATACATTTAAAATCCCAGAAAACAAAGGGCATTAATGAAAGACCTGTTTTATCGAGACTCAGTGACATTGAGGTCCTTAACTTTGAGCACTTTGTAATTTCTTCTAAAGAGAGAAATAAATACTTTCTATCATCAACTGACGATATAATTGAAGTCCTAAATATATCTAGCAACGCAACAAAGATAAATATACTAGGTAAAAAACTTATAGGGAAAACGCTAGTATTTGAAAAACCTATTCGGTCATCTTTTTAAATATCTACTAAGTCTGCGAAATAAGTTTAGAGAAAACTGATATCGTTCTGAGTCCTGACGATGTAAACTGTAAGCTAGTGTGTGTTGTCCACGGCGGATTTCTGTATTTTATACCACTACTACATACATTATAAATTAAAATTATAGTATGTTGATTTAATGTATAAATAAAAACAAGCTTTTAAAAGTATGTAATTTGTAGTTTTATTCAAAATCTATATATAGTAGTTTGTACATTCTGGATAGAGTTGAGTTGTTCCAATATTTTTGTTTGGTTTTCTATTATGAACGAATTTAAGTTATCTACATTTCCGGTGGTTTCATTACTACACATTGGTATAATGTACTCGTAAGACAATTCGCTGTTCAAGTTTTCTGCAGCTGGCTCCATTGTTGTAGCATTTGTATTTTTCTGTTTTAGTACTACGTCATGATGATAAGTCACAGAACTTCCTTGAAATGGGTTGGAATCTCCGACATTTTGCTGGATACTTGGGTATACCTGCAAGAAAAGGACTTAGTTTAACTCAATGAATAGTTGAGCTATTAATTCATTCGTTATAAAACTTTGTAGACGTATTTGTCTGTTGTTACATGCGAGCTAAGTCAAGCTAGGCGTTTGGGCGGCTCTTCAACTCTTTTTGTTAGGGCTTGTAAGATCAGTTCTGGATTTAACAACCCACATAATTAAAGAACTGTATTCAAGAGGGAAAATGGCTACTACTCATACTTTTATTATTCGATCGTGGAAAATAGATGTAACGTAAGTAGGTACCCATTTTTGTAATGTCAAAGACATCTCTTAATAAATCAAACACATTTACCAAATTTAACCACAAATTAACGTACCTATCTTAGCTTTATTTCTTACATACTCAAGTTAGATGTCCTTAATAGGTAAAGACCTGTTTTTATATAATTATATTTTATAAAAAGCAGAAACAAGTATTAGGTTTCCTTTAGTATAACTTACTCAATGCAAAATTATTATATCTTTTATTTACTTTTGTATCCAAAATATCAACAACAACAAATAACTTACAATGTCATCAGCGATGATATTCAAGTTTAACTCAGGTTTGGACTGCTTAGAAGTAGTAGCTTAATGTGTGGTATCATCTTCAGTGTCAGTATGTAGAATCATTTCTTGAAGGACGTAGCTAGGTTTACGATATGCAGCGAGAAGTCTGTAAAAACATTTAAAATTACGTAAGTAAGTATTAATTCTTTGTTAATTTACTTTTATTATAATTAGCATAAGTATTTTAATTATTTGTTTACATGTATAACATAAATAATATGATATAGTTATTTCTAAGATAAAATAATTCAGAATAAATTTTGCTATGTATCTCAATAAATTCATTTAAGTATAAAAATACTAGCGACACTAAGAAACACTTGCTGAATATGCAATCTTACTGATTTTATTAAAAAATCTTCAGCTTTTGATCTCAATCTTACGTTTTTATTCCTTTTTCTTGGTGAAAGGGTTTTATCTATTGAAAAACGTAACCCTAAAATACTACTACCTTTACATCCAAGTCGCACCACAGTGAAAACAAACACTTCAACCTTATGCTCCTTATTACCTTAAAAACTCTTTTCTGGTATAACAAGTGCTACAATAGTGTTAACTACAACCTATCTAGCACTCATCGTTGACAAATAGTAACAATAAGAAACAAGGGTAATAAGAAATAGACGCCATGATAATTCAAACATAACCTAAAAGTAATTTAAGAAAAAACTAAAATAAAACGCATTTGTTACGTGATACGTTACTTAAAACACATTATATTTACAAGAAATACACATCTACTACAAAAGACATAGCCAATAGCCCGTTCTTATATAAATGTAGATTGATTGTATACCCCGCCTGATAAAATAAAAAATATTTTTACTTAAAATACCACTTATTTTCAAGGCCCTGCAAAATTGAGATGCAAAACATACATGATTCTCTCAATAAAGAAACCCTCGCAATAACTTTTAGGCGTAAATAGAAGAAATCAAACTTGGCTTACCGAGTTATTAGACAAACTTGTTATTCACTTTCACTTCCATGTTTCGCCGTCATATTGAAACGATAACACAAATTAAAAGAAAAAATTAAAGTTATTGTATGCAAAACTACATAGAAATTTAACGATTTATAGCCCTGAGTTGCTTATTAATACTAAATCAATGCATAAAGCATGTCCAAGATATAAATGAACCTTAAAAAGAACTACTCTGTCACTATAAAAAATATACCAACAGACTTTAGAACTTGTTTACCACTAATTGTTTTTATTATCACCATAGTACAAACTTTAAGGTGCTTTAGTTGGCAAGATTTATATTGTACCACCAATATATATACAAGAAATAAGTCACAACTGACGCCATTCTATAACTATTATGTAACGTTCAGTGTTAAAATGGTTAAAATTATGACCAATTTTATTACTTGTAGCGCTAAAAAATGGGGCTCAATCGAGGGTTAGTGGGGGGTTAGAGCGTGCTCTAACACCAATTGCTAAAACCTGTGTATGACTCTGGTTTGCCGAAATCACTTTTGAAGAACTCTTTTAACACCAATTCTTATTACCAAAATGTTAGTTGGGTACATACGCTCGCACTAATTTATGGGCAGGGGATTGATTAGAGGAACAATCTAGGCTTATTTATATCTGTGGACTAAAGCCTTATTTATAGGAAACCTCCCTCTCCTAGGTACTAATTGGACGCTGTACCGCTTAATTGGACCATTTTCAGAGAAAGCTGAAATTCAGGAAAAGCTTTAAAAATGGAACTGGACTTTCAGAAGAGTAATAATTAAATTATGTGGCACTAAAAGCGCTGAATTAACTCTTTTATGTTACTGCTAATATGTATGTCGTAAGTTGTTATAAGGCAAATCAGGATATAGAATCAAACACTGTCGTATAATCATACAATAATTGTACCATATTGGCTTATGCTGTTCCAACAAAAAAAACTAGATGGTGATGGTGTTGTTCTAGAAAAAAAAAGATGTAAAAAGATTAAAAAGAGATATATCCTGTGTCTGAATCTATACGCCAAAAAGTTTTAAATAGATTTATTGGGTCACATCTTTATAGATATACAAAATCAAAGTTATATAATTTAAAAACACTTTGTTTAATTAGTTACTAATTCTAATTACATATCAAACTCACCAACAACCTGCTCACATCACAGAGTACAACCACAGTCTGGTATATTGTACATCCTCACTGAAGCCGACAAGTTCACGCGAATTCGCCTAAATTGCCGCCCTGTCAAACTGCGTGACACCGCAGAATAGTAAGAAACAGAGAGATAGCTCAAACAACCGATTGAAGGAGAAAATTGCCAGGACATAGATGCAATGTACGATACTTACTTTAATTTTCATAAGTTATTATCTAAATATTCTTATTTATATATATAACAACATATTATTTTCTAATATGTGTTAAAATTGTGTTAAACATTCATGTATTAAGTTTATATTCTGTTCTTGCATAGTCAGCTACGTATCAGCGTGACATTGTCGCTGATACGCGGCGTGACACTCGCTAGCGACGTAACAACATTGCTGCGGTTATTCCAATACTCCTTTATTTTCTTACTTTAATTATTTACTTACTCGATAAAATGCCTTTTTGAAACGAAAACGATGTTCTCGCTAATTACTCAAAGTAATACGTAAATGAAATCATTTATTTAAAACATCTGAAATAATAAATGAAGTTTTCTACAAAGTAATATTTTTATGCATACCTATTCAAAGTTATTTAGAAAGCTTGTACTTAAAATAATGACAATTACTACTATACAAATCAGTAAATAAATGAATACTTTTCATAAAACGTGCAACAAAACAAATACGATAAATAATAACAATTTTCCCCAGATACTAATTCTTACATTTCCCTCATACGCCCCTTGCAGATAGCTCCGTGACACGGGACGCCTCGTGATATGACGCGTGACACCTTGTTGATTACTGGCGTGACATTTTACTTGACATTGTAGTAAATGAACCGTAGGAAATGAAAGGGGGTTTCTTTGGCGTTTCTTGCAAAAAATTGTAGCATTTATGGATAATATGGTTCTAATAGTAGGTATGTTCTGTTAAATGTATAGCAGTGTAATTAATGAAACAATCACTTTCGCAAGCTTTGTGTGTTACTTTTTTGACGTTCAGGAATTTTAGACTCTACTTAGTATATCTGCTGTCCGTATCAGTCTCAATCACTCGTCGATTTGGAAGTTATACCAGAGTCACTTGCCACTTTCATTCAAACTTACTATCTATATTTAAAAGCTTTATTAAATCTTCAGTGAATAACACAATAATCATACCAAGTTACTAAGCAAACAGTCAGGCCCCTGTAAAAACAAGGAGCTGTCAAATAAATCGTCAGAACGCGTGGCGAGCACACTCACACACGTGGTCACCCTGGTCGTGTGTGGGGCGTGTTTGGCATTATTTTTGTAAAAATAGATTGGTTTTGTTGGACTTTTTTATGAAATTCTTGAAGAATTACGCAAATTTACGCGAAAAAATAAATATAAAACTTATAAATTTTTATGCCGTTTATAATGATTGATTAATGACATTTACGTTGCTATTTTTATGCATGGTGATGGCAAGGAGAAACGAAAGAACTTACTATACAGTTTTGACTTAATATGATTTCAAACTATGTCATAAATTTTTTCTCCAACTGCTCCAACTAAGAATTCTTCAAAATCTAAATGACAATTTAATGCAAATGACAATGTTTTCATTATAATGAGTAGTTCGGTACTTAACAATCTCTAACCTTACATCGCTTTGTAACAGAACCTATATTTACATAATAATAATATCAGTAGTCAAACGCCCCATTTAGTTTACCGTTACGACATTTTTGGTGACTGCAACACACTGTAAGCTGACCTTCAACCTTTCAAGCACACATTCAAAAACCTACTTTATTCTTAGCTTATTAGAGCTGAAACTTCTTTGTTACACTTTCAGCAAGCACCCTAAACAGTACAAATGAAATACAACTTTAATCGTAAACATATAAGGGTAAAGTTAGCATAATAGTTTAAAGATCGTTAATCAAATAGTGAAGTTATCATAGTCAGTAATCTGGTGACACCTGCCTAACTCCTGGTAAATTAATAATACACGGAAACGCAATGGAACTGCCATTTACACTGACAAATTGAGTGCGATTGGGAAAGTGTGAAAAATGGTTTTTGAAAGTGTTTCATTACACAAGTTTTACTTTTAGTTAGTCTCCATCTATGTAAAAGGCTTCGAAGTGTTCGAAGTACAGTTTGAATAAAAATATTACTTCCTGTTTTGCAGATTACTTGTCCAAGCCCTCTATTTTCTAAATATATAGTCATTCGGCTAGGCTACGATGCAAAACATTTTTCAAATTCATTTGTTGATTTGAGTGAAAACAACTACATATATAAATAGGTACAAAATAGAAAAATACCTAGCTAATTTTAATCAAAGTATTCCATAATAGAATCTTGTTTTTTTAAGCATCTACATGACCTTTAAGATAAATATTAATATTAATTGTTTGATGGTACTAAAAGCACTTAGTTTTATTTAATTTTTCTTTATTCCTATTTGTCGTATGAGTAATTGTATGGTGTAACTCGACGCCCGTGGGTTTAATGAAAGGGTGAATGGACCCCATGTGTGGAGTTGTTTTAATTTGGGAAATGGCTCCTATTGTTTGCAATAGAAAAATATTTAATAGGGCAGCAAATAAAACATTAAGCGCAAAGCCTCTATGAATATTTGGCTATGCATAGATAGAATAATAATGTAGCTAAATAAATACATATATAGGTATCTTGCGACTTTCTTTTGCTGTGTATCGTGATAATAATAAGAGCAATATATTACATATATCAACAAACTCTCCCTTTCAATTTTATGTGATGGTATGGAACTTTCCCATTTTCAAATGATGCTGGCCTCATTTGATAAAATGATTAATAATTTTATATTCGATTTTATTTATTTCGTGTGAAAATTTTGAATTCTGAATGAAAACCAACATTAAAATAAAATACGAACGCTTCATAAATAGTCTCTTTATTCCATTTAAATGCACTTTTAGAAAATGATACATAATGATACATCTAGATGTATCATTTGCTAAAAGTGCAATTGCATTTTATTCATAATAAAGGAGAGATACAAAGAGCTCTTTGTATCTCTCCTTTAATATGAACACGATAAAAATGCAATTTCACTTAACGCCTAAAAGATAATAAACTAGACACGTCGTTACGATGAAATTTTTCAGGAATTTTCTCGGAAATATTACACTCAAGGTTTTTCATAAAAGCGCTCCGCAAGCGTCTAAGGCTCAGGTAACGGGGCAAAATGATATTCCGCCATTATAACCAGAATTTCATATCCTAAAGGGCTTTAGAACGAGGACTGCTCTACCGGAATTTAGTATAAAATTTTAGTTTTTTTTTTGTCATAATACCGGTGTTTGTCAATCTTATTTTTGTATTTTCATTACATAATTTCGTTGTTGCTGCCACATAATACCTACGTATTAAACAAAAATGTATATGTGTATTTCACGTTATAAATATGTAATTTTTTGTATATATAAACAAAAGCTAATGTAATAATTACTTGTTAAAATTATTGAGATAAAATTTGACCTATTAAATAATCAAAACAAAACATAAAGTGG
The DNA here is from genome assembly GCA_964023185.1 of Macaria liturata. Taxonomy (NCBI): domain Eukaryota; kingdom Metazoa; phylum Arthropoda; class Insecta; order Lepidoptera; family Geometridae; genus Macaria; species Macaria liturata. Next base: position 13,088,376 of record OZ026811.1, on the reverse strand, counting down.
AATTATTTGTTTTTCATCTTTCGGAACTTATTCGTAAAAGCACTATTTTCACCAAGTAATCTAGTACCGCTATTTGCCGCTCATATTTCAATCTCTCCCAAACCGTTATCTCAGCAAACCGGTGGCTGCATACAGGAGCCATGTTAGAAAATCCCGGAATCCTTGGATCCCGGGGCTTAGTTTTTGGACCGCTAAATGAATTAAGCCCGGTAAATTCCGCTGCTGAGAATATTCCTGCATAAAGTAAGCATAAATACCGCGGTTTTGCTCGTATTGGCGTATACGGGTGTACGCCCTGTGCTGGAGGCTTAGAGACAGACAAACTGACTTTATGAGAATTAGATGTTAATGGGAAGGTGGCGCAGGTAGATGGGATATTATTGTTATGATAATGGACATTGAACTAATACTGATTTTCATTTTCTATACGTTAGTAATTTTATTCTTGATTTCTTTAATGTAATACCTATCATAGAAGGTTACTAGGAGTAGGCTTTCTACGTTCAAAATTGTTAGATTTGAAGAAGTTTATAATGAACAACAAAGAATGTTAATAGAGTCTTTGCATGCTCTAAACTTATGTAAGATCTAACGGCTGCATTAAGGTTCTTTAACCTAATTTAAATATTAAAAATAATACAATCTTTATTCATTCAACTATCATTTCAACACATAAAATTGCTTAGTCACTCATAACACACGAACACACAATATACACATATTTGAAATAAGAATACACATCTTGCAACACACAACAAAACACAAATCAATCGGTCCATCTACAAGCACATACATGTACCTACCTACATATCTACGTATCTACCAACATTACCATTTGTTAACACCGTACTTTCTATTAAGTCATGTTAATTCGACAAAAGGTCTCTCTCCCATGCCTCATTGATGTCAAACTATTGTCTTCGAGACAATGCCAATACGATCAATCTAATATGTAGTTAATAACTAGTTGTCTACTTACTGCTAAGCTGGTTCATTTGTTTCAATTGTAAAAGTCACGGTGTTTTGATGAAGATATTTTGGTGTGGTTAATGGAAGATTGTCTTATATTTGTATTGTTATCATTTATTATGAACATTCTTTTGTCACAATAATTGAAGCAGTTTCCTTTTTCTTCGCTATATATGTATATTAATTTATAAATGCATCTTTGCTTTTGTATTATATAGATAAAACAGCTTCTTATATCGACGCTGCAAGACCCAGTAGGATATAAGACTGAGCATCATTTTCTACCCCGAACAAATTTTCCTTCAAACGGTTTAATAAACCGGAGTGTTCCTCAGATTTTATGCGCTTCTGCGAGTAATGTCCTTAAAACATTTCAATATCCGCTATCTCTCTCTCCTCGGCGCTGCTTGTCCATATATTACACGGCCGGTCTGCATTTAATAGCCAGACGGCAGCCCGATAATTTTATTATTGGTGAATTTTTTCCACCATCCTCTGTTTATCGACATGGAACGGTTATGAACTGGTTTATAACACTATTTTGGCGGTGTATGGAGTATTCTTACACACTTATATGATGCATGGGAAAGAGTGAGCTGTGAAGAGTACGTATTTATGACGGTTAACTATTTGGCGGTGCGGCGGGTGCACCACGTGTATATTCAAAAAAAAAAAAAAATTATTTATTGTTGTAGAAAAATGTACATATATGAAGTGGCGGCTCTAGATACCAAACTAGGCGTTAGCCTGTATCTTGGTACCTAGTCCTTCCCAGTATAAACATTATTTGTGTACATGTTACATAAAATTGATACTTAATAAAAAATAATTTAGCACAGTCTACAAATTATAAAATTGAATTATTGACAGTGTTAGTATGTATATAGTTAAGTACATAATAGAAAAAAATAAAAAATTAGGTTATTTTATTACAACAAAAAATTTCGACATAAATTTAACTTATTATATAATTATTAGTATTTTGTCTAATGTATACAATAATATTATTAATTTAATTATAATTTAATTTTAATTATGTGTATTTACAGGTCCAATAATGCATAAAAATATAGTATATTCAATTCAACATCACAAATTCATTCGATCTGATATTTCATTACATTGTTTAATTAATTATCTTACTTACAGATTAAAGCCTTGACTTGAATACGTCTAGTTTAAAATTTCAAAAAGTTTTTCTGTCTCATCATAAGTCAGGTTTTGGAGCCAGAGAAGAAGAGTTTTTTTGCATTCACTGATTGTTAAAGGATATATATCAAGTGATTTAGAGATAATATTGTAAAGGTGACAGCTAACAATTTCAAAATGCCTTGCAGCTAATGCAGTGCGATGTTTATTAACATGGCAGATACGATCCTTCCGGCGTTGAGCTTTATATATTGCTGGACATCTCAGGAAGAGCTAGGGGGTAATACGAGTAGAAGGCCCTGTGCCGCGACGTGTGTTAGCGTTTCCTTGTATTAAAATTCACAGTTCGTAGCATCATATCAGTTAGTTTATCAAACTCATATTTCATCAAGAATTCTTCTTTCGTTAGTGGCAATATAACAGCTGTGTTGATTGTATTGCAAAGCCTATCCTTGTAGTATACTATGTTATTTTTTTGCTTCTGCTACCGACGCCCAACGCTCTAGGTCTGAAAAATAATAGATTTAGTTTAGCGCTTAAATGGTAAAATAAAATTAATCTTCGCGGGGGTTCGAGTTAATGACCACATTTTCAAGTTTTTTTGTTTGCGAGTGTGCTGAATAGCCAATTTATTTTGTTCCGCTCTTAGGGATAATTATCGTTTTTGGAAATTTGAATAATTGGGCATCGGTTTTTTCATTCATGCTTACAAAGTTTTTGGGTGGTCTTAATAGCAAGGTTTACAGTACCTAATACAATATTATATGAAATCTTTGTCTTATGTCAAAATGTAGCTATTTTACCCGGACAAATCAAATAAATTTCAAAATACATTGCATTATTTAGGTACAATTTATTGTGTATCGCACAGCCATGTTCCGATTTCATGGGAACAATTTCTTAATAACTCGAGCGTAATACGTTGCGATGACTACATTTCATAAAATTAACAAACATGACATTATCAGAGCCCCTTCTAATAAATTTCAGAACGTTAGCAATAAAGAACCTTAAGTAATTAAACATAGGTGTCAGATAAGACTGATATTACATTGGCTTCATAGTGTTGAACATGACATTTTCAAACCCTTTTTGACACTCTGCTTAAAAAATAAGCAAGAATGGACTTTAAAATAATTAAATTTGGTTCAATTTTGATTGCAACGTGGAGTTGTTAGTATAGTCTCAAACATGGGGTCAAAACGAAATGTGTGGGTAAGTACAATAAAATAAAATGGTTGAACGAGTCACTCACACAATGGGGTTCAAATCGATTAGAGATGCTATAATGTACTTTGAGGTGATCAAACCTTTTTGGATCTATTTTGGAATTTAATCGGTGTCATGATTTATCTAGACATTTTACTAACAATACAATTTGACCAAACGTGTCGTATAACCTAAGTTAAACTGTATATCTTATTAAATATTGCGTTGCTTTAATATATTTTTGATACAATCTACACAAAGAAAATTAGAATTGACAATCATGGTACAGACAATATAGCTTAAATAACCAAACAGCAGCAGTACAAAAAATCAAAACAAAGCAGAACATAGTATTCTTCTAATACATAAATTATTAGGATAATACGTGAGAAAATAAGCTTAATTTAATACCAATGAAGCATAATAATGAATCTGACTAAGAGGTTACAATGATTAACTTCCAAGATGACTTCATATTTGCTCTATCGAATAAATCAATACACATTTGTAGCCATCCAACATTCATTCATCATTCTCTAAAACATTTTGACATTCTATTGCGCGATCAATTGAGTGAACTGAATGATATATTTAACAAATCACTTGCCACACAAATCTGAGTCTTAACTTTGGTATGATAGAGTTTATAATCAGTTAGAGGAAAGAAGGTCTATATTTACGGGATAAAAATAAATCATTCATAACACTCGGCACTTGGAAACGATTCGATTCAAAAAACTACGCTCATTGAATCGATAACAATGAAAATCGCTATAACAAAGCCTCCGCTTTGTGCGGTACAAATTGCAAGAGGTAACTCTAAAGATGGAAACATGAACTAGAACTACTACATAATATTATAAATTATACAATACATGACGTGATTGCAAAAGCAATTTTTTGTAACCAACGAAATATCCCATCGCTTAACCAAATGTATATCTACTCGTATTACAATTTTATTAGTATTTTAAATAGCTTTACTTTTTTTTAATGTTACGTTTCATTGTTTTTATAAATGATTTCTAAATTATGATTTAAAAGATAGTATGAGAAATAGTAAGAGATCATCAATATGAATTATGTAGGTGTGTTCGTGTGGTAAAGCCTACGAGGTTTCTGACATTGTATAACGACAGACAAACTACAATTTTATGTATCACACGATCCACAGAAACAACTGAACATAAATGTCACTTCGTTTAGTATGAGTCACAAATTCATTATTTTTACTGTAGTTTGGTAATTGCAAAGGAAACTAACTTAATTTGATAACAATTAGCCGCTATTATTTATCAACATGGACCAATCACTGATAGCGAAATCGTCAAAACAAAGGCATGGCTTTGAGCTCAAAATAAAATAAGCCCAATAACACTTGAAGCTATTGTTTTATTGAGTTCTATAGAATTGTGTTTAGTTGTTAGTCATGATGTAAAATACAATATAAGGGCACGTGTAAATCTAACACTAGATGTCTTAATTGGTTTTAAAGTAAATGCGTTTAATTTATTTATGAAATTTACTTTTTGCCTTCTTTTTGATTGAATAAATTCTTTCAACAATTTGGTCGTAAAATTGTGAGTCACACTCAGTAATCAATTTAATTATTACAAAATTTTGATCTTTTGTATGTTTGTTCCACTTTTATCTCGTAATTATAGCGACACATCATGGTTGTAACAGAGTTATATATACGATACATCTAAGTAGTCATAATACGCTAATGAACTAAACAGTAAACTGCCCAACTGGTTCAAATATAAATTTCCTACGCAATGAACTAAATTTTAAGTTAAAAAATACTACAAAGATTCAGCAAAAAAGCTTCGTAGACCATCAAGTCGCATAAATCAGAAGAAACAGCTTGTCCACACGAAACACCGGTTTTTTGGACTTAACCACTTTAACACATTACCCGCTTTTTGTCGGACAAATAATGAAAATTAGCGACCGAGAATTTTATTTTCGACAAACACGATAGTGGGACCGGGACTGTATTACGGAAACCGGTTAATAGACTATACAAAATAACAACAATTCATTTTATATTGTGTTGAGTTATTTGTGCATTCGCTGATAAATGAAATGATTGTGTTATTATTATTTTGGATAGTATTTGTACAAGTATTTGATTTCATCCTAAAAAAAATCATGCACGCACGTAGTTCAAATATGCATACATATTTACTTATTATGGTTTAAAGAGAATAAAAACCGGTTATTTTTATGTTCAGTCCTCTTAACTATTTAACGTATTAACTTTCAAGTCGTTAAATAATTTACTGAGAAAACATTGAGAATTTGTTTGGTTAACAAATACGATTTACGAGAAGAGTACGAAACTTGAGTTTTCCTGGTTATAGTGTTACAATGTGTGACCAGAATAGTGAAAGTGGGTTGATCTGTTGCAGCTTCTAAGATTAAGCTTAAAGGTTCGATCACTCGGCTAAGAAAAAGTGGAATACTTTACAAAAAAACCTCGTGTTAAAATGCTTCTCTCTCTCTCTCTGTCTCTATCTCTTTTTGAGTCGTATTTCCTGACTGAGGGTTGTAACTCCCCTGCAGAATTCATTCGTTACGAATTCTCTTAGGCAGATACATCGTGGTGCGCACCGAGGTCCTTCCACGGAAGACACATGTCCTCGGATATTATAGTCCGCAAACATGTCGGTTTCCTCATGATGTTTTCCTTCACCGCTAAGCGAGTGCAAATCCACACTTAACATGAAAATAAAGTCATTGGTGTAGACCCGGATTCGAACCAGGGTGCGTCTGGATGAAAAGCAGACACTGAAACCGCTGAGCCACACTAGCTTTATTTGGAGTTAAAATGCTTAAAATCAAGCAAAAATATGTCATGAAAACTCTCTATAAACAAAGAGCATGCATATCTTGTACTCTTACCAGCAACAACTAATAAAAGTACGCAAATAATTCTCGAATTTGCATAAGGCTGGCGCAGCACGCGATGCGATACAAGAACATGCGGAAATCCATTAACTGCTGCCGTCGGTCACATGTCTGTCTTATCTATTGTGCTGCAGCATTGTATATTGAATGCGGAGTTTGGGCCGAACAATGCCCTGGTTTGGTTGGTGGGGATGGCTTGCATTAAAAACGGTGTGCTGGTAATTCAGTATAGTAACTATTAAAATAATTATAAAAACTGCTTATTTAAACTCCTATTCTCTTCCGTTACAAAAATTTTGTGAATATGTTTATCTTGAAAATTACAATCAAATTGTTTCAAGAGGTTTACAAATCAAGAGTTCACCTTAACCTTAAGTACCTATGATATCAAATGCAAGCCTTAATACGAAACATCTTTATTCTTATTCTTAAAAGGAAAATGCAACGACAAGTGCATTCAATGGTTTTAAATTAATCACAGTTTTTGCACAGGCAGATTTACAAAAAATGACGTCAAGAAATTGTAATCTATTTTCTGACGATGTTGTCTTATACCTTAAGCTGGAAATACAAAAATAGCCTAAACAAATACATCTCAGTTAATAACCCCTTCCGTCCACACTCCCCAGACCTCAGCTACTGTGTTCCCGCGGCTCTGCCTGCATTAAGCGCTATCAGGCCCTTATCTAAGCTTATACACGCGCTGCGGAGCACATTTGCTAATCGCCGCATCGTTTTACTCCCTATACAGCGAGGAGTATCGAATATGATTGGTCGCTCTGCCTAGAGTGGAACAATAGACAAGCAGTGATTTGTTAAATTTAACAGACTGACTAGGATAAAAATGCTGGCATTAGGTATGATTTGTTAATGAATTCGAATTCTCTCAGCACACGTCATATGGAATGAATTTGACTTATGATGTCGTACCGTAAATAAACATTATGATTTAGGGATTTTACGGAATTGGGAGAATGTCTGTATCACAAAATATATAGGGCCGGTTTAAATAAACTTGAACTATTGCCCTTTTCAATGCATTCCCAATTTAATACAAAATAATAATCCTAAAAAAAATAATTTGATGAAAATTTGATGCAGAGCGTTTCTTATTTTTATCACTCTCGTAGTTATCTACATATATTATTATTAGTCAATATATTTTTAAATTCCATGGTACAGATAGATACAGCGATAATTCTGGCGGATTTTATACGGGGATCGGAAGGGAGATCCAGATTACGAGCAATTTGCCATACGGTTGTTTGGAATGAGATTTTTGATGGACTTGTATTTGATTGAGTCGAAGGGCTGTCGAGTAGAGAACTACAATGTATACTTAGTAAAAAGTTAGATATAGAAGACATATAGAAATTTAAGTCATAGTAACTAGGTAGCTTTTAGCGTTAGTTTAAGCCATGTCACAGGCCCTTAGGGTGGGTTGATAAACTCTCGACACCAGAGTTGGCCACTCTCATTCGATAAAAGACAATCAATTTCTCGATTGTTAAACTGTTTTTGATAACACATTGTTCTACATAACAATCATTTAAGTACCTCAGTTTAGTTCAGTTCATTTTCGTTCCTTTAGTTCAGTTTAATAATCACATAATGCAACATATCACTACAACAGTTGGCAAATAATGCAAATACAAGGAACGGTTTCTTATTTATTAAATTTGTCGTTTAACTTAAAATGTTGTGTTTTTATCAGAGTGTGCAAAACTTTATCACAGGTAATAAAATTACAGTAAATCAGGATAATGACATAAGAAATTACTCAGTGTAAAGATAAAAAAACTCTTTTAATACCGTATATTTTAAAAACACCTTTCTTAAAATATACCGACCAAATTTAAATTTCCTCCTTATTTAAATAAAAAAACAGCTAATTAAGGTGAGATTTAGAGTTACAAAAAAAGTATGTATATATATATATATATATATATATATACATATATTATATATCCGTTATCTAGTTCCCACGATACAAGCGTTTGCTTAGTGTGGGGCTAGAAGGCAAAGAAAACAAATTAAAATATAAATGAGTGAGTACATTGTAACTTTCTAGCTGAACCAAGCTATTCAAAATAATAAGTCCTGTGACATACCTACTTATAAATGCCCATACATATCTTTATCTTTATAATATCCGGTATAAACACTATTACCACACGCCTTTAGTAGGTAGTGTAAGTACCAAGCATATTGAATTTACAACCAAAAGGCGTGGCAGGTTCGATGCAACAAGACTATTGCACATTAATTCGAACATATAAGCGCTGTTTTGGCATGTATGGGTGTCTGTAGATGAACCCTGTGATTTATGTGTCTGGTTGCGTTTGGTGGATTATATTATCTTCTTTGATTATGGTTGTTTTTGGAATGGGTAATTCAGAAAAGACAAAAAGGTCTTCGCCAGCAAGAAAACCATATAATTATTTTGTTTTACATATGATAAGTTATTTTGTTTAAAACTAAACTATATATTCGAGGAAATTCTGCTAACTAATATCTAAACTTCCCTTTGCTTAATCCCTTAATATCATTCCATTATCGCTAACCTAGTTTATTTAGTTAAATGACAACAAAATAACGTAGTGCTAAATAACTATTAAATTTAAAAATTGTAAAATAAAAATAGAAATCAGACACAAAAGAGATATTCACGTAAATTCATTTCGATATTCATGCTACAGCAGTTTTTTATCGAATTCCTCGCGAACCGTTGCGCGGAACGGAAACTTTTATTTCGAAATAGTTATGATGCAGTTTTGAAACAATTCTGCAAGTTGCAGCAACAATTGCATACAGGTTGCGAGCGGTATGCGTTTGAGAACATTCTTTAGGTTAGGTATGAAGGAGGTTGTAAACTTACTTGCTTATTTGTTACCGAGAGTTATAAAGGTTGCAGAAAAATTGTAAGTAACAGGTATTTTAAAACGTATTTTTCGACATGCTGATATAACTTTCATAGTATCTTGAAAAACAATTTTAATATAAGTGTAGTAGGGCTGATGCCCGGGATTAAACCAAGGTTGTCAAATCCTAAACTTGGATAGCTCAAGTTACCCACGCTGATAAATTTAGAAAATTATTAAAAAAAAAAACAAAACAATATGTATATTGATTGGTTTCGTTTTGTTCTTTTCCCAAACCATAAACAAATTTCCATTTATGACACTCGTACTGATTTCCATTCCTTAGCACATGAAAAGAAACCCAAATTGAAAATAGCGCCACAGGCCGAAACTATCAGCATTCCAATACGGTCTCCTTACAGAACTAGATTACGTCGGACCTCTGTACTCAGGACCTTTGTACAGGGTTATAGAAAAACACAGAGATAGGTTTGGTGTTACAAAAATATTTAGTTATTAAATCGTTCAGGCTTCTCTCTGTTTTATGGACGAAAACATTTTTTTATTTCCGGGGAATTAGTCGTTGTTTTCAAATTATTTTTTAAAGGAACAGATGTTCTTTATTTAGAAGTTATTAAATCAAATAAATTGTTTTTTTGTTTATTTGTGCACATCAAAATTATTAATCTACGATATTTTTTGTTAATCTTGCTTAAAGTTTCGTTGATATTGAAGAACTAGAAACACCTAAAAAGTCGAAGAAAATCATCGTAAGTTACCAGTAAACTTGTATACCGGTAAAAGAGGTCGGAATTCCATCGCCTTTACCATTCTTCAAGGAATAAGGTCCCCCACATTTCCATGTAAATCGTCATCTGGTTGCCGACAGGAGACGCCACTTGCCAAGCGTATTCACTTATTTAGAGTAGTGGCGGTAAGGTTTGTTGGTAAGAAACGAATATAGAAGAACTCAACTAAACTAGAGATTTCTTTCTGCGTCTTATAACTCGCATTCTGACTTCCATTGTGCATTCTTAGGGTAACAATTCCATGATTAAATCTTTCTAAAGTTTTTAACACCTATATTTTGACTGACTTGACTTTTGACTCGCAGCATTGCTTTGCCTAGATTATTTGAGTTGAATATAAACTGATTTCGTTTTTTTTTCGTATCGGTCAAAAGGAGGTCAAAGGCAGAATATTATTTTGAGAGTAACTTAGGATTTATCTTCTCCCAAAACAATGACAGCAACAACTTGCATGCCTGTAAAAAAAATTGTCAACTGATAGGCTATTTGATCCATCGATATCTCAACCATAGTTTCGCCAACTTTGTCAAAGTCATCCATATTGTGATTTTACAACTTTGTTGTAGCGTTGTTCGAGCCCAGGCCTGGCCCTGGGGTCGTATACACATACATTATGCATACGGTCCTGCGAGCGATGAAATCAATCCGTGTTGTGGATACAAGGATATAAACACACAACTTATATTAACCCTTATGGCACAGAATACCAATCAAGTACCACCTATGATCATGATAATCTTAGTTTGAGGACATTTTATAAAATTTATAAATACCTGCAAAAACTGAATTGAAAATGTATACGTTTCAGTCCAATAATTCTAATAACAATTCTATGAACTCCTATCCCATCAAACATTAATATATAAAAAAAAACATTATAGCATTTCATATTTCTGTATTTGGATCGATACTTGATTTACCTACAAAAGTAGAAACAAAACTATGGTCTATCGCAGAACACGTGGTCCATGAGTATAGTAGGATTTGACTCCCAATTTCACAATAATATTTTATTTTAACCTACTTTCATTTAATTAATCTGACACAGTAAAAGCCTTAAAATAAAGCGTTTACGATTACGATATTTGCCTGTAATGAGACCTCTAGAGGCTGGAATATTATCGGGATCCTAAAAAGGTCGTAAAAGACCAAATACCGAAGGGACGACGGTATTTCCGGATAGGCTCGAAACCTGTCACATAATTATACGTGCGGTAATAAACCGGTACTAAATGAAAGCTTACTTGACGTTTAGCTAAAGGCAAAGGCTATAGCAAATATTTTTCTTTCTTTCTATAGAATAATAAAGAATGTACACTCAAGTGCAAAGTTTGCTGAGATTTTACTAAACATTGTTATTAAAAAAGAGATACAAAATTAAATATCTTCTCCACTTTTAATAAGTCTTCATTGAGAAGGAACCAGGTAAAATTATCTCGACCTATTAGATTAACTCCCAAATATTAGTTTCCTCATAGATTTGCAGATTGAGCCAGACAACCCAAAAAAAGATTTTTTTGATGAATTTAGATTAAAAGTAGGTAATTGTGTTTTTTTTAATATGGTTATGAAATTGCCAAACTAATTCAACTTCGATGTAATCGATATAAGTTCGTAAGTACTTATCTACGTACTCATACAAGTACTATATACCGGTTATTCCGTCTCTCAATTTAGCGGTACGTGTAGGACCGGTTTCAAGCGTTAATTTTGAATAGATTGTAATGAGGATGGTTTTGGGTAACATTTAGTGGTAATGGGTATTTGAATTTCTATCGGTTTATACGAAAGGTAAGATGAGAATTTTAATGTTTCTAATGAAAGAGATGATTTAAAAATATTGAGGACCAGCGGAGCCCGCGGCGTTGCTTACAACGATCAAGGGGGTTGTTATAAATTAAGTTGTTTTGTTTGATAGATTATAAAATAACTCAACAATTAATACATGTACTTTCGTAAATGCACGTGAAATTTTAGTTTACTAACAAAATCAATTCAATCTTGGCTTAGTAATAGCTTACGAATGTGATAACGCATAAAAACTCTGTCATCATTCTAAGAACTTTGACACATGACTTGCAAAACTCGTCTCACTGTTCGAAGTCTTCGGTTCTGTTCTGTCTAACTGAGATTTTGGATCTATTTTTATGCCATGTAGGATTATAAGAGTAGGCGATACTAATACATTAGTTGCGTAGGGTACAAAATACTGACGCCTACATTGATACGTGGATGACATTTTGTTTCTTATCAGCTTATTTCATCTATGGATGATCTTTCGATAGGCGATGCTTCATAAGATCAGTAAATGTGTGTCTAACCCACGTGAATGTATGGACGTTCAGATAAATGTCAATGTAGAGAGAGTCGCGATTAAATTCTATTGTGACATAGAGAGAGATGGAATTCCTTGATCGTGACAAACTTATTCAAAAATAGGGACTAAGTATTTCCTCATCTTCTAGTTTCACTGGTTAGCTACTACCATTAAACTCTAAATCTAGTCTAACCTAACGTTGTATTTCAGAAGCCTCGCTTGAAAGCCTGTTCCATTACAGTACAAGCATTATTGAACTTCAATTACAGTGATCTGCTTACGATTTACGCTCCCGACGATCTGCTGTTTAAAATACTCGACTCTGGAAAAACTAAGAACTACCTAAGATTTCTCCAAATAATTTCTCAACAAGCGCCAGTAGCCCCAGACGTCAGTATCCGATGTATTCAATAACTCCACATGAGCCTAATCAGGGCTAATTTGGCCCGATATAGGCCGATGTGCCCAATAAATAAGTCAATCAACCCGCCTCTTAGCAAGAATACAATGATAACTGACGTATCTCAATTGTTAGGGATTATTCAGAATCATGTATCAAGTTTCATTTTTTTTTCGCTTTTAGTTCCATTCAAAATCAAGTATATTCTACCTTCTGACCATATATTTCCTTATTATGCGACTAATAGTGAAATGCCCTGTCATGCATAAAAATGTTGTGATTTTCACGTAGATTAAGTAATTTTTTGATACGCTTCCTTGAGGAAATGCATTGTGGCCGAGCACTTTCTAAGAATCACAATAGGTTTTCAGATTTCGTAGTCCTAAAAAATGACGGTTTCTTTACGTTACGTTATATTAAAGTACTTAATAGACAAATGATTAGGAAATCCGTTGCATAGTTTATTCACCTATCACTGATATGACCCACCCCTAACCAGAATTAAGTTGACGAGTGTATTCGGCAGCAATTGTTAATTTCCTCCAATGAACTAATGGTCTAAATCCTCTTTGTGCTTTGTAATTGGTTGATTGCTCCAGAAGGGATGTGGGATAAGCTTCGGTAATGCTATCCGCGTGTAAAATCCGGATGTTTGAGGTTGCTGCTGCGAATTTGATTGAGGGATGTATGAATTAGGACAAGGCGTGTTACTCTGTAGACGACATATCTTGGAGACACTCCGACACTCGTATAAAGAACGGATTAAAGTGTTCAAAACAATTCAATTATGTACTTAGAGATTATGATGAAAATACAGGCTCAGAAACTATTAAGGTACATAATAAAGTCGTGGTGAATAGCAAGCTGAAAAATGAATGTCATATATTCTGGCATATTATTTAGTTTTTCATCAGGTATCACTATTAAATAATATGTATATAGAAGATATTCTACGGTGGCTCCACGAGTGCGTCATGGTACGGTACCTCTTTAATTGTTTGTAAGACGACGGAAAAGAAGAAAAAAGAAGGACACATAGGGTCTCTGTGTTGTTTTATCTATGAATCAGGACACGAGTATTAACACACTTCTTACAGCTACTGCTATATGATGGACTGTAATGTTTAATCACTGTAAATGGACCGCAATCATTGCTTCCGATGTTATGGCGCCACTTGTTACTATCTAGTTAGACAGGTCTCTACAAACAACAATGACTTTGAAGTTACATTACAACACACACACGCATTATAACACATTATTTTAGGTTTTGTAATAACTTAAAAATGAACATTAATTTGGTTCCTTTCATTGAATATGTTTTTTTTTTAAAACATGTTGCTGTTTTAATATATCTCATCCAAATGAGTTTGTTTTTGGGTGATTCCATAAACGAAAACGTATGCGACGGTTATGAGAAAATGACAAAAATATTTTATTCTTTTACACGATGGCGGAATTAACAAGTATCCTGAAAGTTACTTTCTGTCCATAATCAACACCTACTATTAGTTCTGGTAAAAACGGTGACAAGAAGAGAAACACATATAATGCTTACAAGCCATCATCTGAGATAATTAAGAAACATCATCAAGCTCCCTCATTAAGATATGACACATCTTCGTGACAAACTCACATAACACATGAAACTTGAGACACTTCACATAAATATTCATAAACAAACTTGGACAAACTTGGCCGAGTAAAATTACTGACATACCCGGAAACTTGCACGAATTACAACAATCCGGGTATATCGTGTCCGGACAAGATAATTTAATGCTTGTTAGGTGGCAGCACTCTTGCGTCTTGTTGACCTTCCACATTATAGTTAGATGATTATTGTAGTGGTTACCAATCCACAAATATGATAAATTGATTGCAATACTGCACTGATAACTCAAAAAAAAATGGTTAATTAATTTACCAACGTATTAAGCCCGCGCTGTGGTTTTATTCATAAACTTATTTAGTTAAGAACTAAAATGATGAACAATAGTGCAGGTACGAATACTATAGGCCTTGATTTATATCGCTAATTTCTTTATACGTTTGGGATGCTTAGAAATGTTAGGCTGCGACTCACCTCCATGACAGCTTCTTTCAACAAACATTAACTTCGAGCAAATTTTTGAAGTGCTATCCGGTTATTATAATTAAATCAAATATTAGTTTGGGTTTTATCCGCACGCAGAGCTCCATGCACGGATTTAACTGACGACCTACTGGTTAACTTTGTCCAAGTTTTCAACCAACTTACATGGCCAAGTAACACCAAGTTACATGTGGAACTTAACAAGTAAGATGCTAAACAACAGGCGACAATTCTCAGGGCAAACTTTGTTTCCCTAGTCGGCACCGTGTCAGGCTTAACTGTTTAAAGTAGGGCACAATGTAGGGCAGCGCTGTGAACTATTAGTAGTAAACCCTACAAATAAGTAAACTGTATAGTTCTATGTTAAACGGATTTATTTTTATGTAGACTATAATTTGATGTTGTATATAGTATTAGGCATATAGGGAGGGACTCTCCTTTTTATCATAGAGCAGGTAAATAATGTGTTTTATATAAATACAAATTGTAGGTATATGTGACGGTCATGAGTTCTGAGTTACTGATTGGTAAGCCACCGCCTACCCTTTCCGTTGCTGATAGTAAGTAAACTGTGAACTTAATGTATACCTAGTGGACGTAATAATGGCCGATAAAAGCTTTACACATTAAATAAAAATTAAATATCCAATACAACCTCAAATTATACTTATATATACCTACTACTTAATAATACTAATACTATACTAGCATCTAATTTTTACTAAAAAAACTAAATGAAAACAATGTCAAACCATTTTTAAACAAAACAAAATCCAACTGGATCGTGACATCTAATCTGTACCCACAATCCCAATTTCCTAGTCGGCGGCGTCGCCCAGGGAGGCGTGTTAATCCGACAACCAACAAAGCACAACTCCGGCCAGGCGGCACTTATTAACGGCCGTCACAAGCCCAGTAACTTTCAATTAGCTCTTCCCTTGACAAGGGCCAGGAAATGTCGGATAACTTACGAAGATTCGCGCGAGAATTTGGCCGCTACGAAGCATTAGATGGAGCTTGCTAGCCGGATTCGCCCATTATACTCCCTAAGATAGTTCAAGTTTACACATGTCTGGTTATTATCTAGGGGATTGTTAGACACTTCTCTGTTATGTTAGTCGTAAAAGCTTCATTCTGATTTTGGAATATTCACAAAGGGTTTAAACAGGGTTGTATTTTAGGTCCGCAACTATTTTCCTAATATGCCAATGACATATTTAATTTTGCGTCGTATTGTACATAATATAAAAATATATCATGCTTTACAATGTATGCAATAGAACTCATACATTACCTAAACATATAATATTCATCGATTGCCTAATTATACTAAAATGTTTATTTTTCACTTGCACAATGGAATTTTACACTGGCTCCAATGACATCATGCACTATCAGTGTCATTAAGTGAATAGAGATGATACAATACGTCCCCATTCGATACTCGCCGCCGTTTAGATAAATCAAAAAGCAATAATCGTAATGCACTGATTTATATCCTGGACGGCCATTTAATTAGCGCGATGTGTAATAGTTACATGAATTAATCAGTTATGATAATAGTGGCGGTTTGAAATTACACGTAAACAATGTTTAGATCTCATATTAGTAAGAGTGATTTCAAAGAAACGTTATAATTACTTTTGATAAGCAATTTAGGAAAAAATGCTGTCTAGCCATTTGATTATTTTCCTGTATCCATTTTCCAGACACAATAGCTGTTATCGTGCAGATTAATATAGATAGTCAAAACGTCATAAACAAAAAAGTTTGTGCTAACATTGTTTATCTTACGAACTAAGCAAATTTACTCATCGTCCAGAAAAAAACCATCCAACCTAATTATATTCTCAAAAAAAGGTTATTTACCAGTTAGGTTTTCTCTATAAAACACTGTATCCTACATTGCTTAAACGCAATTGTTATCTTATGAGGGCACTTTATCTCAAGGCTAATAACCCAGACAGGAGAGAAAATTACTCGCGTATATCACATAAGCACAATCATACCCATTATTCACTTGCAAGCGCATTCATGGTGATAGCAAACGCAATATCTTTCAAGATAAAGCAGGAGAGAGTAAACGCGTGTATTATGACACTTGCGACTGATACCAGGTGTCAAATGTCAAGTGTAAGATAGGATGTGTTTACTTGTACAGTTTTTAGTGTTAAAGTCTGTGATGAATAGGCTGTAGGTTTTAAATGCTTATTTATGGGC
The DNA here is from genome assembly GCA_964023185.1 of Macaria liturata. Taxonomy (NCBI): domain Eukaryota; kingdom Metazoa; phylum Arthropoda; class Insecta; order Lepidoptera; family Geometridae; genus Macaria; species Macaria liturata. Next base: position 13,071,434 of record OZ026811.1, on the reverse strand, counting down.
TTGATAAAGTGCGGGTTATATAATGATGTTGGTACAATTTGAAGAAGTAGTTTTGAAGACAATTACTGATTACATAATTATTTTGTTACTTTTACTGAAGTAAAATACTTCAGTAAAAATAACAAAATAAACAGTTTATTTAAAAAGTTCCTTTGACATATTTCTGTTTCTAATATTATCTATACTATAATATTATAAAGCTGAAGAGTTTGTTTGTTAGTTTGTTTGAACGCGCTAATCTCAGGAACTACTGGTGCGGATTGAAAAATTATTTTGTGTTGAATAGACCATTTATCGAGAAAGGCTTTAGGCTATATTACATCACGATGCAACTAACAGGAGCGAAGAAACAATGGAAAATGTGGAAAAAACGGGGAAAATTATTCATCTTTGAGGGCTTCCGTTGCGTGTGCTGCGAAAACGGTTCAAGATATCAAAAAAATATGTGCTAAATAATTATTCCTCTTAAAATGATCTAATAAAATGCCCGCAACAGTATATGTCTATCTTTTAAGATTAACTCACTAGAACCGTTTTTATGGTAATAACTATTCCACGCGGACGAAGTCGCGCGCACCAGCTAGTGTTAAATATACACTACATTATCTTCTAAAATACCAAACGTGATGGAAACAATGTAACATTCATAAAACATCCAATATCTATTCATAGAGAATCCACAAAACAAATTCCTAAATCCAAAGCTGAATTACAATAAGTTGTTCATAATTCACTACAAGGTATGCTATAATGAGCTCAATTCTCGCACATAAATTCATTATTCGACACATTTCAATGATATTTTGTTTCTTAGAATCACTAACAGATATATAAATCGATGTTCAACTAAGACTATGGGCATTTCGAAAGACCATTTTAAGATGAGCTTCCTCTCTTAGTCTCTGATAGTAAAATGTTGCGTCTCGAGGCAGATTTTATGGACCGTAAGAGCTCTTCTATAGCTGGTTACGAAGTTTTCAATGGTTAATATATCGTTGTTCGGTTTGTGTTGTGCATAGTTATTAACTTTGATCGCGGGTCGTTTACCCTTCGATTGTTCTACAGAATTTTTATAAACTTCATTTATAACACCTCATTTGCAAGTGTCTGGTGAATCACTGGAATCTGCTCTGAGTCTTGAATTATTTTGCGGAGACACAGATAATTCTCAGGTACATTTTTTTCTTATAAGCATCTAAATTAGTACTTTTTTTGTGCTGTATTACTTTCAGAACGCGACAAAGCGTTAGCTGTTTAACTTTTTTTAATTATTCTTTAACGTTATCAAGATATTGAGTTAAGAAAGTCCCGGTTCATCAAATCTCAATCAGTTTTGAAATAAATCAGTTTTAATCCTTAAATCTTGGTTCAATTTAATCTTTTGAAAGCTCTTCAATTTCATCCTTAATGAATCCCCGTAGAAATCAGCAATCGGTTTATAATTTCCATCGCCATAATTGACCAACAAACGCCGCGGAAAGTTCAACCGAATGGCTTATTCATCTGCATGAATAGCATCATTAATAATACAGCCGCAATACATCCGATTGGTGGATGATCAGTTATTAATGTCATGGCGTTTGAATTAGAATAGGCTGGTTTTGATTTATTTAGTAATGTGCTAGAATTGGTGAAATTATAGCTGTCATATTAGAGAACTCAAGTCTGAAAAAAAAATGCAGGGTTTTAGATAGGTTTAAGCTGAGTTCATTATGTACACAATTTCTTAGTTTCAGATTTCTGTAATTTATAACTGATAACAAATTTGTAGATTATATCTAATCATCTTTGATTTGTCCCCCATTTCTTTGTGTATATTTTTTTTTGTCAGTGTAAAAAAATAGAGAGAGAGAAACAGAAAGAGCCTATATTGGTCTGAAAAGAAAGAATTACACATCGGCAAGTTTTGCAAACAATGTGAACGAAAAAACCTAAACCAACCTTTTTTTAAGAAATTGGGTTTGAAATAGGTACATTCTTTTGGTTTACTCACCGGTGTTTGAGTTTCATTGCTCCAGTTCTAACAATTAGACAAGTAGTGATAATACTCATTATCAGCGGGAAGTCGGTGGTTTGCTTCTAGCGGCTATTGATCCACGATTCAACTTTTGTAAAAGTTTGGTTCTTTATACCTTAGTATTGTGCATTTAAAATGTATTTTTGATTGTATTCTTGCAATAGTTTTACAGAAGTGTTTCTAAAAGTATTTATTTAGTGTTGTGGATAAGTAAACAATTATTTGATTTAGATTTTTTATAGATGCTGTTTTTAAAACCAAACATCAGCAAAAAAAAACAGAACTATGATTATTATTGTATAACCTACTTCAGAATAATGTGATAACCAAGCTCTGTTTTGAGCTTCAGAAGAGAGTTTTTTTGGCAGAGTGTGAGATAGGTCAATAAACTGCATGAAAAATATTTTCAAATTCTGGACTCAAACGTAAATAGTGTATGCACGCACAGGCAGACATTTTATACTGCAGGATCGCGGTAAAAAGCAAAGATTTTTTACCAAGCTGTAATATTGTAATGAATATTGTAATAAAGATCATGATTGCTTCGAAACGCGCACAAAAACGGTATCATAAATTCAATCACAAATTCAACTCCACCTAGATTCTACCGTCCAGAGGTTCACAAATTACCACCTTGCAACAATAGCACATTGTTCTAACGATGGTAATTTGTTCATAGAACTGTGGCCGTGAACAAGCGATCGGATGGTGTGGATTACTGATTAGGGTCTGTAACGGATGCTGGTTTTAGATTGAGCTGAATAGGCTAGACACAGATTAACAAAAAAACAAAAAAAATGTTATGGAATTTTGATTTATTCATAACAAAAAGCAACAACAACGCGCTTTATAAAATTGCAATATTTTTTTTTACCTTACTTATGGTAAGGAACCAAATTGGCAAATAAAATCACGAGGCGTAACTACGTGAAATAGGTATCATATTAAGTAGACATTTATTATATTTACTTCTGTCTTAGAAGGCAATCTCTCTTGTATATTTCGGATTACTGTTGCTATTTATAAAAAAAGCTTAGTCTAGATAATCTGAAAGCTTATTCTAGACAATTTGAATAACACGAAATTTAGAGCTTTAATATCAGTAACCTAACTCGCATAAGTCCTTTGATATAGCCGCTGTAAGCTCAAAATTATAATTAATCATCGCTGTCTTAACTCTTTTAATCAGATAAAATATTTATACATTAAATCGTTGGACAACACAATGGACAAAATGACTTGCAAATATTTCTTATAATTAATGATTAGTTATTTTTTGTAATGTTGGTATTGGATTGAGTGACCTATTAAATAGTTTTGTTGCTATGTTGGTTTCTGATACTTAAATGTTATTACAATATGTTTTCTTGGTTGTAAGAATAGGTAAATATTATAAGAAAGAAAAACTTGACTGTTATTGTCAAGTGTCACTGTCAGATCGACGAAATACGCGGCATCGAAAACGTGTCGCAGAAAAGGAAATCGTAGAAAAATAATATACTGCATAAATACCGAGATCAATGTGAAAATCAACATTTACAATATTATAAAAACCCAAAATTAATTCAAAATAAATAAATAAATATTCCAGGACATTGCACACAGCGCCATCTAGCCCCACATTAAGCAAACGCTTGTGTCGTGGGTACTAGATAACGGATATAATACTTATATACTTTTCTTTTGTAAATACATACTTATTATACATACAAACGACCAGACTCAACACAAGTAATTATAATTTTTTAAATTTCATAAATACTTGTGTCAAGCGGGAATCGAACCCGCGACCTCTAGATTAGAAGGTAGAGCCACTACCAACTAACAGGCCAGTAAAATAGTATTTATATAAAGCATATTAAAAACCATCATACTGTTTACACTCGATTTTTGCCCTTCCAGTGACAAATATATTGTGTGAAAACAAATTTTAGTACATAACTCCATGTTTAAAAGCATTTACGAGTATGTAAGCGTAGATATACATATTTACTTACAAAGTAAACTGTGAACAGCAAAAAGCCGGCAAACTTTTCACTATCAACCTCACAAGCACTGATAGCTTATCACTCGCGATCGGAAAGCTTCGTGTAAGCTCGGCAAACGTCGGGGCGAGCTTTTGGGTCGAAAGCTTGGACACGACTGGCGGTCAGTTTGATTGTATGTATGTATGCATGTATCTGGAGTGTCTTAGTATGGATATAGGACTTGTAAGTAGGTATTAGGTTACAGTCATTATTGGAAGTTGGGTGTAATTAAAAAAAAGTATTTGTAAAATAAATTATTAAGTATGTTTGTTTGATAATAAACTAAGCAAAATCGGTGCATTTAATATTGTAAGTCATTAATTATGCCCATAAAATTAACTTTTAAGAGGGTTCTAAATATTACAAATATAATTATGTATTTAAAGGTAGCTACGAGTAAAGCGAAGTTGTACAATTATGACTTAATTTCTTACTTACAGGAAACGTATACTTATACTAAGATCAAAGTCTCTGCATAATAGATCTTAGATGAGTAACAAAATTAGCCTTAGGAAGATACAAAACGTACATAAAGAACTTACGCATAAAATGTACAAAATGACTTCTGGCTTTTGTAGTGAAAGCTTAAAGTTAGTAAAAGTTAATTATTCAGGGCGTTGTTTATGCTAAAAGCGGCTTTATTTAGTAAGACTTGCACTGTTTTGTTTTTAGTGCAAGGATCTAGGTGGTCTAAGAGTTTCTTGGATATTTGTGATTTATAGTACATTTGTGAGTTACTGGTAACTCTAAATTTAATTAGTAATGAGCCAATATAATCACGACCGACAGGATACTGGTAAAATGTCCAAAAAATGTATCATGTTTACAATAAACACACCAACCAACCTCGTTTTCAAACACGCAGTTTAATACCACTTATCTGTAAGAAAATTGTGGTCGTTATAATAGCGAAATAACAGTAGACTTGGCTAAATATCTACCACTTCCCTACACTTTCCTTTCTTTTTACAACCAACTTAACACAAGAAAGAACCCCCTAAATTCTTTCCACTAAAGCTGTACACAGACGTCCACTGCCAAGGCTCATTTACAGGCGCACTCAGTCAAAGGCCGTGAATAGCCGGCTTTATGCCAGTTATTTAATGCTCCACTACTTTTGAACGAGAAGGTAGTATAGGATGCTATTTAGTGTTTAGTCTTGGGAGTCATTGTCGAGATCAGTTTGAGATGAGGTTGTTATTTGACTGGTTTCTAACGTTTGATGTAAATTAAGCATTTGTTTTTGTACCAGCTACCACATACGTATTGCAAAACGCTAATGTTGGAGATCTATATGGGACTGCGTCAGTTTGTTGTATTGTATTTTTTTTATTATTGAACAGTATTAAAATCAAAACAATAAAAACATAGACAAAAACGTAAGATGGTATTTTGTAAACCTTTCAAAAGTCTATTTGTCACTAAAATCAAATAAGTATTACGCTTGGTAGATTGTTGTACTTTTGTTTTGTTCTACTTTTTATACTTCACCAATAAAGTTTATCATGTGTGGCTAACCTACTGTGTTTTATTGTGAGTCTTTTATAATCGTAAAGCTCTCAAATTGACAAAAACTCGATCGCAATCCACTTACACTGTAATGCATACGCATCAACAATCAATTTCCAAACGTTTTTACACCAAAACATTTCACATTTCAAAAGCGTCTTTCTTTGGCGCCAATAGATAACTTACAAATGGGAAAATCTTTCGAAACTTCAAAAAAACTGGGTGTAAAAAATCTTAATGCATTTGGAAATCGAGTGTCGAAGAATAGAAATAATGGTGTACATGTTTTTGTGATGTTAAGCAAGCAGACCACAAAATAGATGTTTTTTTGGTAGCGATTACAAACGGGAGAAGATATTATGAGCAACTGCAACTGGTTAAGAATTATGCTGCGACACAATCAGCAATAGAAAATAGACAAACATAGGTATTTTCTTATTATATCTTCCGATATTGACAAATTTAATCTAGAGTTGAAATTGTCAATCTTCACTAGTAGAGTATGATGATATCCAAACTTTTTCCTGGGCTAATAAGAATCTATTTAAAACTAATGTCTTACCTGAGTGACCTTGAACCAAGTTAAATACAGATTATATAAAAACTGTAATCCAATTGAATCCATGGTCACAAATTCAAAGACCATAAAAAGTAGTCTAAAGTATAACTTTGATGATCGTTTTCAGTCAATTTAGTCATCCAGGATACAAGCATCGGCCACTCCAATGTACCTAGTCCTAATATATTTTACCATTACCCTAATCCGATAACACGAACATTGAATACAAGCAGACATACAAATAATAGCAGCTAATCTGACTCATGCCGCGATATCCATCGCTTGAACTAGTTCCCATATATTATAATGCGAACAAAAACAAATCACCCGCGACAGATACAAGATAACCGATTTGGAATGCATCGTAAATCTGTACGTGTTACAATTAAATAAATGGATAAGATCGATTTTGTAAAAGGCATGATGGTGTACCTAATATCACCTGGCTGTTTAGACATTGTCATTTTTTTTTAAGTTTTTTCTTAGGATTATTGGTAATGTTAACTAAACGGTTTTCACTCACGTGTAATTCGCGTATGTTGTTTAAGCGTTTCGGATGTTATGACATCCATCTTCATGCCTGTTTTTCTTCTAGGAACCGACTTACTCAAATTTTGGTGTATGCCGTAAATAATATAAGAAAATATTGTACACATAGGTACTAGTTTAGGATTTTAAATTTTATATTAAGTGTTAGATTTTAAAAAAATTAGCTTTAATTTTAGTTTTAATTTTAGCTACGCCCTAATTCCCCTCTTAACAGGGTAAATGTAATACATTTAAGCTAATAAAGGAATTGAATTGAATTGATGAATTATCTGTCTCAAAAACACAATACCAAAAATACTTTTAAATAATTTTCATAATTGATTTTTTCAACAATTTCTTCATAAAAACCATGAATCTGAGTAGAGTCAAGCTAATACTTATTAAGTTCCTTGGCCTGGCCATAGCATTGTAATTGGACCGTCATAGGATATTGATCGATATTTATCTCGATCGAAACGAGCATTTCTATTCGAGTTACGATTTATTCATCGATGTTCCGAGTCCGATTTAATCGAGTGAATACGTAATGAGTTCTATGGGGATGATTGCATAACTTTGTATCTACCAGTCTATTGATGTGTACTAAGTAGGTATATTATCTAGAAAAATTATCGTGTGGCTAGATTTTGTGATTATGCATAGTATTACTAAATTTTATAACGTCACTAGCTGTGCGCGCGACTTCGTCCGCGTGGAATAGTTATTTTTGCAAACTACCTCTTCAGTTTTATAAATTATAGCTACGAGTATTACCCTCGACTTGAACAGTTTTCGCAGCCCACTCAACGGAAGCCCTCAAAGATGAATAATTTTCCCCGTTTTTTCCACATTTTCCATTGTTTTTTTGCTCCTATTAGTTGCAGCGTGATGTAATATAGCCTAAAGCCTTCTTCGATAAATGGTCTATTCAACACAAACAAAATTTTTAAATTCACACCAGTAGTTCCTGAGATTAGCGCGTTCAAACAAACAAACTCTTCAGCTTTATAATATTAGTATAGATAATAAGCTTAAATTGGATTCACAAATTTATGGATTTTGTATTTTGTTTATATTTTACCAAGTAGTGAGGTAAGAGAGATCCTGTGGCTGGTACAAACATTTATCTGCTGCGATACATGTTCTGAATTCCAAAACCCACCCATTTACAGCGAAGAGTCTCTGACTAGTGACTTGAGTTAGTGCTATGATAGACATCTGGGGCCTACTATTTAACCTACTATTTTTTCATTTATTCCATCCCCAAGCTACAACAAAACAAAGTCATCCATCGATCATCATCAGTAATTCTCGCACACGATAATAAAAGCATAAAAAGCGATAAAGAAGTCCCAAAATGAACAGATTGACAGTAATGGAGTAGCCGGTGATCCCCAGGGATTTGTGTATGGATGTTATATGGAATGTAATAATAACTGAGGAGGTATTTTGATCTATTGAGGTTATTTTTATTCTTTATTTTATTTATTGCTATAAGTTCACTAAACTAAAAATGTACTAATACTAACTTAAAATAATAATATAGCTAATCTAACGGACATACATTTCCTTCTAAAAGTAAACCTAACATGCATTTTAAATCTAACAAATAAATACCCTAATTTAGGTTATTATTTTCTATTGTAATTTGTGGGTATATTTATTATGTTAGCTTGGTATTTTTGAACGTTTAGAGGTTTACTAAATATCTTATATAATTAGTATATTGGTTTTGTTTTGTCCTAAGTATACTTTTAATTAACATTAATATTAACATATTAATACAGTCCGATGTTTGAGGATAGTAGTGCTAAGGAGATTGATTATAATTAATTTATAATTAATATAATTAAGTTATTTTTGATTATGTGTTTGTAGAATAAATAATTGGCTTCGTCCGTTTTGATTGTTATTAAATAAATCATAAATAAATAATCAATATCATGTATAACAGATACGGCTCATTTTTTACCATTTAAACTATTTTATCCCAGAATACAATCATCTCACAATTAAAAAGTACAAACCCCGGGTCGCATCCCATCTTTCTTCATCTCGTATCTAATTAACACGTTAAATAAGAGATCTCTTTAAACTACACCCGCATGGGGCGTGAGTGCAATTACCATTGTCATCGACTCTATGGTGACGATTAAATAAATGATTCCAGTTGGCTGGGAAGCAAATAATATTGGTTGGGAAGCAAAATTAATTATGACAATATATAAAAAAAAAAACGTTGGGTATGTGCAGTTAGAAAGTTTGATTAGCAATTGATAGTTAGTCTAAAACTAATTGGGTTAGAAAACACTTTGAATTATTTATGCTATAAGACTACTTAACATGTTTTCCTTGGTTATTTAGCAGGCACACACTAATAAAATTATTGCAGATACACACCAACCACCAAAACAGTGACAGATGGGTCATAATATTATATTCAATTGAACTCAACTGTTTTGTCATGGTATGGAATTCATGTAACCATGTCAGAAATCTCCGGGGTGGTTTGATTATTTTAAAGATTTGAGTTAGACACTAAAAAGAAGCAATACCACGCAAACTGGTTTTGCGTCCTAAGTGTCAAAGAAGCGACTGTTAGATATTTGATTTAGAGTTTTAAAATAGCAAAACAATTATTTAATAATAACTCAAAATATATAATGTTGATAAGCAAACGACGATCTAAACATATACAGAGATTTATTTAGAGATTTCAATGATCAATTTCTTTCTTGCCGACCAAATAATGAAACGCTACCAAATGGTTTGCTGCCGTACGTTGCGTTGTTAAAGATTTCGGTGGGAATTGAATAAATTAGGCCTAATTATTTTTATCATGATACTGACGCTTTGAATGGAGTGTGGGAGAAGGCTGTGAACACTAAATCCGTTATCGTGGTCCCATAACAAGACTGAATAAAACTTAATGTAAAATAAAACTTGTTATAGTTACATTTCTTGTTAACTATAAAACAACTTCATGTTTTGTGCTTTTCGCTTAAGAAGAATAGGACAAAAGACCGACAAAGCATTATTTAGTTCAATATTTAAGTTATTAGAAAATCCTGACCGTATTATACAAACCTGATCAATACCACCCAAACACAAATTAACGACTTATTGTTTTCAAAACTTCGGGAGGACAAGAATTCGAAATTTAGATTTTAAATTTCGAATGTCGTTTTGTAATGGTCTCGTGCGCACGCGCCGAGATCAAACGAGCCGGCGTTATGCGCGGGCGGCGATATGGCGACAATTACGTACCATAGAATAAATTAATGGAGCAGAAGCGATAAACTTAGCAGTGAAGTGGGCAGTTTTCTAAGAAGCTTGTTGAGAGGATGTTTGTGAGCGAATAATTAATTACAGAGTTAAGAAGTTCCGCGCTTTACGTTTCCTGAATGTAGGTACGATACATCGAAAACTTGTTGGCTGATTGTTATAGAAATTAAAAATAGAAAACAATTTATATTACGAAACTAACACGGAGTATTTCTTTATATATTAAAAACATATTTTTATATTGAAAAAAAAAACAATATTTACAAGTAATTAAAAAATCTGAATAAATAAATGCTGAGCATAAATACATCAAATTTTAAAAAAATATTGAAATTAATTTATATTACTAGTAAAAGAATGTGCCTTGAGCACTACGTATACTTATATAAAAATGTCCCTTCTGTATCTAAGTATTGAATACTCTAGGCATGGCCACCGAGATCGTGACACGTGGCGGAAGCGCGGCTGTCACTTTATTGAAATGTAGCCGATTTGTGGAAACTGTTAATGAAGTAAAAATTTGAAAAATCGTGTTCTGAGAACAATAAAAATGACTTGCCGATAGCATATACTTATCAACGTAATTAACTGCTTTACTAAAGAGTGATTCCACACAATAATAAGACAATAATGAGGGTTTGATATGCACTGTAGAATAGGTAACATTATTTCATAGAATGAAGCTGTAAGTAGATAAGTACCAGTAAAATATGGTGGAACTGAGTGTTTACGCACTTCTTTTAATGATCTAGTGCTAAAGGGAACCATTTCATGCGACCTTGTTTTCCTGAATTTAAAAATACACTGAAAATTTATTACCTTTTGGATTGAATACGACACAATACAAATACATAAGTACTGTATTTAATCAGAAGCATAACTACCTTCAGATTTACTTATTTTTTTTAAAATAATTATTCAGAAAATGTAACATTTTTATTCCGCGTAAACTCGAAAGCAACAGAGCATAAAATGTGAGCCCTAATTTAGCCCCACACTTCCCTAGGGACCTGCATTGGTTGAAAGCCCGTGTTTAGAAAGGGCTACGGGGTTTGCAAATAGATTTGTATTGTCCCATATGGATCATGCTTGTGTGCTATACCTAAGGGTCTATAGTTACTCAGGGTGTACCTAATAATAATTGAAATAAACAATGTTTTTGAATAAAGTAATATAATTTGATTTTAGTAATAAAGAAACTAAAGAAAAAAAAACTAAACTATTTTTTCTAAACTTGTACTGTTTGTATGCATAACAAAGATACATAAGTTTAAATCTACAATATCAGTGTAACCTTTAAATTGAGTACACATTGTTCTTAAATTTCTATAAACAACTGCCAGTTCAGTACAAAAGTGTTGTGATATTTGCGGAGTTCCAGATTTTCAGTGAGATTTCCTTCTCCTCTTATGTATATCAAAATTTCATCCGAACTCATTTTATTACCCAGCCGTTTGAGAGTATTAAAGGACAAAAGAAACATTTACTAACCATTTATTAACTACCTAATAGATGATTTTTCGTGCTGGTGTTTTTTAATTCTAACCAAACAATTTCCTTACTCGAAATTTCTTAGCACGCTAACGTACGTATTTTACAAAGAGTATATATCACGGAGTTGACGCTAGATCCTACATAATTACTCACCAAAACTTGCGAGTGTTTAATCAGGTAAATCGTATTGACATGGGAACTTAATTACAACATATTGTACTCACACTGAGTGGAAACGAACTATCATGGCAAGCTACGCGATCAAAGCTTTCTGAAATGAAAAGATTTTTTTATTTAAAATTTGAATTGTATTAATTGCTGCTGCTGCTTGGTAAATGAAATGAAATGTAGTCGTTTTATCTCATTGATAGTTTTGACCATGGTCAAATTAACAAATCGGACAAAACCGTGTTAAACTTAGCTTAGCTTAATACTGTAATCGTTGAGTTGACCAATTTTGTTCTAAATAAGAAAGTTTATTATGTACTTATAAATAGACCGGGGAACTACATTTTTATGAGTAGTAGGTTTGCGTTCAGTTGCAATTCACAATTAACAACAAGCAAAACTCAAACGTTTGTATATATTTTTTCAATTCATGCATGAATTAATTTAAAAACAAACAAAAAACTTACTAAATTCAAACAACAATAGAAATGTAGTTTTAAAACTAATCAGTAGATAAATTGCAAACGTATTCACTAAGATGTCTATCGCTTCGCTCACTAAGTAAGTTTCATAAGAAGGTACGACGTTAGACGAAGTACCAGTCACATTGAATGTTAGTTAATGGGTTTGTATTATGAACGATTAACGGGAATATTTGCGCTTGATTGATGTGGAATTTAACTTTAGGCAGTTCTACTTACTACTATTAAATTTACTCTTGCTCTAAAGAAGCCAAATTCTAAGTACTAATTTTTTTTTTCAAAGTATGTGTTGGCACTTGACCGTAATTCGCCTGATGATAAGCAATCATTACGGTGTAGGATGGAAAGTGCTTACCCAGTAAGAACCAAGATGTCCAAAGTCCGTGTTCTCTCAAGTAAAAAAACACGTGCTACTGCAGGAACTCTTAACCAAAGTTCCGAATATCGTTTTCCTCATTGTGAAGTAAAAACACCATAAATAAGAAACCAACAAATACAATAACTCTGCCAAAGTTAAATTAGCTTTATATTTCCCCGGAGACGTGCCATTACCTTAATAGTATTCTAATTAACATTTTTTATCAAATTTTCATAATCTTGTTTGGTTCTCTTGAAGTACTAAAACCACTCTTAAAAGTTTATGTGATAGTTACCTTTAACTCTGTTTACATCTCTTAACATTCAAAATTCCATAAACATGAGAAGGATGGCTTAAAGAGCTTTAAGCTCTATAAGCTCCCAAAATGACCGCATTACTATACAAGTGTGTTAGACCACATAGGATGAAATATTTTAGTGAAATGAGAGCGTTCCAGAAAGCGGTCAATATTTTGTTGTACAAATAAAATGGTTTTTCTTTTTCATTAAAATTATAAAGAAACATTAATATTTTTATTTATAACACATAGGTCGGTTATTAAAATTTTTAGACCAACTCAAGGCGCTTATCATTTTTTAAAAGCATGATTTGATATAAGTTTTTTAACAAAATTTTCCAATTTTTCCAATCCAATTTTCTATTTGTAACCTATCGAGATAATCTTCATAATTTTGTAACATTGTTAATAATCTTATGATTATTATTAACTATAAATTATCATAATCATTCCTTTGTGTTATAAAGCAACCGAAATTTCTAAGTTTGATTACCACCAACTAGCAAAAAAGCGTAAAATCGCTAACAGAGAATACTGTCAAAGAAATCCTCTAATAGGCATTATTGTGGTCGAACCCATGCGGTACCTTTATCTGTGCCGAAATAGAAGGCGTTACTAATTGATTATATTGGAGACTATTTAAATGCACACAGACAATGGCAAGGGCATCTTAGTGAGCGTTAAAATATAGGGGTCGAAAATGGAAAGAAAAAATAATAATCATCATCATCTTCAGGCCGTATCGAGCCACTGCCGGGTTATATACCCGGCAGTTTAGGTCTATAATAGACTTCCTTCCCTAGGTTCCATTCCCAAGGAGTTGTACAAAACTTCTTGCAGTATTCAAAATTATTTTCAACTTGAATTTTTTCACTACATCTAGCTTTATATGCTTGACTAGTGGGTGCTCGCGGCTTCGCTCGCATTAAGAAGTAAAACTTGCATCCCCTATTTCACATTTCCAAAAATCCTTTCTTAGCGGATGCCTACGTCATAACATCTACCTTCATTCCAAATTTCAGCTCAATCCGTCCAGTGCTTTGGGCTGTGCGTTGATAGATCACTATATCAGTCAGTCAGTCAATCAGTCAGTCACCTTTGAGTTTTATATATATATAGATTTATACAAGTACTCGTACAAAGCCAATATCTCATATAAAAAGATTACAATCCAAATTCGGATTACAAGCAATTTAATATGATAAGGCTGTATTATTAACTTAAACCGATATAAGTAATAAGAAAATTATACAAGAATCTTTATCCATTATTCTGTAAAGCCTACAAGAAGCTTATTAATATAACAAATAAAACTAGGGTCAAGGTACACGAGATTTAGGAAATATTTATTGGATAGACATGAAAAACTACGATAATATATTGTAGGTATGTGAATGCTTTAGGTGTTTGTAGTTATAAAAATCGATAATACATTCAACCACTTAAATTTAATGTTAGTATGTGTTAACTTAAATTTAATGTTACTATGTGTTAACTTAAATTTAATGTTGCTATGTGTTAACTTAAATGTAATGTTACTATGTATGTGTTGCAAATCTAATAGGGTTGTTCAGCAGTTGGGTGCCAAAAATGATTTAATCCAATTTATGCGACATAAATTTGATATTTTTGGCACTGCCTGGCAATGCTCTGATGGACGTAGAGACAAGTAAAATTTATAACTTACTCATTAGTTTTAAGGTTTAAAATAAAACTTAGTGATTTTAAATCTCGCTAAGTATTTAGTTCTTAAATCGTGTTTCTTCTAGGCAAGCGCGCTAGATCGTAGATTATAACAATGCTTAACATCAGGCGAGTTGTAGTCAAGTGTGAGCCTATCCAGTTTAAAAAAACGATAGTTCGAATGTAAAAGTCTCCTATGGTCACCAAAATAAATAAAACCATTTCACAAATGACTGGCCTGTTAGCTTAGTTGGTAGTGGCTCTGCCTTCTAATCTAGGGGTTGCGGGTTTGATTCCCGCTTGACACAAATATTTATGAAATTTAAAAATTTATAATTGCTTGTGCTGAGTCTGGTCGTTTGTATGTATATTAAGTATGTATTTACAAAAGAAAAGTATATGAGTATTATATCCGTTATCCAGTACCCACGACACAAGCGTTTGCTTAGTGTTGGGCTAGATGGCGCTGTGTGCAATGTCCCGGAATATTTATTTATTTATTTAAATATGGCTGAGCATAATAAGGATCGTGAGCCCAGCATTATTCCACTAAATATGTATGAGACAAATTAAAATAATACGATCAGAAAGTTAGATAATATTCAAGTAGGGACACAGGTATATTTATCTGTTTGTCTGTTGTTTTTTCTTTATTTTCCTTTTTTCATTAAATTATACAAAGAAGCTACTATCTACATACTTAAATGAAGAACTAAATACCAACAATATAATCAGAGTAATGTTTAAAAACAGAATAACACATGACTAAAATACAGTATAAATATTAATACAGTCATAAGAACTTGCTTTTACTATTTTCTAATAGACATAACTGTGAAAACGTGATGAAAACATCAGGCGTTATAACAATAAAAGCGATTGATGGCCCAAAATATACATAACAATATACAGTTATCATTTTTCTATTCTCATTATATAACTTAATACTTTATTTTGGAGACTTTAAAATACGTTTTAATATTGTAATCGTTCATTAACTAAATACGAGTATAATAAAACTATATACTGCTGGTGAGATTAAGTGAGGAATATGTAAGAAATAAGTAAGAAATAACGGTTTAACACTTTTCTCTAATTAACTTCCAATTTATTCGTTCGTTTCTCAAGTAAACTAAAATACAAGACCTTTTTAACAAAGATGTAGTGATTAGTTTTGTCGAAAGTTGTAACAAGTAAAACAAACGTAATAAATTCAGCTGATTGCATAGAAATCTGTTAAAAAATGTCATAAATTACACAGGTAAAGACACTTTTGTTATACTGTAAGTACAAAATTATGTAGATAAAAACATAGCATAGGCTCACGCTTGCCTACCACTCGCATGGTGTTAAGCAGCGTTGTAAAGTTGTAATCTACACTATCTAGTGCGCTTGCTTAGAACAAACAGGTCTTTTCCCTTCTCTCGGTTATTTTATCCATATAAAATCCAATTAGTGTTTGTGCTTCAAATTTACTAAGCAAACAAATAAATCGTCACATTAAACATCTTTAAAGTTAACTGCATACTCTAAAAGTCGTTAATGAGCGAACGGGTTTATTGCCTTAAGTTATTGCTATTGAATCACCTGATTTTAAAGAAAATAACTCGGAAATAACTTGGAAGGTGAAAACGCACTACAGTGAAGATGAACAGTTTGTTATCTAACAGCTATACAATTCTACCGACGATGGAAAGTTTTCAATAGGAACCAATACTGTGATTATGATTCATCTCTAATAATTATTCATCAATCGAATCGATTTGTTTAGCGAAAAAATGCCAAATGATAATTTTCAGTTTCTATTAAAAAGAATTGTAAAATGAATGCACCTTCCATATTGTTTTTATTTTGTAAATATGTATATTAACTAAACGGTTTTCACTCACGTGTAAATCGCGTAAGTTTATTTTGTAGTTTGAATGACAAATATTAACTCGTATTCTCATGATCTGCGTCATATTAGACAAAAATATTATATTAATAATTATGTATTTTGACGTGGATTCAGTTACCTTTTCTCATATAATGATTTTGATAGGTGCTGAGTAACTGATCACGATACAATCATCCAATTCATGAAACAATACGAACCTGTTTCAATGTACTTTCACCCTAACACCTAAATGCAGCAAGATTTTTCTCAGAATCTCCGGTAGAAAGAAAGTGTTGACATTAAAGTCGTCAAACTGTCAAAAGATTTAGCATTGTTTGAAACATCGTGTGTTGAGAAATTGTAACGATTTTTGGAAGACAAGCGAGAAATGTATTGGAGTTTTACGATGACTTTTAAATGGATTTAATTGGACTATTTTTACACGATTATTTATGGACATTTTTAAATCAGATTTTTAACTTAGATGGATAAAAACATTCGCCTAAAACATGGCCCCAAAAAACTGCAAAGTAACCCAAGAAATAAGCAAGAAAAGCAGTAAATAAAGATTGATGAAGAATCAATCGAAGTCATGCCCCGCAGATAAAGGCAAGCGTCCATACAATCAATTTTAATCTGGGAACTTCGCACGTGATCTTCTGTCCTGTTCACACTTATGATAAGGCTGATGTGTAGAAAGGGGACGGAGGTAGTGATGGGACCTGTAAAAGTTTAGCCTGTAGAATATTACAGAAACACAGTTTAGAGAATTTTGAATGTACATGGTTCATTTAATGGTTGTTTCAGCGATGTATAAATTATCAGGAGACTGTAGTTAAAAGTAAGTTACATTTTACAAGGATACACATTACAATCTATAGATATATCTGTAGTGAAATAAAACTGTAGTGAAATAAATTACACTAGATTTACTTATTGGCACAAGTTTCCGTATTCCCAAATACCGAATCGGCAGCCAAATTACTCTCATTGCTTCTTACTTACATTTACATAATATAATATCTGCTATATTAAATTATTGTAAAAAAAAGAAATTATAATGAATATTTTTTACGTATACTAACGCAGTGCCAAAACCACTGTTAGCGTTATCTCTGAATGCGCTATACAAAATTTATTTCAGTCAATCGTAAAATCGTAGGAGGTACAGTATATCATAGTCTGCTAACATCAACAGTTATCCTTCTCAATATGTTAACTAAACGGATTTCACTCACGTGTAATTCGCGTATGTTGTTTACATACGCAAATTATACGTGAGTGAAAACCGTTTAGTTAACATATTGATAAACAGTCGCACGAAAGTTTTAATATTAAAATAGTTATCCTTCTGTCCTACAATATGCAGTAGTTTTGATGTAGGTGCCATCCCGATGACGCCGGGCCTACTTACGGAATTAAAGACTAAAGAAGATTGAAAGGGGGCCTTATCTGCGAAGACAATGATGTAAGCGAAAACACTGATGGATATTGCACGGAAAACATAACCTTCTTCTTGCGAGGTCGGGAAAAAAGGGATAATGATCGTGGTTAAGGCTTAATGGATATTAAAGTACTGGGCTGCTTAGTAGATTATAAGCTGATGATGTTTGTGCGTAGGCATATTGCTTTTATGAAGGGAACAACACCGATATATGTATGTGGCACCAAGAGAAGGAGTTCTATGTTCAGAAGTTGATTAAGACTGAAGATGGTAAATGTGAAAATATTGCAATGAAAATAATAGTTAAATTTTAATTAAATCATTGTGGTAACAATATACTATTTCCGAAGTATTTTCACTTTCTACGGGATTTTATACTTTTATCTAAAGGCAAAAGTTTTTAACGTCTAACCAGAGTCTAGATTTGTTTTGTCTTATTCTATAATATAAAATATTTCAAATAAAAAATCTCTCAGTAACTCCTTAGTCTTCTCTTCGGTACATTATCGTCATAAACTCTTTACAAATCAATACTGATACGAATCAGTTTTTTTCTACAAATATTTAATCAGAGAATTCTAACGCTACCCAGAAGTCAGTTAGAAGCGTAAAACCCCACCAGTCTGACGCCCCCAAACAAAGCCAAGCACTCATTAATTATTTCCATACATATTATTACACAGCACAAATTAAACGCCGGCGGGTGTGTTTTCAGCTTACAAATTTGCCACACGATATCAGGGAATAGTAGTTACATTTTCCATAGAATGGCTTAAGTAAAATTTATGAGCAAATGCTCTAACTTTGTAAGCATGTCAAGAAATATTATGCAAAATGATATATGAAAATAACTGTCTACTTTATTGACTAAATAAATCTAATCTTCTAAAATTATAAAGTTGTATAGTACAATGATCTCAAAATAGACTCTGTGAATCTGTGTAGACTACCATTTTTGGTATAATAATTTATCTTTGGTTGATGGAATGTATCATTACATAATGCCGTTACTTATGTATAAACTAATTCAGATTATTTTTACTTCAGTTATACTTTACAAAAAACGTAGCTTTTGTTTTGAAAATTTTATCAAAGACATCTGAAAACAAACATGTACTTACCTCAATTTTAAGTTGGCACCTTGATAATTGAATCCTGTTCATGTAACGGTTTTCTAATTCCGTTCCTTGCTGGTGTAATAAAGTTGTTTATCTGTGGTCGGTGCCCGCCCGTTGCTGCAGTTTAACGTTTGCACGGCGGACCCCTGAGACCTAACAGATGCTTCTATGACTTTGCAGATGTTAGAAATTTTGGACGTGACCACTAAAACGATGAATTTCAGGTAACTCAAGAAAATAACACTTAAAATGCTGAATCAATTTGGCAATTATTGGTATCTTATCTAGTAGAACCAGCTAGTTATTTACTACCATACAAATTCTAAAGATAAAAACGACGAGACGACGAAATACGAACACGGAGACGAGTAAATTTGAGACATAGAATTTGTATGGTAGTAAAACAACCAGCGTCTATGCACAGACGTGACAAAACACGCGGGCGTATCCTTAACCAACAACTGGTCAGATTCATACGTTAATCGAATCAATCGGAGCTAATGTCGACTTACTAGTTGTTAATTGCCAATAAATATTTTAACATATTTTTTGGTATTAAAGGGTTCTTAAAATCAACTGACCAGTATGCCTTCTCCACCTTTTCCTACATCCTTCCTAGATCGGACGTTTATTAGCCTTTTCTATAGCAAGGTGGTGTTTCTCCAAGGGGTAACTGTACGAAGTCATAAAATATTCACGTGGATTTTCCACTACGTACCTGACTTAGGTCCTCTAGCGTTTCTTCCGGGAACTAAAAAGCAGTATTTTATAGACTGTTCTTTTACTGCCATTATTGAAAGTCTTTATTTATCTTTTATACTTAACTTGGGTGAATGTTTTACGAAAAAACGTTTCAAGTTTTCTTTCTATGAATGTTAACATTAAGTATCGTTGTTTGTTCAACTCTTTACTATTTTACACAATAAATTAATTGCTACATCAGCATTTAAAAAAAATTAAGGATTAACTAATAATATATTAATGGTCCAGTAATTGTTATTTTAAAAAATATATATTTATATTTGTAAAAATAGTAAAAATGTGTATGTTATTAAAATAAGAATTACTGGACCATTTACTATAAATATCGCCCAAGCAGCCCCAAGGTGTCAAGATAAAAAGCAAGAAAGACCCCCGGAGTCAGAGGGCACAGCTGGGTTACTCACACACCAATCACTTTAAAACATGGAAAAATATAGAACAAGCCTTTCACCTTTTAGCCTTTTTTATTATGTTTAGAATCACTTCGTCATAGAATAAAAGAAAACTTTCAGTATAATAGATAACTTTTTTTTTTGAAGTCGTTTAAAAAGCGTTTACTTATATAGTCAACACAACAAGAAAGTTAGAGACGAACGATCAACTATTATCTAAAAAAAAATGAAACAGGTACAAATACGAATTAACCGAACATGGTCTGCAAATGTCCTGTAGTAGAACAACACTAGATAGGACATAGTGTGGTAGGCGGGACACGGACCTCTAATTGGGAGCTACATATTGTGTGGGACAGAACCTGCTGGAATGGTTGAGAAGCTTCTAGTAACTAAAAGGTAGTATTTCACTTCTATATTAGACCATGACACAAGCGTAAGCTTAGTATAGGGCTAGATGGCGCTGTGTGATATGTCAGAAATATTTATTTATTTATTCTTAGACATTTCTGTTTCCTTGATTTTTGTCAATACTTTAATTTAATTAAGTATCAAATATTCACCTTATTCTACAATAACACAAAAACAACCCTTTCAACTCAAAACATTCTAATTATCAAACAAAGTCAAAATTTTCATCACCATCAAAATGATTTACGTTAAAATTACGTGACCAACCATTTGCTAAATCAAAATTAGTATGCTGCCGTCAGATTTGGACATCAAGATGCAAATCTTAGGTCCGTTCAATTTGGGAGAAACAAAATGAGAACACAATAAGTAACTTAGACACAGTTGCTAGTCTTCGATAAACAGATGACGTATTTTGATATTTTAAATTGGCGGAAACCGTAAAATGAAACATACCAGTCTACACAGTCCCAAATTCTTAGGTGAATAACCACTAAAAACTTGGGAATCAATCCCAAATACAACCATCGCTATTGAAGCATTTGGCCATTACGTTACCTGAAGAAATACCTTCACAAACTACGCTGTGTTTTGAATGCAGAGGCCTGTAGCTAAATAAAACAAAATACATAATACAAAACAGTAAATCAACTGAGGTAAGAAAGACTTTTTAGATAAATTGAACATCATTATCTGTTCCATTGTCCACTAAGATACTCATCTTGCAAGTCGCAACCAAAAGATCAATTAGAATTGTAAATGATCGAGGCGTAAGACTCAGAAATCCTTCAGTTAACTTCGAATCAAAATGTTTACTGAAAACAATCCTTTTGGAGATTAACTTGGCTGCGGAATATTTATAAGGGTTAATATTTTGAGCGGTCGGACAAAGATGTTATTGTAACGATGGAGATCAGTCTTTTGGTTTGTCAGTAGAAATAAATGCATACTGACACTATATTTTTTCTATGATTGTCTTAAGTAATTGGCATTTTTAATTATCCAACTAATTGAGTTAAATTAAACATTTAAGTACCTATAATTTTATTGGTAACTAATGCGACTCGTTCCAGTATCTTTTAAGTATACTGTCACAAACCACTTTTGTTTCAGCGGTTATGAAAAAATCACTTCTCCTACTGATTTTTCGCTGAACATAAGTGGTTTTTACTTAGCGCAAGCTCTGATTAGGATTAGCACTAGTTACCAAATCAAAAAATGTTTTTTTATTTACCAAATACTCATTATATTTGAAGTAAAAAAAAATGTTTGTGATTCTGTTTACGCAAACCAAATTTCTTATCCATCCCTTTTCCGCCATCCCTTCCAATCCCGGTAATATTTAGCGAAAATCTCCGAAGTTATATTTTATCAAACAGAAAATTATGATGGAATTTTTGTTTTTAAATTCTCGGAGAGATCTGTTTATTGTTTTTGAAGCGGGCATTCAACGAGACGAGAAATTGCTTTCGACCCTCACTTTGTTAACTTGATATTGATTCCGCTTTAATTTTGTTTTATAAAAATACTTTTGACACAATTTCAATGTAATTTGCGAAGTT
Source organism: Macaria liturata (assembly GCA_964023185.1). NCBI lineage: Eukaryota > Metazoa > Arthropoda > Insecta > Lepidoptera > Geometridae > Macaria > Macaria liturata. The sequence goes on along the minus strand of OZ026811.1, from coordinate 13,049,461 downwards.
GTGCTTGAATTTTTCGGACAAAAATGTTTAGTAGTCGTGACTATAAGTCACATAAAGTACATAAGTATGTTAAACATAGTAAGTTAGTTCCTAAAATAATGGTTAAATAATGGTAATAATGGTTGCTTTTAAAAGTATACCTATATTTAACTTAATATATGGCACAACCTACATATATATATAGTATAGTATCTACTAGAAATATACTATACTATACTACTATAGTATCTACTAGAAGCAATATATTTCAGGCACTGATTGTTAATTTTATTAATTCATACGATCGAAATAGGTATAGGTAACGTTACCTAAGCATTAGGGTCTTAACCAAAGTTTATTTCTCCTCTAGCCAGCACATGTGTATCCAAACCAATTGTCAAACAAAACACATACCCGTATTCTATCCAGAGAACTAAGTCCAATATTTACAATCCGCACATCTATTCCAGTTACGGTGTTACGGTGTAATTTCGGTTGTTGATTCACGATATTATGTTTGAATTAGACGAAGTTCTAAATCGTCGTTAACAAAGGCTTAAACGAGAGTAAGGTGGTGACAGAGACACAAGTTGAGAGTGTGATCAAGTGATAAATAGTTAAATACTAAATGTTCGCTTGAGAAATAAGTAAAAGTATTTTTTTCTACATTACAATCTAACATAGTGTAAGAGAGCAAAATTACTTTAAATATGTATAGTAAAAATTATACCATCTTACAGTGCAAGTAAGTTTTAGTAAAATTACGCAGGCATGTGTTTACATTCCAATCCATAAAGTACAACTTACGCAAAAAAAACCGAGTCGAGTACATTAATACTTTGTTCTCGTAGTTTAAAAATCTAATACACATCGTGTGAGTTTTACAAACCAAACACCGCAAAACAATGTGTTACAACCGCAGAAAGCAATTTTCACCTCCGCTATTTATTTCCGCGATTAATATCAAACAAGCTAATAGCATTTCCATCGGAGCGGTCGCGAAATAATCGCGTGAAATTACGTTTTGCGGTGCGAAAAAAGTAATGGAGCATGGACAATAAATCTTGTTGCCAATAATCACATCACACTACATATATACATACAGATACATATGTTGGCGAAAGTTTGTGTTTATGTGACTACTTCTGTTGTTTTTTCACCGCTGAAACAGCTGTAACAATTAACATATATTTTTATGGCCATAAAAACTAAATAATTCTATGTAGGTTTTTGTGCTCATAAGTTGTGGTTATTCTAGCCGCTTAGGCTCAAACTATTATGTAATCTAAATTAAGTTTGAAATATAGATATAAAATAGACTCTGGACTTATAATAAGGTTACTTTTTATCCAGGATTAACGCAAGCAACACCACCGGCCACCACTAGGTCGGTCAATAAATCTTAGCCCCAATAAATGGCGGCGCGGAATCGAAGGTACAGCAATTACATCCCTCGGGATTAAACGAAGCCCATTCATTTGTGGTCTTGGACTCTCAGGCGGTTGGACCGCGGCGTCTACGAGAAGATTTTCGTTATTACTTTTTTTTTGTTTATACACGTTACGTACGTTAATAAGTTAGTTATTTTATAAAAAGAGTGTCACATAATGGTCTCTTAGATGACATGTTTGTACACAAGTAAAGTTTTACCAAAAGGTTTAACGCCAAGCCAAAAGGCTGATTTCAGAGTCTTCAGATGATTTAAATATAATCGCAATGTTCTTTTTTTTCTAGAGGAATTGTAACTCACCAGCTTAGTTGTATTTTGTAAGTATTCAATAGAATTTGGGGTACAAACGTACTACACTTGATTAATCTGTCTAATACACATACACATGTAGGAAAATAAGTTTATTCGAGCCACATATCACAGCGCAATAAAAAGAGCTAAATAATAATATTACAAAGTAACTAAGTTCGTTTCTGCTTGTTCCTTGGGCAGATTTCCTACTGTTTTCTACGAGTATTGCAATGTCCATTGGTCGAGTAATTAATGCTTTCTAGTAACTTCTTACATTTGTCGCCAGACGTTGAGAGATTAGATTTCTTAGCAAGTACGAGTGGGTTATGGAGAAAATAAATAGGGATTTGTTAATAGCACTACTGTATCCAACTATAGCTATAGCTGAAGACTGTAAGTGATAGTTAGTATCTTTTTTTGTTCCCCTAGTAAGGTGATGCGTTGTTGTTAAAATTTTGTTTATTTAATGCCAATCGTTAATTGAGTTACTTTTGTCAAGATATAAACTTTCAGTAGATTAGTCTGTCTCTGTTTCCGGTTACATTTAGCGTTATCGTGGAATTAATCGAATCACCAGTCACCGTCACCAGTGATGATTTACTAAAAAACATAATGTTACAATAAAGTATTTTTGAACGAAATTATAATAATAATCAATATAAATTGTAAAGTCAGGTCATTAGCAATTTATTTGCTTACTAGTAAGAAATTTGTGATTAGAGAGAAGTAATCGGTACCAGGCATCCAGAAGTGTGTTGGAGTTAACAGCCGATTCCTCTCGACGCCAGCGCGGGTCATTAGACCGCAGCCGTGTAGAGCTGGGACTTGAAGACTGCTGTCGTACACTTCAACTTGCTGATAGAGCAGGGACAACCCATTAGTAGGTATCGATATTCCCTATGATATTGTTTCTATTACTTGTAAGTTTCACATAATTTGTGATAACGAAGTTCGTTACACTTCGAATAATTGCTATCTATTAAGTAATATTAAAAAATCTTAATAAAACTATGTCGTATCTACGTTTTTTGTTTGTAAGTTTTTGTATTCTGTAACCGTTGGATTCTGCATCCTTTGGTTTTTTCATTTTCTGGCTTAATGCGCAAGTCGTGCGATGCCAGAAAATGTAAAAAGTCAAACAATCCTAATGTCAGTTAGCTGTCATTGTCACCTTCTGGCCGAAGTCGATTCGGCATGGTCATTGCAACCACCAGCCGGCGGGGCTTCCAGTTCTTTCTTGGCTCAGAAGATTCGCTGGAGACCAGTCGCTTGTCCTTCCTTGCTCGTTTGACTCGCCGGGGAGACTGAACCCCAAGTACTAATAGTAAAATTTACATATAGAAGTGCGCGATCTTTGAAACCCTCTGCCGGTAAGTCTACCATCCGTAGGCTTCTATCTTTCACCTTTGTTCATCAGTGCACACCGTGATCAGTTGTTCTCCTTGCCCACAGGGTCTTTGTGTCGACGGTACCTTGTTCCAGCTGGCTGCTGAAAGCCTCTAATCTGCATAGTCACACATTTTTATAACTACCTACGGAACTTCTGTAAAACCCCGTCTCGGGTAAGTAGCTTGTACCATAAACCTTCAATTAATCTATATTTCACCGGGAAAACTGTGATCAGTGATCTATTCCTTGCTCACAGGGTTTTTTTTTACACTACCTCTGAAACTCAAGCGAAGGTGCCTTCACCTTCGCTACACTACACTACACCCGTCGGTCTGCTGGTCAGCTCCGCAGCCTGAGGGTTGCCTAAACAACCCCCTGCGCCGCTGCAGCAGCACCTGGCTCCGGGCCATCTGTATCTCAGGGTAACAGTGGGTAGGCCGAGCCTACCCACATTCAAAATTTTAATGTATTGTCCCTTAACAAATTAATTGATTTATGGTTGCAAAACTAGTATGTAGGCTCGAAACCCACCTTGAATAACATCTACTGCTGATCTAGCTGGCATTCTGTAACTAAGGCGCCCATTTATTGTTCTAAAACCTAAATTCTGTAAGTCTATTTAGCCCTTCAGGCACTGCGTTAATTCTATTGTATATTATCTATTTTCTTCAAGTATCATTAATAAATAACCTTATCATTCTCAGTCGCTTTCTTTCATTTACTATCTACCTAGTTAAAATAAGTAGGTTTAGCTTATAAAAAGGTTACACTGGCGATTCCACTTGGTGAAAACTAGTTTTGCAGCTATATTAAAACTTATGTACTAATATACTAACCCAATAAGAATACCTAATTGAAAAGAAATTTGTGTTGTTTCAATATCCTTTAGTTGTAAGATCTGACATGTGAATTCATACTGTATTTCATTGTATGTTATTATTCTGTACATTCTGTAAGTAAAAATTATTAAGTTAACATTCATCATAAAATCATTGTATTTTATACACTTAATATCAGGGCATAAAGATAAATGATAAACCTTGTTAGTAAATTCTCATAATTATTTTAGTAAACATTCTGTACATAAGTAAACATTATTAAGTTAAAATTTATCATAAAAACATTGTATTTCATATAATATCAGTGCATAAATAGATGAATGATAAACCTTGTTAGTAAATTTTCATGGTGAGTTGGTAGCAAACTTAACTTCATTTGTAAAAGATAAGCAACATAATTATTAGTATTTTACTATTTACTGAGTGAAAATTTTTATAACTGAGGCTCATTATTGGCAATCATAATATTGTAAACAGTTTTGCAACCAGTACTAGACCAAAATTAAACTATTTATATAACCCTGAAATACAAACTTAATAGTACACAACTAAACAACTTTTAGATCAAAGATAGACTACAAAACACAAATTCTATATGAACTAGAACCTGCAACTACACAGTATAGTGATATATATACTCTTAGCTTAAATTTATGAACAGTTTTACATAATTTGATATCTAATATCACATTGTACCTACTGTACATTGCAGTATTTCATAAACACTCAAGTCTACTTGCACAATTCTTGACACACAGTTGATAGCTGGGTGCTAGTTCAATATCAACGGTATTATTGTTATACATTAGCATTTTTCTCTTGATCCAATCTATTTGAAGTTTTCTTAAAATGTCAGAGAAACCGGAGGTTCTTGAAACTAACTCAGAAACAACTAATAAGCATATCCTGTCATCAATGCCTGGTTCTAGTGCTGAGTTGACCGAAGCGAGGCCAACTGACGGTGGTTCAGACACCTCGGATCAGGACATTGCTAGCTGTAAACCAATGAGGAAAATGAGTCCTAAAGTTAGGTCTAGACGGCAGGAAGTTTATTGTCAGGAGCGTTCTGGGGACTCTGATTCTACTGACAATAGGCATAGACCTAGCAGAATAACTTGTGTCCTCCCATCGAATATTAACTCACTAAATCTAAAGTTTAAGGGTGACACTTGTGTTCTTTCCTTCTTAGAACGTCTTGATGAATTGGTGTCTTCTCGCTCACTCACATACAAGAAAGTTTTTACTTCAGCGGCTGAGTTATTTGAGGGCCCAGCACTTATCTGGTTTAGAGGCATTCGAAACTCTGTAGACTCTTGGGAAGAGTTAAAGCAGGAGCTCCTAGAGGAATATTTACCTCCAGATTTTGACTATAGGCTTTTGGAGGAACTCAAGTCTCGTACCCAAGGAGTGGATGAAACGTTTTCAACATACTTTTCTATAATGCTTAATTATTTCAACAGGCTGCGCTTACCACTGAGTGAGGAGGAGAAGTTACGAATCCTGAACCGTAACATTAGGCCGGAGTTATCTGAGAAGTTGGTCCTCTGTAGTGCCTCTTCACTGCTGGACTTTAAGTTGAAGTGCAAGGCTTTGGAAAGGCATCGACTCAGCGCTAAATATTTTGCGGAACCACCGAGACCCAACCAGCAGACGCTAGCGGTAGACCTCGCTTACAGAGGACGCTCTTTACAGGTAGCTGCTGTTACGGTCCCTTCGGCGCAGTCGAACAAAACGTTCTGTCCACGTTGTCGTGTTGCTAGTCATTCCCTTAAGACCTGCACGTCGCCTAGGTTCTTGGTTTGCTTTCGTTGTGGTCGTAAAGGGTATTCTGTCGCTGATTGTCCAAATTGCTCAACTAATACTCGCACTCCAGTAGGATGCGAAAACTGCCGGAACACTAAAACTCACGACGTTAGTAGCAATAAGAATAACTTTTCAAAAAACTAGATAGCACGGGCCGCAGTCAGGAATGGGAGGACTGGCTCAAAACATTGAAGCTTTTCTTCTCAATTTACTCCCCTCATAGGGTGGCTACGGTCCGTAACAATAATGACATTGACGATAGACCCTACTTGACAGTTGACATCTATGATCAACCTATACTGGGTCTTCTAGATTCTGGCTCGGGTATTACCGTCGTAGGTGATAACCACCATATTCCCTTCTTGAACCTAGGCGCCACTTTCTATCCTAGCACGAACGCCGATAGGATCCAGTCGGTTAATGGTGTTACCTCAGAAATTATTGGAACCCTTCTACTTCCAGTAACACTACGTAACACCCTTAAGGTTATCACATTTCACGTCGTACCGGAAATAAAGGATCCCTTCATATTCGGATGGGACTTTTGGAAGGCATTTGGTCTAGCACCTTCCATCCTAACTTCTTTGCAGTGGCGGTACCCATCAGATTCGCTACAAGTTGCGGGGATTAACTATATCCAGCCAATGGATACCTTAACGGAGAAACAGCGCGGTCTAGCGGAGGAATTCATCAAAGGGTACAAGGAGATAGCTTATGAGAAGGTGGGCTTGGGTAAAACCCACCTCATCACCCACAAAATTGACACGGCCGACGCAAAACCCATCAAGCAGAGATATTATCCAATGTCTCCCGAAAAATTAAAGGAGTTGAATCGGGAGTTGGATAACATGCTTGCGCTTGATGTCGTCGAACCCAGTCGGAGCGAGTGGAACAACCCGACCTTGATGACCCCCAAAGCATCTGGCGAGCTACGCTTCTGTTTAGATAGCAGGAAGTTGAATGCGGTCTCTAAGCATGATGCGTACCCCCTCCCTTATATCTCACAGATTCTAGACAGCCTTAAAAACGCTAAATACCTATCCTCAATTGACTTGAGCTCCGCATTCTGGCAAATTTTTTTGGACCCGGCTTCTCGCGAGAAAACTGCGTTCACAGTCCCAGGGAGAGGGCTGTTCCATTTCAAGCGAATGGCGTTCGGACTAACCGGAGCACCAGCAACGCAACAGAGACTAATGGACCTTCTCTTCGGGCCTGAGTTTGAGAACCGCGTGTTTGCGTATCTCGATGACATTGTGGTGACCCATGAAACCTTCGAAGGTCACCTTTCTCTTCTACAGAAGGTACTGGAGAAGTTGAGGCAAGCGGGCCTCACTATTAAGGCATCTAAGTGCCAATTCTTCCGGCGGGAGCTGAAGTACCTGGGCTACGTGGTGGACGAGAAAGGCCTACACACGGACCCAGCAAAAGTGCAGTCCATTGTGGAGTTTCCAACACCCAAAACCAGGAAGGAAGTTAAGATGTTCTTGGGAACGGCGTCGTACTACCGGCGTTTTATTAAAAACTTTAGCCTGATCGCAGCACCCTTGAATAGGCTAACTAGTACTGGAAAAAAAACTCCACCTTTTACCTGGACTAATGAAGCTGAGAACGCATTTCAAACCCTCAAACAGGCTTTAGTTTCTGCTCCGGTTCTCGCTTGCCCAGATTTCTCCAAACCTTTCTCACTTCATTGTGACGCATCTGCATACGGGATCGCCGGGATGCTTGCACAGGACATTGACGGCATCGAACACCCTATTGCCTTCGCAAGCAAATCACTCTCAAAGTGTGAGATGAACTACTCCGCAACAGAGCGAGAAGCCCTGGCGGTTGTGTTCGCAGTTGAACATTTTAGGCCCTATTTGGAAGGTAGCAAACCTTTCAAGATTGTTACCGACCATGCGAGCCTAAAATGGTTCTTAAACCTGACGAACCCAACCGGCAGACTAGCACGCTGGGGTTGTCGGCTGTCTCCTTACAATTTTGAGATTGTGCACCGCGCTGGCAAAGATAATGTCGTTCCGGATGCGCTGTCCAGGGCCGTTCCATGTGTTGCAGCCATCACAACTACATCACGATTCACCCCTACCGGTGACCCGTGGTATGACAACTTGTTCAAAAAACTATCGAACAAGCCTCTATCTCGTCCAAATTTTATGGTGAAAGAAGGAAGACTCTTCCACTATACGAAGTCAACTAACGGACTGGTGAAGAATTTCCAATGGAAAGAAGTGATACCGCAGCCTCGCAGGAAAGCGATACTGGAGGAGCTTCACTGCTTGCCTACTTCCGCGCATCTGGGAATTCAGAAAACTTTTAAGAAGATCTCCCTGGCATACTATTGGCCAGGACTTATCAAAGATGTGGCTGACTTTGTTCGGAACTGCGACACTTGTCTGGCTCATAAAATTCCGGCTCGTACTACTCCAGGTCTTATGGGTTGCCCTAAACAATGCACAAGACCCTTCCAAACTCTAAGTTTGGACCTAGTCGGTCCTTTCCCGGTCTCTAGGAACCGCTTCAATCACTTACTCGTTGTGATGTGCTGCTTCTCCAAGTACGTCATGCTCTTTCCTTTACGACGGGCTACGGCGGCTAATATCATCAAACATCTGGAGAATGACGTATTTATGAAACATGGAATTCCGCAAACAATAATCTCTGATAATGGTACTCAGTTCACGGGACACGAGATTCAAGCGCTCTTTCAAAAATACAGCATCCCACAGATACATCTGACTCCACGATATTGCCCCCAGGTAAATCCTGTCGAGAGGCAAAATCGTACTATCGTAACTGCTATCTCTGCCCTTATTAAGGACGACCACAGAGAGTGGGACTTACACCTACCTCATATTGAATTCGCCATCAACACTTCTGTCAGCGACGCAACTGGGTTTACCCCTTTCCTGCTGGTGCACGGGCGCGAAGCTGTAGCGTCGGGCAGCCTTTACGACTCTGCTCCCCTGGATTTGACCGATCTGACTTTCCCGAATCGCGATGATCATGCGCGTAATTTAGGAGAGCTGACAGGTATATTCAGGAGAGTCCGCGAGGAATTGGTGAAGGCGCATGCCAAAAACACGCAATACTACAATGCTCGTCGTAGACACACCGAACTTACAGTGGGACAAACCGTTTGGAAGCGTCACTTTCCACTAAGTGTCAAAGATCGTTTCTTCTCCGCGAAGCTCGCACCGAAATATGTAAAGTGCACGGTGGCGGCGAAGAAATCACCTCTGGTATATGAGTTGGTGGATACGCAAGGTAGAGATGCAGGTACCTGGCACATTAAAGATCTTAAAACTATAAATTGAGACTTCTCATCTTTAACGTGGTCTCCTAAACAAAGGGTACTCTTAGTGACGTTAAGTCACGCACTTCTTAAGGCTTACCTATTGGAAGCATTTTTATTACCCAAACAAGTCACTGCACTTGCCCAGTTACTTGGATAACGGCTATAGATTGTTGTTATTTTAGTTCGAACTTTAACCCTTCCACGTCAAGAGACGTCGGCCTTAAACTTGTTTCACACAACCTACAGTTGTGGCTAGAAACATCTAGGAGCAATTTCTACCATTGCTACTTTTCGCTGTGCGACACTAATGTTGTTCCTTAGCGTTTCTAACGCTCAGAGGTCTATCTAGTTATTGCCGTGGGTAATAAATTAGGTAGATACGTTGGACGCGCCCACGAGCTGCTCGAGCTATTGTGGTTTTGTCCCCTTTTTCCACTTCCTCAAAGAACCACAGTATCCAACTACCTCCTCTTCCTTCCACATAATCCACACATCCTAACCCAACTTAATAATTCCCAACCTACGCTCAGAGGTCTATCTAGTTATTGCTGTGGGTAATAGATTAGGTAGATACGTTGGACGCGCCCACGAGCTGCTCGAGCTATTGTGGTTTTGTCCCCTTTTTCCACTTCCTCAAAGAACCACAGTATCCAATTACCTCTTCTCCCATCCACATAATCCACACATCCTAACCCAACTTAATAATTCCCAACCTACGCTCAGAGGTCTATCTAGTTATTGCCGTGGGTAATAAATTAGGTAGATACGTTGGACGCGCCCACGAGCTGCTCGAGCTATTGTGGTTTTGTTCCTTTTTCCACTTCCTCAAAGAACCACAGTATCCAATTACCTCCTCTTCCTTCCACATAATCCACACATCCTAACCCAACTAAATAATTTCCCAACTTCTTATTTATTACTATCATATATATACTATATCAATTCACTATTTTCATTGTTTATTATCCTTCATTGCAAACATAACTTAGAGTCACTATAATTTTGTAGCTGAGTAACTTCTTGTTTTTCCTCACTTCGGATCTTACCGAACCATTGGTTGCGCTATTGGCGTTATACCAGTTTTTTTCTTTCTGTATATTCAGCACTTAATTTTTTTTTTATAACTTGCTATATTTCAAACGTCAATGTAGTTGCTTACATCACTAATTATTAACTTAAAGAAAATACAGATACGGAGGAGACATTATTTTACATTTGAATGTATAACATATATATAATATCATACTTGAGTTTAGTATATTACATCATTGGCAGGGCCATTAACTATTAAAAGAGCAGTAACGTGAACTCTTTTTAAAAATAAATAAGCTAATAACACGCCTATAAATTCAGAGCAGCTCGCGGACTCTAGGAAAAATAAGCTCACTCGCAGACTAAAAAGTGCAGTTTTGTGGACACTATAAATAAGCTAAAACACAATCTTAAAAAAGTGCAGTTTTGTGAACACTATAAATAAGCTATAAACACAATCTTTTAAGGCCCATTGCTACACATAAAGTGGTAATGGAGAACATATTTCGGGGATTAGTATATTAGTTTATATTATAACATGTTGGAAGGGAAGAACTCAGAAATTTACATAGTACACTTGGTTTATCCAGTGGTTAACTGTAAAAATATGGTGGGTCTCTGTCTCTCTCAATAATGAATTTATTAGTTTATCTTATAACATGTTGGAAGGGAGGAACTCAGAAATTTACATAGTAGGTACACTTGCGTTATATCCAGTGGTTACCTATACAAATATGGTGGGTCTCTGTCTCTCCCAATAATGAATTAAGTATATGAAGATAGTTATCATTATGTATTAGTATTGTTACATGGGATTATATGGGAAACAACAATGAATAAACTCTTGCACATATCTTTTTAAATATGTAGTATATGATAATAGTACATATTTGTATTGATTTGTCATCTATTCAGATGTCTATTTTTCGATTAGGTATGGTACCTATGGTATTTTTTTTAAAGTCGTCTCTTCCAAGTCTTGTAAACACATCTTGTAAAACAGAGAATGGTTTGTAGAGTCTGTTGCTATTTTTGTTTTTCTGCTGTTTTGTTTTCATGACCTGGTTTTCTCTGTAATATGCGGCTGGGGCAGCCGTGAATTCCCTAACGTGAATTCTTCCCTGGTTCGCGGGATACTGTAACCGTTGGATTCTGCATCCTTTGGTTTTTTCATTTTCTGGCTTAATGCGCAAGTCGTGCGATGCCAGAAAATGTAAAAAGTCAAACAATCCTAATGTCAGTTAGCTGTCATTGTCACCTTCTGGCCGAAGTCGATTCGGCATGGTCATTGCAACCACCAGCCGGCGGGGCTTCCAGTTCTTTCTTGGCTCAGAAGATTCGCTGGAGACCAGTCGCTTGTCCTTCCTTGCTCGTTTGACTCGCCGGGGAGACTGAACCCCAAGTACTAATAGTAAAATTTACATATAGAAGTGCGCGATCTTTGAAACCCTCTGCCGGTAAGTCTACCATCCGTAGGCTTCTATCTTTCACCTTTGTTCATCAGTGCACACCGTGATCAGTTGTTCTCCTTGCTCACAGGGTCTTTGTGTCGACGGTACCTTGTTCCAGCTGGCTGCTGAAAGCCTCTAATCTGCATAGTCACACATTTTTATAACTACCTACGGAACTTCTGTAAAACCCCGTCTCGGGTAAGTAGCTTGTACCATAAACCTTCAATTAATCTATATTTCACCGGGAAAACTGTGATCAGTGATCTATTCCTTGCTCACAGGGTTTTTTTTTACACTACCTCTGAAACTCAAGCGAAGGTGCCTTCACCTTCGCTACACTACACTACACCCGTCGGTCTGCTGGTCAGCTCCGCAGCCTGAGGGTTGCCTAAACAACCCCCTGCGCCGCTGCAGCAGCACCTGGCTCCGGGCCATCTGTATCTCAGGGTAACAGTGGGTAGGCCGAGCCTACCCACATTCAAAATTTTAATGTATTGTCCCTTAACAAATTAATTGATTTATGGTTGCAAAACTAGTATGTAGGCTCGAAACCCACCTTGAATAACATCTACTGCTGATCTAGCTGGCATTCTGTAACTAAGGCGCCCATTTATTGTTCTAAAACCTAAATTCTGTAAGTCTATTTAGCCCTTCAGGCACTGCGTTAATTCTATTGTATATTATCTATTTTCTTCAAGTATCATTAATAAATAACCTTATCATTCTCAGTCGCTTTCTTTCATTTACTATCTACCTAGTTAAAATAAGTAGGTTTAGCTTATAAAAAGGTTACAATTCTTTTCAAAAATATTTCTATTCATTTGTATATATTATCTTGATAACAGCTAAACCAATGAATTCGTTTTAGAGTCCAGCATTATAACAGAAACCGCTTAGATTTTAGAGTACTTACACTAAAAATATGGCAGACACAAAGGCTCTTGAAGGTAAACTGCTTTATCGATATCAGATCCATCGATACCAGTCCCTCCCTACTCCCCAGGGAGTTAGCAGGATGTGTGACACGGTGCTCTTGAGGTAATTGCCGTATTTCGCACTGCACTTGCTTCGCTCAGGATTCCATTTAGCCCCACATTCATCCGCACTAATACTCGACTCGATTGTGATTGCTTTTGGCAAGAATTTTACGGGAAAATGCACACAGCATTAAAATTGGGATGACTTATTATAAGCTACCTTATGAATTTTCCGTGTTTAACTTTAACTAATTCTAGCGATTACTCTAGTCGGATTTGTTTATCTTATCGCATTGGAGGAAAATATTTAAAACTAGCTGCGCTCGCGACTTCGTCCGCGTGAAATAGTTATTTTGGGCATCATATTTATTTTTGCAAACAACCTCTTCAGCTTTATAAATTATAGCTGTTACCCACGACTTGAACCGTTTTCGCAGCGCACGCAACGAAAGCTCTCAAAGATGAATAATTTTCCCCGTTTTTTCCACATTTTTCATTGTTTCTTCGCTCTTATTAGTTGCAGTGTGATGTTATATAGCCTAAAGCCTTCCTCGATAAATGGCCTATTCAACAAAAAAATATTTTTTCAATTCGGTCCAGTAGTTCCTGAGATTAGCGCGTTCAAACAAACAAACAAACTCTTTAGCTTTATAATATTAGTACTTATAGATAACTCTGGTTAGTGTTATGGTCACAAATTTGTTTCTTGATAGAAATATATCTTCATCCTGCAAGAATTACACAGGCATAAACTAGTCATAAATAACTCGTTAATATTGAAATCCTACCCAAAAAACTTGCCCCTTCAAAACGGAACATCTCAATATATTAAAACATCAATTTCTCACGATACTTACGGGCGTCGAATAATTGAAGACACATGGTTTTGGAGCACCCTTAATTACGCTGAAAATATTTCCGTAGAAAATTAATAATTAATATATTATGGAGTGCACGTGGGACCTTCTATAATTATGATTTATGGCCTGAAGTTTTGGTTACAGGGTATTAATATAGTGTTTTGGAAATTCGTCTAATAATTTTGTCTATTACAAGTATATTTATTCTTTTACTATGTTCTTGTCATAGAAGAAAGAAACACGTAATAGCAACATTCTTAGTCTATGTTTTTTAATATCAATATTTGGTTCCAATTTGTTGAATGCTATGGTAACAGAACTTAATTTTGATCTAGAAAGATTTTTGATTATCTGAGAAAATAATATTTTATTATAATAATATATAAAAACAAGGGAAGAAAAACTAAACATACTACTTCTAACTACTTAGGAAATCTTTAGAAAAGCTTAAAGATAGTCTGTGCTCCAGCCCACTGCCAGAAAAATAAATTAAATCTTGATGAACAGCAAAAATACCGCTTTGATGCTATGCCTATCTTCTTCTTCTTATCGAATGAGAGTGGCCAACTCTGGGGTCGAGAGTTTTCAAACCGCCCTAAGGGCCTCTGACATGGCTTAACGACTGCCGTACTAGATAAACAGCCGGGCCCTACAATTTAACATCCGACTCACGGAAATATAAAATAATAAATCATCTATGTATGTGTGTAAATAGCTTAAACTTGGCATGACACCCTCTCGCCTGCCTAAATACATTTTCATCACTCCGCAGTTTCATCCATCACTGAAAATGATGACACACAAAGACAAAAATAAAAACCGAGCTCAACCCGAATCAACAATTTAGCGGTCATTTGGACCCTGACGTGGGTCCCGACACAAATTAATCCATTCAAAATACATACTCAACCCTAAAACGGTACCTTGTCTGAATAAATAAAAACAGCATTAATGTGACCCAGATAGGGTGGTCAATTTTACCAAAAACCTATTTCAGACGTGGTTAGGAAGGGTTAAAAGGTTTTTCCAAGTCTCAATGCGAATAATAGGCACGGCTGATATACGGCTAACTTCGTTTTTGCAAGGACATGGACCTCGACAAATTGGGTCTTTGGGACCATAAAATGAGTTTCACGGTGATTGTGTTCAGATAAATAGTGCTGCGATTTACAATTTCTTTTGAATTTACATTAATGTTTACAAATACTTGTATGAGTGTTTGTCTCATCATAATAGGCACATATGATAAACACTTGCAAACATTGATTTTTTTAATGGAACTTCGATTTTACAAATAATCAAGTATAGTTGTATATAAGTATTATAATGAACTAAACTGTATGAATACTGATCATTATTTTTATTATTTGTCAACCCGCATATTATCTACAGGAAACCCAAATAGCTACCGAAGGATCGATCAACCGTCAATCAACTTAATTCAGATCCGAAACTCGATATCTGCTTCAAACGATCTTATTATTTCCTACTCAACCCAGAATAACCGAACAAAAACAAAATCTAAAGCTCTTTGAAATCTGACACTATCCTGTATGTATATAGAAAATGCAAAATTAAAAAGACTTCCAAAGCATGGGAACAGGAATAGTCAATAGTCACTTCATATTGTGTTTGTTGTGTAAACCACATGAGGTTCCGTGGTATCGTGTTACTTTGTTACCCAGAAAGAGCAGACAACTCGACAGAATCAACGCTAGCTATGAACCATTGCTGCATTTGAGAGAGAGAAGCTGTAATACAAGGAACAGACAACGCAATGGTTGCTGTATTTAGCGAAGAAGTAAACAATGCAGACAGCGAAAAATTTTAACTGGTAGAGGGTAAACGGATTGTGTATCCTACAGGAGTATGCCACAAGTTGAGTGAACTTTCCGTTACCAAATTGTCGACAAAAGAGGCATTGTCTTAGATAGCTGATGACGTTGTAAACAAGATAGTACAAGAAATGTCAATGTTGGGAGATGGTGCAACGGAGGAAGTTTGAAGTGGTGGAGAAATGGGTTTATGACCAGGTTACGTAAAGATATTGTAACGATAAAGATTAGTTAAATGAAACTGATGGTGTGACCGAAATAATTCAACGATAAGAAGAAAAACATACTCTATTTTCATTATTTTAATCTATTTAAATAAAATCTTTATTTGGTAAAAATGAATAAAAAAGTCCTGTCCTAACCAATAAATTAGGGAAACACGCAATAGTCCATTGAAATGTTACATGAGCTTTGCATTTTTTAGAGGACGCAATTTTATTTTTGGGGCATGTTTAAGCGGTCAATATAAGCTTAACTTCAAGTTTGTGGGGTCGCCACTCTTGTCCCCCGGCCGCCATCTTGGAAAAAGGGGTGAAAACGCTTTTTTCGTGATATCTCGGAAACTATGCGTCTTACAAAAATTTTGCGAAGACATAATTTGTAGCAAATTGTTTTGCCTACAAATATGTTCATATAACTTCTGCCCTTAATTAAAAATTAAAGAAGTTATAGGCAAAAAAGAGATACAAAAAAACGTTTGAGAACAAGGTCTAAAGGAAAAAAGTCTTTTTACCCCTTATGCAATATTAGGTCCTAAAATTGTAACATTTCAATGGACTACAAACGATAACCTAAAATCTAGAAAACAGTGTCGTGTCATTCCTGGCCTCAAAAAGGACAGTAACAAAGTGCAAATAAATAAATACCACATCATAGTGACAGATGTCACGTCCCGGCGCCGCACTGTCACGCTGGCGGCGTTGTTCCAGAATTTTGCGACAAATGGACATCTTTTATTTTTAGATCAGCACAATGTTTGAGTGGATGGTGATGTTACAAGTGACAGTTGATTTTAATGTGCTGGCGTGTAACAAACGTAGCAAAATGAATGTAAACTGATTTATGTAGACATTCATTCATTTGCAGAAATGCATAGCATGTGGAGATTTTTAGACTAAATAACAAAAATTACAATTGAATGATTCATCTCATCTCATGATCAGACATTTGACATATCATTTCACATTTTTATTCAGTTATTTCATTTTCACGACAAAATACTTACTAAAATCAATTTAAATATGGTGAGACGCAATTTTAACAAGCTTCATTAAAATTATCAGATTTATGTCGGATTCTGGAATATCTCCAGTAATTACTTGAATTTATATGACTTGGAAGTGAAAGGACCACCAACGTCACGATCCCAACATTTGTCGATCGAATATCAGTAGCGCAGCATATTTCATTTGACACCGAGTGTATGGGACATGTCATAAGCTTTCCTCTGTTGTTAGCTTTTTGAAATTGTGGATGAAATCTGTTTGAATCATAATCTAGAGAAACTTGACAAACTTTTGTGTATGCTTTGACTTTCAAATCAAATAAGTCGAAGTCGTGGTGTCAAATAATATTCGTAATTTACTAATGAGACTATAATATATTACAAAAAGTTAATAAAACCAAACAATTTAACTAACGAAAGTCATCCGAACTAAAACTTTTAAAATTAAATAATCTTCTTGACTCTTTTCAAGCTTCTGTTTATGAATTTGATAGTAAGTATTGTATCTTATTTATTTCTAGCCGACTGCAAATGAGGCTTCGCTTGTTACTTTTCTTTCCTTGATAAATCAATAGCTGAATACGCATTTTTTATAAAGTTTCTGTTTCTTTTACGCCAGCTCCTAAATGAAGAGCGCTGTCAAACGCTCATTGCTTTGCATCTCGTTACGTCGCCAGCGACATGACTAAGATTCTCCTGACGGTAGATCTCCCCAAGATACGAGTTTAAATATTCCCTGCCAGCTTCGGTACCGAAACACTCGGGGAATTTTTACTTTTTAACCAAAATTTGGCTGAATTTTTCAGATGCTGCCGTAATTAGAATAAATTGCTGACTGTTTGTTTATTTTGGGGATTTTTTTTATTTAGGGATATGAGTCGTCCGGATGTGTTTTACAAAAAATATTGCTTTATGTCACATCGGTATGGTTCTTTGGTTGCCTTTTTGAACAGTTGCAATAGTTTTATTGGACTCGTAACAAACTTATAAGAGATATTGAATCAGGCGTTACTTTGTGGAAATCCATTGAAGATGAAACTCAGAAAATATGCATATATGGTGGTTTTCCAATGCGACTGCGTCTTACCTGCTTCAAACAACAAACTTGTTTGTTTTTTTAGGTGTACACACTACATAGATATCTCCACAGTATCATCTACAAGCTTTTGTAACACATAAAAGTAAATTTGACTAAAAAAGTAATGTTTTCCATAGTTAAATCGAATCACGTAATATTACACCCAAAAACTTATTCAATCCTATAGATACACTCGTAGTTTACGCAAAACATCACTTAACTCCGCTATTTACGCAACCAAATCTCCATAATCTGTATTCGTAGGAGGCAGGCACACTTGTAGGTAATATACTAGGTCTGCTTTACATTTAAACACTAGAATCTTGCCAAACCAAACTCCTGCAGTTATATTGGCGGCAATAGAGTCATGAATTGAAATGGCGACCGTTAAATTCGAACTGAATCCGTTGGAGACTTATACGATAAGCTTTCTGGGTAACTTGTTACTAATTTATAGTTTTATGAGTCGCATTGGCGGTTGTTTTGATATTGTACTTCAACTTCAACTTTTTGATATGTTTGATATTGTATTTTAGTGAAAAAGATTTTAGACGTACATATAAAAACATACACAATGTTGTTGTATTAAAAACCTAAAATGATAAAGTGCTAAAAAATAAGTTCAGATTGTATTTAACTATTTTAGGCTAAATTATACTAGAATTGAGATAGTAATTTTAATCATGTATTATTTTTTGGTGATTTACAATATCCTATAGTTACATTTTACATTGCTAAGCAGTTACCTTGTATTAAGACAAATTTATTCAAAGATAAGTAGGATAGAATATTTTATGAATGCTAGAGAATGCATTTTATGACTTTAATGTCATTATATTCAACAAATTTGCAAAGACAGAGGAATACATATTAAACTTCAATTTATCATTACCAATTACGCAGACCAATAGATTGCTGAATATACGTAAATTAGGAAAACGAAAAATATGAATATTGATTGATTGTATACTATTTATTTTATGTTTGAAGTTTAAGGATATTATTTACGCAGAAAATAACTAAAAATGTTCGTTGGATTGGTAAAACAGCGGCCATCTTTTATGCTCCCCACCAACAAATCTTTAAAGCATTTCCATCTGCATATTCACAAAATGCGGTTCAATTTGGAATCACGCCCTATAAATGAAAGAGTAATAAAATGCAAGTGCTGCGAACATTGGACGATATTCACGACGTTTCCTATATCCAATGGGTAACACGTGAGAATGTTGGCGATTATGTGACATGTTGGCGCTTGGGGCCAACGTTTGATCCAATACGGTTGTTTTTATGTTTAAAACAAAGCAAGAATGCTATTCGGTGCTATTTTTTTAAGACTTGTAGACTGTATTTTTTATCAGCCTAGGGTGTGTTTAAGATTAAATCTATTCAATAGGTATACAAAAACTATCAAGGAAAATCGGGTTTGTCTTGTTTATCTTTTTTGGCAGTATTTTTCAATCCAAAATAATGTTATTAAAACATTCATATTCTAGAAGGTGAGCATGACACATACCTACATATATGTTTGTACCATAATTTATACAAAAAAAAAGTTCTATTGGATTTGATAGAATTTAATCGATAAAAACCTTCAGTCAGTATGGAGGAAATATTGGATCCAACATTGGTGAACGCGCAATTGGCGAGAAAATTATAACCACAACAGTGCCGCAAACGGTATTACTTGCACCAATATTGTGCAGAATAGGAATATACAGAAGCCCAATGAAAAATTTCCGAGATACCAGTAAGTAAATATTTATGTAATAAAAATATTTTTTATACATTTATGCATTTTTGACTACTAGGTCGCTTGAAGTTTTTAAGAATATATTGGTTATGAAGTCTCTTAAACATTGATGAGGCAGCTGGTATTACCCAGTCAGATACTTGCCGATATATTACACATGGATTTTAAGGTTCTGGTACCCTCGGTACGATAGGATAAGAGAGTTATTTTTGTTGGTAAAAAAATAATCTGCCTTTATATATCTTTAAATTTATTCAAATAATTTTTTTTTCGCTGTAGTTTATTGATAATTCTACAGATGCTGTAGCAGTAATTGCTGCATGTGGATATTATATATGGACATAGTGCTATACGAATATCTGTTTCCCTACGATAAGAAAAAAGAACAGACGCGCTAAGACAGCTCTGTGGTACTGTGAAGTGTAAAATATCTGTTTTGTGGTAAAGTAATATATATCATCATTATTTTTGTCCTTAGTTTACAATCTGCCATTCCACATTCCTCCTGCGAACGCGCATAGAATACAGCGTACGTCTGATACAGACATAACGCGACACCAACGCAGCGGCATTAAATACGTATTATTGGTTCCGTGTGTAACCACATGCAGGGCCTTAGATAAGTTATTTTAGGATTATTTTATGTAAAATTTTCGTATTTATTAATAATTTGGATGATATTTAAAGGGATCAATATTTGCACTCCCTGTATAGTTTATTAATTTGTTAAACATTTCATTCGGTCACCGCGTCAGTCTTATAGTTAGAAGGTGCTAGTCCTCAGCAATACTCTTAAATAAAAAAATATAACCAAGAAGCCAAAGTTCAGAACAAGCACAGTGTTACTTGTTTGGTAATGAAAATAATACATAAGGTACTGAAAGCTGTCTTATAGGTAAAGTTTATAAAAATATCTTACGCAGGGATTATTTTGTTTCTCATGGTGCCCATAATTCATCGATCACGACATTTACCGCCATTGAGCACAAAATAACAAACAAATAACCAATATAACAACCTTGCCTCTAGATACAGTACCAGTCATTAAGCATTCAATTAAGTAAAACGCATGGCTGTTTGCGCAGCACTTGTACCGTATATGTGATTTGCCAACGTGCCGATAGGGGGTGTTTGTTGACGTTTGTTGGCTTGAAAATTGGTTTTCAGGTTTGTTTATAGTATTTTGGCGTCTGGGTGGCTTGGACTGTTTTGAGGCTTTTATGGAGAAACAATTACTTACCTAATTAAATTATCAAACTCGCTCTGTGTGAAAATCGATACTCTGCTAAATCAGGTAGATTGAGAGTCAACACCATCTTCTTCTTCTTGTTATCACATGAGAGAGGCTAACTCTGGTGTCGAGAGATTATTAAGCCGCCCTCAGGGCCTCTGATATGGCTTAACGACTGGCGTACTAGACAAGCAGCTGGGCTGGGACCTACAATTTAACGTGTCATCCGTCCCAAACAAACACTATAATCTAAATACCTATATAAAACTCAAAGGTGACTGACAACTATCAACGCACAACACAACCCAAACCACTGGATGGATCGGGCTGAAAATTAAACCTACGTTATTTCATTAAAATATCTTCCGATGATTTATTTTTTTATTTTCGCATTGATTTCACACCTATGTACTCCAGCAAACATTATTCAAATTAGCTTAGCAATTTTATTACCTTCTGACAGCAATAAAGTATCTAATGCCCGCATTCCTGCTACCGTTTGTAATAAACACGATAAACTGCTAATCAGAACGCAAACAGTACCGGTTCGATTCCGGACAATTGCTGACTGCTCAAATCTGTCTATTGAAATAATGAGAGGGTCGAGGTATAAGAGGTAAGCGAGTTTTATGCATACCATTAATTTTGAATGGTGATAGGTATACCTAATAAAATTGAAAGTTTTGATGAATTTAAGTGAATATCAACAAAAATCTAACTGTTAGTTATGACAAAATAGTTTAAACTATAAAAATAAGCTCTTTTAGACAATAAAAGAGTTTTGTCTTGAATAACTATAAGACTATACGAGACAAGATTCTAAGGAAAAAAGTAATGCTAAATTTATTTTCTTTATTTTAACTAAGCAAAATATATTTGTTCCTTTGACTGAAAATGAGTAAAAAAAAATACGGTTATCCTCAATTTTATTGTCTTATTTATGAGCCCGCTGTTAACTTATAAACTAAATGTAAGAAACACATTGAAAGGCAGTCGGATAATTTTCAATAGAAAATGTCAGCAATTCTTGCTCCCCGAATAGGTAACTGTACAATCTTTACTGAATTACAAACGGTTGTTAATAATAAACAAGTTTTATACAAAACATTCTATAGAAGTTTTATTGACTAAACGGAGGTAAATAATTGTTGAAATCTGTGAGACTTTGATTAACCTAAAAATAAATGTACAGACTCATATCCATTTTGTACAAGTACAGTTTTGTACAGGTACAGTTTTGTACAGGTACAGTTTTGTACAGGTACAGTTTTGTACAGATACAGTTTTGTACAGGTACAATATTGTACAGGTACAGTTTTGTACAGGTACAGTTTTTGTACAAACCTGTAACTGTACCTGTCTTATGACAGGTATTTTATAAGTAATGGTAATGCATATTTCAGTTAGAAGTCCTAAAACCTTAGATAAGTTTTTCTCGTACTAGTAATCGTCAATGCAGAAGAAAATAAAAGGCAATAAAACGAAACAGTATCTATTATAAAATCGGGTAAAAAGAATGATGAATGTTTTTTTTCTTTGGAATGAGAGGTATTTAAAATATACTTGTTTGTTATTCTATATAACTCAGTAACAACACTTTACCAATTATTTACCCCACCTAACTAAATTTGTTATCAGTATCACAAAGTTTATGTTTACTTAGCGGTGAATTCCTAAATAATCGATGGTAATAAACAATGTTTAGTTTTACCAATAAACATGGTTAGATAATAGACATACAAAATATGGGATACAGCTTCATATTTTGTATGTTCATATCATAATAATTTATTGGCTCAAATAATAATGACAAGGTATTATTAATTTTAAATGACATGGTCCCTGGCTGCCGCTGTAGGATTCCCTATGTCGCGAAGCTCAGGGATCTTCCGATTGTTGATTAAATACGCACGGGTATCAAGACGTCATTAATTAAATTAAAATTTATTTATTTCGGGTTACTAGAATCAATGAGTTCGAATACATTTACATTTCACAGCGCTGAAAAGTTATGTAATTTCTCTTACATTTTTAGTTGCAGGTAATTTTTTTATATTTTTTTATGATTTTGCTTGCGGTAATTGTAAACTAACTATGTACATATTTACCGCCTACACCGCTGCCAATGGCTACTGGTTTTCTAAGACTCTTGTCTGATATTTTTATGCTCTAAGACATGTTACATACTAGTAGCTAATATTAATTATTTTACTGGAAGATATTATTTGCATTCTTGTATACAAAGCAATGTAAATATCGATTTATGTACTAGTCAGAATCAGAATATCGTTTATGGTTCATGGTGGCGCTTACTTGCTATAAGACAGAGTTATTCGTTTGTATAACATTATGTAGGTAATTATGTTTTACAACTATAAGTCCTTTATTGTTTGTTGTCTTTATTGTTAGGTGTTATATTAAATTTAATAATTAGGTCCATGTTACTAGCTGAATTGGCCAAATGCTTGTCAAAGTGAAGTGAGCAAATGGCACAATTAACAAATTACTTATATTTATAGTGTAAATAGCTTAAAAATAAAACTAAACTATAAAAACCGCATGGAATTCATAATAAAATATGCATTCCATTTCAATTCATCTAGAACCTAACAATAAATTCTTCTTTGACAATTTCATTACAGTTACTAACGATACTGATATCTTTATAACTCACTCGACCATTTACATTTAATTGCTCTTTAATTCCTCTACAATAAGAATCAAATTCGTCTGTAAAATTCTCAAGTGATTAATTCAACACCGTACTTGGATGGGATATCGGTTTTCGATTAAATCGCATATTAAAACCCTGTTCAAGGACCAAGAAAATTGTCCAATGTCCATGTTAGCAATTTATATGTAAATTAAATGATTTAAAAGAAATAAAAGTTATGACTTGTGATGAATAAAGATCTTGGAAGCAATCTTGGAGATAAATGGAGATCAGAAAGGACCTTGTTCTCATCTCTATGTTAAATAGTTGCTTGCGTCGAACTGTGAAATAAATTATTTAACTGAACTTGAAATGGGTAGGGGAACGCGGGGCTTGTTGTAACAGGGGTAAGTAGTAACAGGCCTTTTTCAATAGGAATTTAAACTATATTCACGTTTTTTTTTACCTAATCTTAAAATTATAACGCGCCACGCCACTTTATCACAGCCAGTGTCCCGCCAGGCGGCGCAGTGAGTGGGTGTGTGCAAGCGCTTCGTTGGTGACAGGTAACCTATTATTTTATTTTCGTAAATTTTTGGTTAACTTTACTATTTTCGACTAATTTAAGCTTTATGTATTTTTTTGATGCTAAAATATAACTATTTATGATGTTGTGTAACAGTTTTCGAGATTACTAAGTTGATTTAATAGTTATCGTGATAAATATTAAGAACTATACCTAGGGGCTAGTTGTAACAAAACCTCGGGGTTTGTTGTAACATGTTACAACTTGCCCCCAGATTGCTGTAAGTTACTGTTATTATTTGTAATGTGACATACCTTATTTGTTTTCATTTAGAATGAGAGACTATAAGAGAATCTTGAACATCCAGAACTATTAGATTCTGCTCCTGAAGTGGATATCAGCACAACATAAATTATACACCGCATCGAAACTGCGAATGAACCAACTCCAAGTTGCTCTGGTCAAAATCAATTTTCCCCATCGAAGATTAGACCATTACCAAAGGCACCACCACGAAAAATAAATACAAATTGCAGACGCAAAAAGAAGTCTGCTGTTTTGACAGATACGCCTGAAAAAGAAGCTTTGAGAATGGAATATGAAGAAAAGATAAAGAAAAAGCAAAAAAAAGATGATAAAGATAAGGGAAAAGAAAAGCGAAAGGGGAAAGGAAAAGGTAAAAAATCAGCGAAAAATAAAGATGGAATAAAAAGAGTTACAAAAAGGATTCTAAGTTCAGATTCTTCTGATTCAGAGTATGGAGATTGGCATTGTCTTGTTTGCGATGAAGCGTAAGTATAGTCATTCAAAAGGTGATTGGGTAGAATGTATTATATGTAAGATGTGGGCACATATAGGATGTGTCACAGGAGATACTATTTTTTTTGTTTGTATCAACTGTAATTCAGATGAAGACTAATTTCTTTGATAAAGAAACTGAAGAAGGCTGATTATTGTAAGATGTATGGTAGAAGTAAGAGATAACTACAAGACTTAATTTAGAGGTTTATAATTTAAGTACTGTGATTATAAAGTGCCATGTTGATATTTTATAAGTGCCTATTATGTATGTACATAAATACAAAATAAGATAGATAGTTAAAAACTTAAATCTTTAATTTGTTGATTATATAAAAAGTATGTTTCAGTTAATTATTCATTAAAAAATACATATTATAGAAATAGCTAGTTACTTTTTGTTGTAAACAAAGCAAAATGATCCAAGATGTGAAAAAATTAAAGATTGAAGGTGTCACATTTTTGTTTTTTATTCTTGTTACTACTTGCCCCAATAGATGTTACAACTAGCCCCAACCACGGGGTAAGTTGTAACAATTCCCTTTTTTTAAACAAAAAATAATTGTGAAAGAGTTACCTGTAGATTTGATATTTTTTCGATTTGACTTAATAGAAGAATAGTTAGAGTATCAATCAAAATTTAGTTAGTGGTAATTTAGTCAATACACTTCATGATATATAATTATTTGTTACTTCTGTTACAACAAGCCCCGCGCTCCCCTACTTCAAAAAACACGTACCACGAATGAGTATAATGAATGTTAAAGACTTTGAAGAGACTTTATTTACAAATCTTAAAAAAAACAGCATCATTATTATTTTGCTAGACATTTCGCTACCTACAGATATCTGTACCAGAAACTAATCAAATCGACTGCATGTCATTGTGAATCATATTTTATATTCCTTAGCGGCAATCCTCAGTACATTGAACAAATAGGCGTTGAATATAAAATAGAAATAGATAAAAGTACATCTTATGTAAAACGTTTGAAAACACGATAAAAACAAATGAAAGGCTTCGAAGGTCAACGCCGGAGAGGTTTACTCCCAGCTTCGAGCTATAAACGTCACTGACTGCGCTGCGATTGTAAAGTGGCACTTTTAAAACTGTACAAATCGGATTATATTGGCCCAAGTTATAAGAAACATTGTGACGATTTCAACAAGAAATTTATTTGCCTTATCCTGAGCTTAGTTTAAAATATCATCATTGAATCTTAATTTTGCTACTTCTTATCGAATGAGAGTGGCCACCTCTGGTGTCGAGAATCTATCAAGCCGCCCTAAGGGCCTCTGACATGGCTTGAAGACTATACGAGACAAACAGCCGGAAGTCAGGACCTACAAATTAACCTTGATCATTAAGTTGCTGTTTTAATTATTAATACTCCAGAGTTGACCACTCTCATTCGTTAAGAAGAAGAATTATCAAGGGTGGAACATACTCGTACTGGACGGAATGGTTCTCAAACAAAACTTCTTCTACACATCCTTAGGTTTGTGACAGTCAAATGTAATTAAAAAAAAACATAAGTTGCTATAATTTTTCAGTTTATTGTTTATCTCTTGACTGACGCCGTGTTTTCTGTTTAGCTGCTTGTCGACTTAATAAGGAAAGTATTTGCATGGCAATTGTTTTTAGTGCTAATTCCATTGGCATCGGAAATACAACTTCTGCCTTTTTATTTGCTCGATACAAGCGTATTTTGCTGCGTTTGTTTTTTATGCTTTGGAATTTCATGTTTGTTTTGTTTTTCAGTATTTTTTAGTTTGTAACAACCTTGATTTTATTAATGTTAATTATTTTTTTCAGATGTATGAACACTAATAGATGATATATATATGATTTCTAACAACCCCTCAAGTCAAGTTTTTCATACTCACAATGTGGTTTTAGTCAATAGGGTGACGTCATGAAACATTTAAAATCAACTGCATTTTCCGTAAGACTCAAAAACGTCAAAAACATAACTTAACCCATACATACATGTATCACAAAAAAAAAATTAGTTAGTAAGGGTCGCGGGTCATTTTCAATCAGTAATTTTATTTGTGTTATGCCTTACAAAACACATTTTTTTATGTATTAAATCAGTTTTTTAGTATCTACAACACAGCAAACGCTGTGTTGTTTGTGTTGTTAGTGTGGGGCTTGATGGCGCTGTGTCGAATGTCCCAGGTTACTTATAATTTATTTATTTATAGCCCTGTATGATTTAACGAGCCCCCCAAGTAGAAGTCCAGTTTATCCCGAAGGCGCCAACACAAGCAGCAATAAACGTGCGATGTCCTTACGGTATCAGATTGCGCTGAGTGAGACATTTAACGCAAAATGACAAGTTTGAAGGTGGGCGGAGATCGGGTCCTGGGAGAGGTGTTGAGAATAAGCATGAGCGGGCTATAATAATCTTATAGATCTCTGGTTTTGATGGTTTTTAAAAGAAACGGTTAGTGGCCGCGTTAATCCGGTAATAAAAAATAGGCTATGTTAAACGAGCGTCTTATCAGAAAACCAAATTTCAACCAAACCATTTCAGCTGTTTAGTGTGAGAAACAATTTGTACTTATGTTATATTTGATCGAAGGTACTTATCTACAATATAATGATAGTCTGCTATCTGATTAACCGACAGAAATACCTAAAATAACTATGTACTAAGTCAGGGGTCCAACATATGGATGCAGCATGGATGAGGGTCTGCACAAGATCGACGCAGATGGCACATTCATAGGGAGGCCTATACCCAGCAGGGGGTATAGGCATTGGTGCCATGTCAGAGGCCGTTAGGTCGGCTTGATAGACTCTCGACACCAGAATTGGCCACTCTCTTTCGATAATAAGGATCCCAAGGGCTGTGGATGATGATGATTATGATGAACCGTATAATTAGAGCAAATTTGGGGAATAATAAAGTTTAACATCAACTTCTTGCTCAAGTGTCTGTCAAATACTAAGTTTTTTGGTTTGTAGGTAATCGCTTTAATCCTGTGCCACAAAATCTCTAACCGATTAAATTAAGTCGTAACTGACATGTTTCTATTTCTCGTCCACTGTATGTTATTATTTTATGTACCAGACGGTCAACTTCTCTTTGAAACTCAATAGCACTGCACTGGTCTAATCGCTGGTACTTGCGAGAAATACATTTTTATTTGTTTCTGATCCTGAAATCCGATTTGAGAATGCAAAATTTAGTGTCGTAGTAAACTGATATCATAACTGAAGCTTTAGAGGTGTAAAATACTGCTTTGGATTTTATTTGGTTGAATTGTTTCGAGCGAAATTGTTATTGTCACTTTTGTTGTTTAGTAAAAGATTTTTGAGTTGAGAAATTGGTCTTGAAAGGATATTATCACAATGATTAAACCGTTGAGAATTTCAATCAGTTTTTCTAAATGAATTAAAAAATATTATTGAACTACATATTTTTTATTTATTTTTTATATGTATATGTACATATGTGCACTAAGTGCGTAATATGTACGTTTTTACCGCAAGCATTCGATTTTGTTTACCGTTGAATATCTTTTGCATTTTTTTTTTATCCTGACTGTTGTTATAACAAACACCTAAAATATCTGATCTTGTTTATTATATAGCTAGAAAAAGCTAAAACTATTGACTAACCTACAGCCTATATATAAATATCCCAATTTATTTAATCGGATTAATAGGTAAGCTAAATTGTATAGCATTTTGAGCCTCGGCATTGCGCTAGTTTTAGTAAAATGGTCCAGTTAGATGGAAATCCACATTATACCTGACCACATACGATCGGACCCACACGATATAAGTTGCGGTTTGGGAAATGTATTGAAATTGTTTAGGAACATACAAATAAATTGATACGTGACAAATGATAATGCCACGTAAAAGGTAGTATAAAATAATCAATCAATCAATATACCATGTTACATAAATATTTTATGAATGGGTGGTTTGTTGAATTACATCGTTTAAAGTAGTAGTAGTCTCTCTTGTAGTTCTATCTGAGAAAACATATTAGATTTTGCATGTTGCTGCAAACTAAATATAATAAGGTGATCAATTGTACCAAAAAAACAATCGAAAACGTGCACTTGGTTAATTATCCCGAAACTGCGCTCTTCGATTATTACATATTATTTCGATAGCTTTATTTTAAAGTAAATAATTTTGATCTTTTTAAGTTGAATAGTCAACATAACCTAATAAAGGACAAAGGCCCAAAAAAAGCCGCGTAAAAGGTCTAATGACGAACAAACTTAAAAACTTTCTACACCATTCACAGGTCACTTTAAATGGCGTTTGTTAGACACAAGACAAAGACAAGTATAGATAGTGTGAAGTGACAAAATGGACACTTTGTTACAATGGAGGCGTCAACTTTCCACTTTTCTAGCTAACTGCGTAATAGGAGCTGTAGACTTCCTGTCTTCGTAGTGTTTTGTAAAGTGCTACTTAGACAATTAGTTGGAATTTTTATGGAAGGAAGTATAGTCAGTTTATTTTCCACGGATATTGATTTTGTTGTCTTTGATCAACATTGACGTGTATTTCTTCATAATATCCCTATACTCGTCACTTTTCCATCAAAATTTCGCTTGCGTGGGTATCGCTTAAAGCTTCTTGTATAGCTTTATATTTTTGTTAGTTGGTGATCAAATATATAAGTGTCATTTGTATTAAGTCTAAGTCACTAAAGAAAAAAAAGAATAGAATTGATCAAATAACTGCACTCATATATAATAGTACATGGTTCAGTAATTTCACTTTCAGCCAGTAGCTCAAAAGTCATGCAAAACTGTATTCGCGACGTCTCCTATTCGCAAAACCACCGTATCTATTATCAAGTATTAAACTTCATAAAATCAAAAGACAGGGCTGTCTCATTATAAACCCACAGGAAGTATGTAAACTTATCACGCGATTCGTAACATTTTCCAAGTAAATTTCGAAAACAATTTCACAGAAACACAAGTAGAAATGCGACATAAACGTCTGCAATCAACTTCTCAAACAGAATAAGACAGAACAAACGCAGTTTACTCGGAATACAGTATCTTAACTCCAACAGAATTTATAAATACGGGTTACTGTAAATTCATGACGCAAAAATATAAATAATCTCGATATCCTTCAGGCTACTTTGATAAGTACATACATACGTACGTAGATACTTACAAAAAATTAGACGACAACATTAACAGTTTTCATTGGTCACTTTTTACGCTTGTCATTCCATAAATTTGATGTGATAAGTAGCACAAAACACATAATTATAAAATCGTAAGTGTGAAAATGATACTATTTAATCATACCTACACATCTAATATACACAAAAAATCAAACATTGCTTCACAAATCCTTGGCTATATTGGTCTCACCCTTAGTTCCACCATTCTTTGCATTGTAGTGATCTTATGTACTGTTAGAATACAATATACGAAGTATCGATTGCAGGTAGCCGTTTGCTGATGCATATTGCATGATGCCGCCGGCCTGTGTTGGCTAAGAAGGGGATTATGACAGTTTTCCAGAACTACCCCATTGTATTTCCAGTTTCGAGACGGAAAATGATATATTTGGCTCAGTGATGCTCAATATTTTAGTGGTTTAAAGCTTTAGTTATTATTATAATTTATACAAAGGAAAAATAGTGGTACGAATCTGATTATTAGTAATTCAAACAGTGAAAATGCAAATAATTTACCAATGTTTACAGGTGACATTTGTTTGGCAAAACGATATAACTTAATAAATAATGTACTTAATATAATATATAAGTAATAAAAAAACTGCACTTCCAAACAAAATTACCTCTAAAGAAGTTTATGGAAGAATAATTTCCAAAATTCGTAAAAGATAAGATTTTGACGCACTAATGAAGTTCCAAAAAAATATGGCTAAGTTTTCAATAACCATATTATGTGAGTACTAGCTGTGTCAGCGACTTCGTCCGCATGGAATAGTTATTACCATAAAAACGGTTCTAGTGAGTTAATCTTAAAAGATAGACATATACTGTTGCACACATTTTATTAGATCATTTCAAGAGAAATAATTCTTTCATACATATTTTTTTGATATCATGAACCGTTTTCGCAGCACACGCAACGGAAGCCCTCAAAGATGAATAATTTTCCCCGTTTTTTTTCACATTTTCCATTGTTTCTTCGCTCAAATTAGTTGCAGCGTGATGTTATATAGCTTAAAGCCTTCCTCGATAAATGGTCTATCCAACACAAAAAGAATTTTTCAATTCGCACCCGTAGTTCCTGAGATTAGCGCGTTCAAACAAACAAACAAACAAACTCTTTAGCTTTATAATATTAGTATAGATTAGTATAGATTTAAAAATGTAGCCCCTTTTCTAAACCCATTAAACGTCTTATTCATAAATTCAAAGTAGTGAAAATTACAGACACTGTGTTTCAGGTTGCATTTCCCACGATTTTTTATTCACGACTGAATGTCTTGTCTTGATGAATACGCCGGCTTTGTTATTACTAGTTCTCTAGTCTGTTATTAGAAATAGGTACCTATTTATTTGGTTTCTATTTTTAGTATTTATTTTCTCTATTTAAAAGTGAATGTTGCTTGGATTTTCCTAGAGTGAATCTTTAATTTGGTATTAGTAATTTGAATTTTCTTGTGCTTTGTATTACTGCATTTAAATACTTTCCGTTTCTTTTTCGATAGCTCCCTTGTATACTGATACAGATTAGGATTTAGCTAGAGTTCGACAAAAGACTTGTCATGACAAAACATTGTACACAGAGTAATCTTAATATTTGACGCTTTCTAAATTCTAATTCATCGGAGTCAAAACAAACACAGCACTATCACTTACTCTATGGTATTAAGTCCCAAACAACGAGACAACACACAAAATAGACACCCTTTTATAGTAAAAAAAGAAACAAATACCTACATTTTGACAAATGCCTATAGCCACGAGATTGGTTAATTGTCAAGGACTTATTGTAAAAATACAACCATAAACTGTAGGTAAGTCTCTAGTAATTGTTAAACAGATATCTATTAATTCAATAAATAAATGGATGACTATACTATACAAATATATGACTGTTCCTTATTTTTCAAATATCTCATATTTTGTACCGCATTATGTACAATATACATACATATCTATGTCTATGTTCCCAAATAATCCAAACAGCGATCACACACACCACTAGCGCCTCTGCAAATACGGACTTCTGGAGAACTATGCAAACTTTATACAGACGCTGACTGAGGAAGAATGTACAGAGAAATAAGTCCAATAATTTAAATTTTCAGTGCATTTGGTTTATTGAGTTAAAAGTTATGCTATGATGCGATTTTAATAATTATGTTAATAATCACCAAAAAACTATAATGGTCACTGGAGCTGTTTGCAAGAAAGAGGCAGATTGTCAAATGCTTATCTATTTCCCTAAATAAGATTACTTATTAGATAATAATATGTATCATAGAAAGCAGTCGCTAAGCCATGTCAGAAACCCTTGAAGTGGTTTGAATCGACATCAGGATTGGCCACTCATATACACACATACTTTACCTAAATCTGCTATTAATAATATTAATGTTACTCGTTATTCCTCGCCTAAAATAAATAACTATTACCAATGATAGTAGAAACTGTGAAGTCAAAACAAAACTATCAGTTTCCCATCAGGCGTTAACTGAGTCAGCATAAAGGCGCTGTCAACAAAGCCTTAACTCCGGAAGTCCAGTAATACAATAGACGTAAACAGCGATTAAGCTGGAGTCAGCTAATCATTTAATTAGGTGAGCGCGGGTTAAAGAGTTCCTTGGGGCTCGGATCAAGGAGCTTAGCGAGGACTTTGTTTATGGCCTGTGTCTTTTAGTATCTTTTTTTCTGGTGGAAAAGAGAAATGTGAAGGTAAAACTACTGTTCTCTACCAGTTAGGCAGCGAAATTGTTATTAATAACGAGCAAAAATGTCTATGGTATGAGTACGGGTTTATGGGATGAGTCATCAAAAAATTGGAAAATCAAAATTTGGATAGGTAATCGAAAGACCGCGTATTTCTCGTTTATGCAGCTCTCTGTTTTTCAGCCTAAAATACATTAAATTTTAGGTCATCCGCTTACTTAACCTATATGAATAGGAAAACAACTTGTTTTATCTCAAAATATTGTCAATCTGGAATTTTAGTAGATTTTTATCACTAGACTAGTTGTCACAATTGCATCGTAATGTTAGTGTCAATTTACATAATTTTACAAAAAATCAACTTATTTAATCCACAATCATGATTTTATATCTAAGCATAAAAGAAACCAAATTACAAACCCAACAATTTTCTGTTTCAATGATAAGTTTTTCTTCCAAACAAACACAGTATCCAACTAGTCGACCCTCCTCCACAATGCACCGCACATCGATAATAATAGAGGTCTATTTCCTCCGGGACTCCCGTAGGATTCAATCACTGGCGTCAATTAGATGATAGATTGACAGGAGTAGTTTGGAGGGATGTAAGAAATGCCTACTTTTGGTACTCGTACTTTAAGAGGCATAGTAAAATGGTGATAAAAACTGTGTGAACGGTGATGAATACGTATGTATGTCTTAAAAATTGGCAGCAGTATTTCCAAAAGCGACAAAGTGGTAAAAATAAAATAAATAAATAAATATTCCAGGACAATGCACACAGCGCCATCTAGCCCCACACTAAGCAAACGCTATAGTGTCGTGGGTACTAGATAACGGATATAATACTTATATACTTTTCTTTTGTAAATACATACTTATTATACTTAGTATAGGTGATTTATGTGGTGAAAAAAAATCTGTAGAACTGGCTCCCAAACGATGCAGCCGTAACACTGCAGTGCTTAGCAAAATATTTGTTGGTAGGACACTAGAGAATTTTAGTAGAAGGCACCAGAAAGTACTCCACCGCCAAAATAAGCAATCTGATCTTTAAATTTACAGCTTGACAAAATCTTATTTACAGTTTTATTACAATACAAAGTCCCAAAGTCCCTAAGCTAACCATCGCATGCCGGTCTCCGGATGTCCCGGTCAAAGTACGGACATCCGATAGCGGTTAATTTATTTACTCGCATTGCCCGCCCGATTGACCCGGATATCGGGCCCGGTGCTTTTTATCCGGGACTTTTTGTCGGTAAGAATGGATTGGGAAGCAGCTATTATGATAAAAATGATTGGTCAGCTGAAAAAATATTGATTTTCAAGAACAATAAGCAGAAACATTACTTTATTTTTTTTAGTCAAAATCTGCTTCAGCTCTCTCTCCCTTTTTAATTTATTGGGTAGATAAGAGAAGAGCTGCCCAGGTATATCCATAGATGACACCAGGTCAAGTGAAAAAATAATTCAATGGGCGCATCCAATGTGAAAGTGGTCACTTTATGTTTACATTCCTTATTTTTGTCTCTGTGTGTATATTGTGTCGTATATCATAATTATATAGCAAATAATATGTTTTCTTTCTTTATTTCATATGGTCAAACATAGTACATATATCTACACTGACTTTTTTGAGATGTTCCGAATTAGTTTCAAACTTAACTAAACATGATAATTGTAATTTAATTGTAATTTAATATTAAAATGATAATTGTATATCAAATGATATACCTGAGCAGGCCTCATTGTTTTGTCGGCTGCCTATAAAATATGTTCCCTATTTTTTATTCGTCCCTAACAAGAATGGTCGCTTGTCGCGTGTTAGGTCAGTCCGTGACTTTTTGCCTGTTGCTTTTTGTCAAGTTTCTAAAGAAAATGACCGAGATTTTTCTTCACGAACTGTTATGAATTTCTGCGAATAATGCGAGAAAGATTGTTCGAAAGAAAATTTCGAAAGAAATTTAATGTGGCTGACTTACTTTTTCATATTGATTTGAATTCCCAATGAATATCTCATACTAAGTATTATGAATTCGTCATATTTTAGACACGGAATTATTTAACACTTATTCACCATTAACAAAAAATCCATCATTTCGTCTTCTCTATTTCTATATTGATAGCCCATTTTTTTAATTAAATAAGTCAGTAGAATTTTTAATTAAAATAACTATGTATACATATTAACTTTCTATTACAATATAATTATGTATTTTAACTTTCTTACCCAATCAAAAGCAAAAACCAATCCAGGTAGCAACAACATTGTTCTCTAAGTATCACAATATCTTACTAACTTGTTTCCCCCGGCGATGCCCGTCATTTGTACCAATCCTCGAAACTAGGAAGAAATAAAGCCTCGCTCTAACTCGGCTCCTGTGGGACCGCATACACTGCGTGATTGAATTAGTTTCCTTCGGGATGGTATTGTTTGTATACTCATTTATATATATGTTTATTTATATCTTATACTCGTAGTTGGTTTCTTTTTCAGGTCGTATAGGCTCGCCTCTGACTACATTAAGGCCTGATGCTGTGCATTGCTGAAGCTTAATGTATACCTAAACATAAACAATATGTATATAATAATAACGAAAACTTGGAAAATTAATGGGCAAGTGATTTACAGACATAATTATTTACTTAATTATTTGTCAACACTTAGTAAATAAAAATTCTGTGAAATATAATAAATATATCATATACCTAACTAACATGCTATTTCCAGACCTAATAATAAAAGCAAAACAACCCAACAATAATGATTTCCAGGAACAAATAATAGGTTCCATATCTTTCCCATAACAGCCGTCAAGTTGCGTGTTCAAATATAAAAGCTCCATTTTATTTTTCAGTTAATTTTATAACTTCATCAGAGCCGAGGTGTTTTAAATAAATGCAAATTAAAATCCATAAAACTGTGCGTTTATTTTTAATGTTGATGACGTAAGAATTGGTTGCAATTTATATGTCCAGTTCTAATTCTAACCATGTATGTACATGATATATTATTTTGTTATTAACAAGAGCAATGTTCGCACGTAAGTACATATATACATTTAATTACTTATGTACCTCTATAGTTAATACTCATCATAATATCATTGAAATGTATATAAAGGTTTGATACTAAAAACTAGAATTTAAAATAAACATTACGCTATTCTGGTGTAAAACTTAAGCTAGCCAAGCTGAAAGTTTGTCCTTTGTTGAAAAGTATGGCGATAACTTTAAACTTGGCGTAATTCATAGGCGTCTGGACGAAAAAAAAAACGATTTAATCTTAATTCTAAACATACAAATATGTAGATTGTAGGTACTGACAATGAGTAGGGTTTGTTTCTTTATTCCGAGGAATATCTTAATTCGACTACGTAAGTGTTTTTTTTTTTAATAAGTTTATTACAGGATTCGTTAGCCAATAAAAACTATTTTCATGCCAGTATAGCTTATATGGCCACAGTCGGTACCATTTATTATCATAATATTCTACTTATCAACATAATTAAAACCCAATAAATCTCTTATAACTTATACCAGATTATTAAGACAATACAAAATTTAATTAAACTTTTAGTCTGGATAGTTTATTGGTTCTTTCCAGTGGTTTGGTTTTATACTGCTAGTACTTGTACTTTGTCTCTAGGACTTACCAGTTCAGTGGCTTATGCAAGGCTATTGTAAGAAAATGAATTGTTCAAAATGTAATTAATAAATTGGTAAGTTTGAAAAGTGTGGTAGGTACTTTTGTACTAGAAAAACACTTAAGAAGACAATATAACATTAGTTTTTTATTTAAAACTCATAGTAATATCATCCCCGGGTCACGGGGGCAGTTTTTAAGTTTCTCTTTATTATTTTAGTTATTAACCTTTTGGTTCCACACCACTAAATAAATATTAGATATACTATACTTATTCCAATTTAAATATTAATTTTAACACTAATCAGCTTCAAAAACAATGCTTGCCGTAATTTTAAACCAAAACCAAAAATATACTCGCAATCCGAAACGTTTAAATACTCGCAGAAAATCTATTTAGGCTCATTTCAACAATGCAGTCATGATTATCGTCGGAAATTAATTCGATCGCCAAGTGTTAATCGCGTAATACATTAAACATGCCAACATCGAGTTGTATCACTTAATCGAATCAATAATCAGCTTTTCGTTTGCCCTCATCCCTTGTTTGGCTCAGACTGATTAACAATCGCCAATTTCATAAATGGACTATTTGCGATATGTCTGCATTTGTGATTGGAAATGCTTTGATTGTTATTTTTTATATTATGTACTCTGTGCTGTTACAATAGTGCATTTACTGAAAAATCCTGAATAAATGAAAAAAATAAGGAAAACATGCAATCATTTTTAATTGAGTAGTTAGATCTAACTAACAGATAACTACCAAACGACCGAGTCGACTATGTTGTCATTCCAAACTAAATTATATTTGTTTTTGAGATATCTGTCTTGTATACCCATGCAGTCTTTAGATTCACTCACTTGGAATTACATGGACCACTTTTTTAAGGGAAATTCAAGCAAAATTTGGACTCCCGTGCAAAATCTAAATTAAATTCAGACATTTAATCGAATTATGTTGTAATCATTCAGTAAAGTGTTCCATTCAATACTAGTGCGCACACTGACAAGCATATTTGATCAAAAAGGCTTTCAAGCGAAGCTTTCAAAAAGTGCAAAGTGAAAAAAAAAACAAGTACAGAGTAATTACAATTGCAAAAGCGAAACGCGTCGCATAGGGGCGTAAACAAAACGTTTTGTTTTACTTTTAATATCTCACTGGGCGACTTGAAAAGATCCTGCTGATTAAAAAAACTGTACCCTATATGTAGTCTATATTATTTTTGTTCTAGGGTCCTTTTGTTTGTTAGTTTATATCAGGACTTTATCAACAAAGGAAATGTAAGAACTCTTATATAATACCAGTAATTTAAATGCGCAGAAATAATAATTTAATAATATTGAACAACGACACAGGAAACGTTTTGCTTCCAGATATATTGTGATGATCAATAATATCCAAACAACATTCGATTTAGGATATTTCTTATGACTATAAATGACAGTTCAAAGACAAATTATCCAATTATATTAAAGTGACTCACAAATTAAAGTCAATGTACTCTTAACATGCACAACCATTGGAGCTTGCTTACAAAACATGTTTATTGCACGCCTAATAAACTAGCATTGGACTGCGAAATTAAAACGGTACCGACGTCTTTAGCCAAATGACTTCATGAGATGCTTTGCTTGTTTGAAATCTTTGCCAGAATTGATGAATTTGGTATTGTGGTACATTATATATTTTCAGTTAAAAATTATTTACAGTTGTGTAATAAAAGTTATGTAAGTAATCAGTCTTTACACATATTCTGTATAATATAAAAGCAATCATTACATTTATTTGCACATAACTGATTGCTAAACTCAATGTACTTTTGAGATTACCTACCTGTTGTAATTTTTTTAAATAAATTTATTGTTTCATTTCATTAATCTATTTTTTTCGAGTATTCAGGACTCAGGTTGCTACTACCTTACTAAATCAAGAATCTGCTCTTTCTGTGTGCGCCTGCGATACAAGTTCCATACTTAGTGCAGGGCTCACAGAGCACAAATTAACCTTTAAAACACTATACGCACAGCTATGTATTATTCTAAGGTTTCATGTAATCGTTTATGTAAATAAATTATTTGAATTTGAATTGAATTTTAATTTCTTTAAAGCTAAACAGGTCATAAAACTGAACATAGGTAAAGGCATTTAGAAGATAATAGGTAGAAAAAGAATGGTTTAGGTATTTTTTAAAAAGATAATCGAACACATTTTAGCAGTTTCAGAATGTTTGTCTGTTTATTTAAACGCTCATCACGCTAAAACGGATCGTCATGATTTTTGGTATGTGGGTAGTATGAAGTCTTGCAAGTGTCATTTGCTACTTTTTATCCCGAAATAATGCGAGCGAAGCCGCGAGCGTTCACTAGTTACTTACATATACAAGACATCATTTTGATGATGCACATAAGACATTATTATTTCTACCAAAGAGATTTCTTCCGTAAATGCATTCTGCTCCTCACCGCCTGCATGCATCGCATCACTTCATCCCTCCGCCATGGCCCACTAGATCTACTAATGGCCTGCAAATTCCTTTCATGCTTCAACCTCTATACATTTCCTCGAAACGGATGTTCAATGTTATTCTTTCTTTATAATATAAATGACTTGTCTAGTAAATTATTTTGGTATCTACTTATTTCATTTTGGTCTTTGTTTTTTGGAATATATTTAGGTTCTTCAATCGCATTTTTGTAACACATGGTACACACACTTGAAGTAATTAATTGTACGAGAAAACAAAAGAGAGATAGTTTCCCTTATATGTAGAAAATATATTTTTAGTACAGTGAAATTTCATGGACGGAACAATCTACAAGAAAATCCATTGATCGGTAATATAAGTATCTATGCAGAATAATAAAGCTAAGAAATCACATATCACTGGCTAAGAATAAGCGTTTTTTTTTCATTTTTAACCTTTTTTCAAAAACCTTCAATATCATATGGCTTATTTTAATAAAAGTAACCAGGCAACATGAAAAAAAAGCTAGCAACATGCAATATTTGTGTTACCAGTACTTTGAACAAACTTTAATATTTGGGCTCATCCGTCCAAAGCCGCGGGACAAACTCGCCGAGTAATCATCGGGTCTTGCCAACAGATTTGGAAGGATTTCGCTTTTTATTGCAACCCAGGTTGGAAGATTATGAAGTCAGTTTTGACCGAGTGAAGAGAAGATTTGCATGTTGAAAAACCGGGAGAACATTTTTGGATGTAAACCTTTATAATCTTCCTAATGTTATACTTTCGAAGAAATAGGTTGCGTCTTAATGCCGTGATCTTTTAAGTAAATTGTAAGTAAGTACGAGTATATGCTTCGAGTACGCCCCGTGTACCTAAAGGTAATGAATTTAAATGTAACTTGTAGTTTAATTATTTTTCTCCTTATTTCTTTTTATTTATCACATTTATGTATTGTTACTTATGTGTGTTATACCTTACAATTAAGCGACAGTTAATGAAAAACATATTTGGATGGGTGAACGACAATTACTTTTTGTGTGGGCGTTTTTATGGTTCGGAAATGACAGGTCAATCGCCGAATACAACTTAATCTTCAGTCCTTAATAAAGTGGTTAGAGAACTCTCAACTTTAAAAGTGTGTAGGTATAAGTAGATCGATAGTTTATATATAACTTTTATCGATTCACCAATTATGCAAATTTGAGACAAATTAAATTAAAAAAGCGACGTCGAATATCTTTCTCCTCGATTTATTTTTTAAAATTTACGAGGGACAAGAAATACGACCGGTTTCAACTTCCTTTTGAATGCTGTGCGAATCTAGTTTTAATGATTACAATGATACCGTTTTTTATTTTATTATAGTCATAATTTTTGTTGTTGGATATAGTCAATGCCATTTTTGTTTGGGAATTTGAACTGTTATAACGTCTTTTCTTTAAAATAGAGTTCTTCAGGAAAAAATAAAATTTAAAATTTTTGTTTCGGTGGGCTTTGTTATGAATTAGTTAATTGAGCTTTTCTTTGATTAGTATTTACAAACATTAACGATGAAGCTTTTATTATTATTAATGTCAATCATTGGAAGTAGTTTGTGTGCTTTGTACTATGACGCCTACTCAGGGACACCCATCTCTAAGGACGAGTTGAAAAGACGCGATAAAGCTAATCTAACTTTGTGAGTATAGATTTGTAAAATCATTAAAAATTTGTAGAACAATAGTCATTTTTAATTTTTAGTGTTGATATTATATAAAAAATATTTATGCAATACTCTATTTCTGTGCATGAAATATACAAAATGAAGTCCTGGTATTCTAATCAGGGTGTAAACATTTCGGAAAGAGAATAATCTTCTGTGTTCCATTTATATCGAGATACCTATATATATTGCAATATCGAGTACAGCACAGTGATCTGATAATAATTAAAATAGTACTTACAGTGAACTTGTAATTTGGTACGTATATTTCAACACCACTTACAGCCTTTATTAATTCTTATCCCACTGCTAGCCTTAACCTCCTTTTAGTGCCCAAAAAAATGAAATACCTAATTTGAAACTTTTTTCTGTTCCTCCCAGTTGGTGCGTGACCGAGCTGGAGCCCTGCGAGCCCTCCGAGGGGCGCCGCATCGATGGCACCTGCAACAACCTACAGCACCCCACCCGCGGCGGCGCACACACGCCCTTCTACAAGGTGCTGCCTTCGGTTTATGATAAAGGTAAGTAAGTAACTTTGTCTACGATTTAATAGAAGAAAACACTTGCTAGATTAGTATGTTTTTTTTCCTTTGTTGTATGATGCTAATGAACTCTGGTTTTGGTTGTCCTATGAATTGTGTAGTTTTTATTTACACTACATTCTCAATAATTTCCAAATTAACAACTAGGTTTATTTACATTATACTTGCACAAACAGCACAATGTGGAGCATACCTGAATGGACTGGACCTGACTGCTCACAAACAAAGCCGCCGGAACAGATTGCTTGCAAACTTGGCTTGAGGTTTTTATATTCAAAGCAACATGGGCCTAAAGGTAGAAAAATAACATGAATCACTTGAAAACCTCTTTGGGTCTTATTACAGACTTCCCGGTAGTAATGATATAAAATCTGTGTGACCAAGTTATCTCAGTTTTTTAATGGGAATATTCCCTCCTTCCTTTAGTCGCTTGCTCACTGCTGAGCATCGTGATGGTCCCGACCCACTTGGTGGACCAATAATCGCCATTTATGTCGATCCGTGGCTTCATGTATGGCTACACTTGCTTTCGAGCCAATATGTTGAGCCACTTGATCGGACCATCTAGTTGGGCTTCGACCTCTTGATCTTGTTCCTGCCATTTTTCCGGTCACTATGAGCTTCTCCAGATTGTCCGCTGGTTTCCGTGCGATATGCCCAAAGTACTGGAGTATTCGCTTCAGACATACGGCGGACATACGTTGTTTAATGTTCAGCTCTTTCAGGATTGAGGCATTTGTCCGAAAAGCGGTTCACGGAATGCGTAACATGCATAATGGGAATATAAATATACATAAAACATTATATCCCCCAGGTTTCGAGCCCCGTAAAGCTAAGTCCGGTCACCCGCTCCCCCTGGCCCGTCTCCTCCGCACGCGGCTGCTATCCGAGGGCCGAGTCCCCAGCCTGAGGTTCACACACCTGGCTCTCAACTACATCGTGTTCATGTCCGGGGATATCGTCTCGCAGCATGACACTGGTAAGTTTAATACTTGAAATGTACCCTTTATCTCTCTCTCTGTATCTTCCTTATTATCATCGTACTTGGTAGTGGTGCCGAGTTTCCTCTCATTTCTTCAATACTTTGACTTATCTTGGACGTTGGTACGATGACATATCCTGTCAGCTACTCCTGGCTTCGTAACCTTCTCTTTTTTACTAACTGTTTAACATAAATAATTAAATAAATAAATATTACGGGACATTCCACACAGCGCCATCTAGCCCCACACTGAGCAAACGCTTGCGTAGAGGGTACTAGATAATGGATGTAATACTTATATACTTTTCTTTTGTAAATACATACCTACCTATTATACACATTACCATCAATTTCTTTTTAATTTTTCCTATCTTGAAATTTGTACGATGTGATAAAGTTCTGGTTGCATATATTGCTGAGTGAGTGCCAAAAATTATATTGTCTGTGATAATAATAGTCAAAATACCCTTGTTT
This sequence comes from Macaria liturata, assembly GCA_964023185.1. Taxonomy (NCBI): domain Eukaryota; kingdom Metazoa; phylum Arthropoda; class Insecta; order Lepidoptera; family Geometridae; genus Macaria; species Macaria liturata. The sequence continues at coordinate 13,007,287 of OZ026811.1, read as the reverse complement.
AAATTAAAAGGGCATGTGAATATAAAACGATCAAGATGTGGTAAAAATTAAACAATGAGATGTGAAACAGATATTTAACTAATTAAAAATTAAATATACTTATGCCATGATAAAATATTTCATACGCTGACGTACTTAGTTATAATTAAACACACGTTCCTACACAATAATTATCTTTGTTCCTTTACAAGTTTGATATAAATCTACTTCCTAATACTTATACTCGTATTCACGGTTTAGTGACTACGACCCTGTAACTACGCAAAAAAAAAAACAGACCAAACTATCACACATTTACAAACATCTCACTTAGCAATCTTTTTTTTAACATCTATTGAGTTAAATTACTCTTGATCAATTATTGTAATCCTGCTGAAAGTATCAAGTCAAGGACTTTACGCAAATAATAACTCGGGTGGCATTTAGCGGCGTTTACATGAAACCTGTATGTTGATACAATCATTAAACTTTATCTTTATTACTCATACAAGAATTGCTTTATTTAATTTTTACTCATTCAGAAAAACTGTCTACAAGAGTATATGTAATAAATTTACGTCCTACCAGCGTATGACATACATAATAATAATAATTTTATTTAAAGATTTATTACAGTAAAAAAAACTTGGCACCATCGTTTGCTACCATCTTACGAAGTTACTTTTATACTCGTTACAATATATGTATGTATGAGTTTTAAAAGTTAGCCCGTAAATCCCGGCAAGGCAATCAATCGCCCGATAAATCTGTCACTCAGTCTGTGTCATCATAGCTTCTAAACAGATGAATACATTTTTAACAATTTATAATCATAGCTTCTGAGCGTGTAAACCGATTTTATACTCCTTTTCTTTCGTCGTCGCAGCAGAACAGAAAATCCGAATAGCCATTATAATCTCCTTTTCTCTTCCCCAGTAAAATACATCCACTGGAAGCCATACTGCTGCGCCGAGAAGGGTAAGTCTGATCGCGACTGCGTGCCCAACAAGATACCAGATGATGACCCTGTGCATCGCTTCTCAGACATCAGGTGTCTCAACATGACCCGCCCTGAGTCCTTCCAGTCGGTGGGCTGTGTGAAGAACGATACTGTGCCCGATAGGGTGAGGTGAATTTTAGTTTTTAGATACAGTCAAGTGTAATGCTTTGTTATTTAGCCAATAGAGGCAAACAATTTGATTGATTACGTTATGCATCCTAAAACGAACTAGTCTAAGATATATCTGTATATTCTTCGCTCTACAACGTACATACCTAGGTACGTTGTAGTTTTATTAATTTGGAAAATAACAAAAAAAATACCTGGTAAGGTTTACTACATCTTAAAATCATGATGTTACAAAATAATAACAAAAACGGACGTAAGTAAAAAATAACCTTATAGTTCTATTCTTATCTTATTATTTGTATTATTTGATGAGAAAAAAGATACAAAACAAACAATGTGATACGAAATTATTATAAATTCACGGTCTATAGCGTCTACTACATTTAGAATACTTAGTACCTTTGTAAATATACCAAATGTTTTCCTAGATCATTATCTTTTTAATCATAAAACAAAAGTATTTTTAATAATATTTGTGAGTCACATTTTTAGGGAATCATTGTTTTGTTAGACTCAAAAACTAAGCAAGATTGAGTAAAGAATTTTGTTAATACATTAGATACTTATCTTAACATGGACCTCACTGGACAACAAAATACATTAACTTAATTTTTTTTACATGACTCCCTGTTCCCCGCGGAATATAATCTTGCGATCTTCAAAGCTAGAGTAAATCGGTTCTTACTATGCACGCTACATCCTAGACCAGAATGATTGCTTACCATCAGGCGAATTACGGTCAAGTGCAAACCTATTCCATGTAAAAAAAATATACAAATATAGTTTTCAATTGGACATTTTCTTCCCATAAAACCCACAAAGAGACCTACTAATCCACAATTTTTATTCAGATTATATTTTTATACAGATATACTCTCAGATTTTCACTCATTATGAAAGTATTTTTTTTCAATATTTTTGTAGATAACATCCACCACCCCCTTAATGGACCTATCACCAGTATACGGATCTTCAGACAAGCTAGCCAAACTCAAAGTAAGGAAGTACGAAGGTGGTCTTCTCAAGTACGAGATCAGTAATGGCAAGATCTGGCCGCCGAGCGTGAAGACGCCGTTCAACTTCTGCTTCTTGAATGTTCGGCCGCAGGAAACTAGGTGTCATGACCATCGTGAGTAGTTGCTGTGGCATAATTTGAAAATAAAAACATAATAACATAATTTATGCTGACAAAGCGTGGGTAGCTTCAATAATATTTTTTGTAAGAGTGTACTTATTTTAACATGACCCTTGATATCGAGAAAGAAAGTTTTAAGTCGAGAGTGAATCGGTTCTAGGCAAGCGCGCTAGATCGGAAATTATAACGTCGCTTGACATCAGTAGTATCATAGTATCTAAACGGGGTTGTTAATTTACTACCTTTTTTTATTAATCACTGTATATTTTTTAGAGTAAAGCAGTGAATGTATTTTAAAAACCACAAAATTGCATAGTTTCCATAAATCCTAAACAAACATCGTTGGTCCTTCCTTACATACTAGACTAGATCAACACTTAAATAGTTTTACGTGCTTTGCTTCTAACAGTGCTTAGTGACAACTATATTTTTTTATCTACTATAGCATTGTAACACAGGATCCTTTGTGATACCTAGTACAAGGCTTAGTACACCAACGTAGTGCATGTTATTGACTGTGTTATACTTATACATTTTACGTAACACGTAAGTTTAAACAATAATAGATTTATTCATTTATTAATTAATTTTGTTATTTCAGCTGACGATGGCGTCAACGGCCTAGCCGGCATCAACATCATGATGATCTGGTTCTGGCGCCTTCACAACGAGATCGCATCTAACCTGGCCAGGGTCAACCCTTGCTGGGATGATGAGAAGCTGTTCCAGACAGCCAGGGACATTAACATTGCTATTGCCATGCAGATCTATTACTATGAGGTTATGCCTCTGCTTCTGGGTAAGTAAGATCGTTGTGTTGTAGATCTTTTTCTTATTAAAGGTGTCGTAATTATAATGATAATTCTCTTACAATCTTTCTGCATCGTCTATCTTAAACAAACACCATAAAAATTAAACATGAAGATAAATCGGCACAGGATGCTTTATTTATAGTTTGTGTTCTTGTAATGTCTTCAGATTTTTTCCCTCTTATATAACACTTATATGTTACTCCAAAGGATTTCAAACCAAAAAGTGCATTGCTTTGATTAATTAAGTATTTTCTTCAAGGTCGTGAAAACATGCATAAGTTCGGAGTAATCACACCATCGTTAGCGTTCCGTGACATTTACGACCCGAATGTCATTCCACAAGTTTCTCTGGAGTATCCCTACGTACTGCGATGGCTTCATACCATGCAAGAAGGAAGATGGAAGTAAGGATAGTCTTTACTGCATATAATTTAAGCACTCATTTTGTTCTTAATTGTAGTTCCCGGCTGTTTGTCTAGTACAGTAGTCGTTAAGCCATGTCAGAGGCCCATAAGGCGGCTTGATAAACTCTTGACACCAGAGCTGGCCACTCTCATTCGATAAGAATATATTTTTATTTGTATATGTATATGTTTCTGTTCCTTTGTCTGTTTTGCCTGCAGGCGTAAATTTTAAGATATGTCAGAAAAAAATAACAGAGTAAACAAATGACTAGAAACACATTATACTACTCTCATTGTTTTAGGATGTACGATCCCAAAGGCTACTATCTCAAGGAAGTTCCAATCGTGAATTTAACGCTGAGAACTGGTTTCTTCGACGTGGATGACAATATTGTCTACTTGACGCAAGGTTCCTTCAGGCAAGCGGCAGGTGCTGAGGATTATATTATAGATCCAGATGTAAGTATTATTGTGGCTAATGATAACAATTCTTCAAGTTGATGGTATAGAATAAAACCTTTTAATTCGAAAAGCTGGTCTATTGAGATTAACTAAGTAACAAAACGATCTTTGAAACTTTTAAACATATTTTTTTTAAATCCACAATGAAGCTTGTTTTAGTGACTCAAATAAATCTTGCAAATGACTTAACAAGTATATAAGTTATCTTGTACCCACGGCACAAGCGTTTGCTTAGTGTGGGGCTAGATGGCGCTGTTTGCAATGTCCCAGAAAATTTATTTATTTATTTATTATTTTCTTTCATTATAGGTTGCTGAGATTGGAATGGGTCCTCACCAGAAAGCATCAGACATCAGTACTAACGACGTCTCCAAAGCTCGTTACTTCGGATTCCAACCTTACATCAAATACAGGGAGTTCTGTTTCGGTAAACCAAGCAGGAGTTTTGAAGACTTGGAAGATATTATTGACCCTGAGGTATGGGAACTAAATTTAAGGAATGCTTAAAATTAAATCATGTTTATTAATTCATCATGTTCAGCAGCAACACACTGAAGTCTTTGTAGTTCTGTATTCTGTATTACTGTTTAGAAGAATAGAGTAAAATATTATCTTAATTATGTGGTAAGATGTCACCGAATATTATGATTCAATTGGTGTCATAGCTCAATCATTATTTTAAATAGGTTCAAATAATAACATTTGACGTAAATAACCAACAAAAACGCTCTAGGTAGTCGGTCAAGTAGCTCGCATAACATTGTCATTATTATTTGCAACTTCCCAAAAATAGTGAAAATAACCATTTGTTCAATATTAAACTAAAAGTGTTTAAATTGACAGAGACTAGAGATCCTGAAAGAGAACTACCAGCACGTGGAGGACATAGACCTGATGGCTGGCATCTGGGTGGAGAAGCACATCTTCGGAGGCCACGCACCTTCCACCTTCTTCTGCCTCGTGGCAGACCAGATGTTGAGGAACGTGGTGATGGACCGCCACTGGTATGAACGACCAGACAGGCCTAATGCTTTCAACTTCCGTGAGTATTTCGGGTTCTTTTTAACATAGAAAGGGTTTTTGCTTGATTGAAATTCACCTGATGGATAGATTGTGTTGTTTGCATAATATGGTTTTTCAGTTTTATTGCTGCTTATATTGATTTAACTGTATTTTTTTGTTAGAATAGTAGAGTTCTGCTAAATAGCCCGCCGAAATTCTAGATAAAATTTGCGTATACATACATATGTATGTATGTACATATAAATGTCTCTCGATCAAATTAATTTCTAACTTTATACCAAATTTTAAGTCTTAATCTATTCTTGATTTTATGAATATCTTACGTTTGCAGCGCAACTCTTGGAGATCAGAAAGACGACAATCGCGCGGTTCCTGTGCACCGTCGGCGACAGCGTCACTGAAATACAACCACAACCATTCCTAAGAGAAGGACCAGGGTATGTCATGTGGTTTATATTGCTCTTAAACAGCAATTGAAACAAATAAAAGCCAATAAAACCGAAAATATGGAAAATATTACTTACAACAATTAATTAATTTACTTTAGATTATACATTTGTTAAATTAAGTAGATATTGTTATGCTGTTTTTTTAATTGTATTAAATGAAACTCTGGAGAAATATATCGTGTTTTTCCGCTGCGACGAACAGAGTTTTTTCTCCAGAGTTTCATTTACAATGGATTTCCGCAAAGTAACGCCTGATTCAATATCTTATTTAATTGTTTTAAACATTTGCTTATTTCAAAAAGATTTTCCTACATTAAGGTTTATTCTGTGCAAAGATTGAAATGATTTATTAGCAGAATCTGTGTAGAAAACAGCAGTTTTTCCACGCATAGATAGATAGATAGATAGATAGAAAATTCTTTATTGCAACACACAATAATAATTACAAAGAAAGAAGAAAAAAATAATACATATGATAGTAAAGGTTAACATAATTATTTATATTATTGTGTTTACCTGTTTAGATACATATATAAGATTTTTTAATTCAATACTTTTTTATTTCAGGAACAAAATAACAAACTGCAAAGAATTCGGTCAGTTAGACTATTGGTTATGGAAAGACCCAACGTGTCCCGGCAACGTGGAGTGGCAAAAACTACACCAGTTCTGATAGATATTTATTAACATATAATTATCATAGCTTCTAATAATCATAAATGCCAATAAACTGTTATAGAACTGGTCGTTTTTATGTGGTTATTGAACTGTGTGGTTTTAATATGAAATTAGTAAGATTTAAGACGTAGTATTTTATGAGGCAATCGTAGTGTACGAATACTTTTGCCATAAAAAAAAAACAGTTTTAATATAACCAACTTTTGCAATCAATAGGATTGTTTTATGTTGTGATAATGTATCTCTCTTGAGTCGTATTTCCTCATGACTGAGGGTCGTGACTCCCCCGCGGAATTAATTCGTTAAGGGAGTTCTCTTGGGCAGATACATAGTAGTGGGCGCCCAGGTCCTTCTACGGAAGACACATGTCTTCGGATATTGTGGTCCTCAAACATGTCGGTTTCCTCACGATGTTTTCCTTCACCGTTAAGCGAGTACAAATCCACACTTAACTTGAAAATACAAGTCATTGGTGTAGGGCCGGATTCGAACCAGGATGCGTCTGGATGAAAAGCAGACACTGGAGCCGCTGAGCCACACTCGAAAAGTTGGGATCTCCCTTTTCCGACTTTTAACGATTTCCTACCCAATTTCACGCGTGAACAGCGCCAGGCCTTCGTTATCTGCAGAATAAAATTAATCTGAAAATATTCACTGTTAAAATTAGCTTAAAAGAGCGTTTACAAGCATTATTTAAAAAAAGTTTTTTTGCTACTTTTCATCAAATAAGTTTCAAAAGTAGTAATATGTTTTTTGTCTAACTTTCTCAATATGCCAAGTAGTTTTTTTTTTCATCCTAATTGGGTCCATAAACTAAATGGCAGAATTAGCAAAAATCATAGTGTCATAGTGTAAAGTATCATAGTGTGAATTCAAAAATACTTAATATTATTATGATGATAAACTTACCAAGGAGGAATTTGAACTTTTTGCTTTACCACAGCTATAAAAAAAACAGAACTTTTTACAATCATTATATAGTACACAGTGAAATATTATGTGTACGTATTAAACTTAGTTACTTATCAAAGCATTATAAAAGTGTAAATAGCCACCATGACTAGTCGTCTAACCTGTCGTCACTTGGTGCCAATTTGTGGTTGCGCCGATATAATTGGCTGCCCCTAATTAGTTGGCAAGGACTGACTGCAGGACGGTCTATTGTAGTCCTATATATGCGATTGTAGGTTGAAAATAGAGGTGACTAATAATGGTGTCTGGACACCAAATTCACATTTAGGTACAGTTACCAAACCTTATAAATGTACAATTGAACATACGAGTACATTATGTACTTGTTTAGAAGAATAGAGTAAAATATTATCTTAATTATGTGGTAAGATGTCACCGAATATTATGATTCAATTGGTGTCATAGCTCAATCATTATTTTAAATAGGTTCAAATAATAACATTTGACGTAAATAACCAACAAAAACGCTCTAGGTAGTCGGTCAAGTAGCTCGCGTAACATTGTCATTATTATTTGCAACTTCCCAAAAATAGTGAAAATAACCATTTGTTCAATATTAAACTAAAAGTGTTTAAATTGACAGAGACTAGAGATCCTGAAAGAGAACTACCAGCACGTGGAGGACATAGACCTGATGGGTGGCATCTGGGTGGAGAAGCACATCTTCGGAGGCCACGCACCTTCCACCTTCTTCTGCCTCGTGGCAGACCAGATGTTGAGGAACGTGGTGATGGACCGCCACTGGTATGAACGACCAGACAGGCCTAATGCTTTCAACTTCCGTGAGTATTTCGGGTTCTTTTTAATTCGGGTAATTAGTTGGCAAGGACTGACTGCAGGACGGTCTATTGTAGTCCTATATATGCGATTGTAGGTTGAAAATAGAGGTGACTAATAATGGTGTCTGGACACCAAATTCACATTTAGGTACAGTTACCAAACCTTATAAATGTACAATTGAACATACGAGTACATTATGTACTTGTATTAATGTGTAACATATATTTAAAAATACTATCTGTAAAATTTTACTATTATTTTCTGGGAAATCTTTTTTAGGTTTTATTTACTTTTATTTTGTACATACACATATGTAACACGTTTATGTATGTATTATCAAATCAAAGTAAGTAATAACACATGTAAACGTTATATATTTCGATCCCAACACTAAACTAGCAGAACAACAGAATAGAACGATAAAAAACAACCAATACGTGGAAAATTCCCACCATTTCGTTCAGCTCACGATTTATATCTAAAACAAGCAGTTAGCAAAAACAGAAATAGGCATCCATCAGTGACATCCGTGCCGTTTCCATGGCAACCTCCCCCGACCTACCCTACAAAGGAAAAACCTAATAAAAACACCCATATCATACACATTACACTTAACACTCACATCAACCTTAGGCCCTTAAAAATAAAGACTATAATTCAACTTTCCAAATCCCTAAACATTGGTAAACGTTTTAAGACTAAACGCATAAACAGGCTTCCCTCTGCACTTGTTTAGTAATACAATACTTTCGTATTTCAAAGGAAAAATTTGCGACGACAGTTTTATTATTTGAAGCATTATTTTTATTTTATTATGGTCTCTAGAGAGTGTGCTTCCTTCCTGGATTATACTAGAGGGTATGCAGATCGTTTATATTACGTACATAATTATATGCCTATATATTTACTTACTAGTGGATGGCTGCAACTTTACTCGCATTATTTCAGGATAAAAAGTAGCCTATTACATTTCTAAAATCTCAGACTACAAATTTACGAAAAATCATGGTGATCCGTTCAGCGGTTTTTGCGTGATGAGCTTTTAAAGAAACAGACAAACCGAGACACATATAAACAGATAGACAAAATGTCTATAAATTGTTGGAACGGCAATTCGAACTAACCCCCAAAAAAATTTTTAAAACATGTTCAATGTTGAAACTTTTGACCCTCTTCAGCTTTACTATATGTTTAGATAGACAGATTATCAAAAATACCGTTTTTGAGTGTTTTTAGCACAATTAAAAACCTGCTTTGGTAAATTATCTTTCTCAAATTTCTTTAATAATAATATGCTTGTGATCATGGTTTTACCAAAAATATGTATCATATTATTAAAAACACTTTAAAAATACCGACATAAAGATACATACATTAAAAATAAAAATAATTAAAAATTATACATTGATTCATAAGCCTCATTTTCCCCATTCCACGTCATTTAATTTCAATCCATTTTACATCACAGCAAACATGGTTCAAATTCGCATTTTCATAGAAAAATATGAAAAATAAAGCAAGCAACAATGGGATACAATCAGGCATCGGGGCGGAGGAAAAATGGCGAGGCAGTGCAACTGACGGCTGTCTGTACCATCCCGGCCTAGACTCGACACAATACATGTTAGTATTTTTATTCGGAGTACTGATGGTGTTATGTAAGATGTACCTTAACATCAGGCAGCCTGTAGTCAAACGCAAACCTAGGTTTCACACGTAATAAAAATAGGCTTACATAGATTAGAATAAAATTTGGTAATTAATAAACGCGTTGTTTACGCTTTGGTTGCACTTTTGCACACGACACTTAAGAGTTGAATTTGTTACATAATATTATGAAATTATGTAACAAATTCAACTCTTATCATCCTAACATCTTATCATCTTATCATGTGAATGTGTTGTGTGAATTTTGCTAATATACCTATATTAGATTCAGTTTCAAAATTCAGGGCTTTTTGGTAGCAAAATACGAATGTCTTCAAACTGACCCTTCATTCCTGTGACCGTTTTGTAACATTGAACTATATAGTAATATCTCAAATCTCAATGTTTTGTAACCCTTAGTCGTCCATATCATCAAATTTGGGTAACAGAGTAATATTGCTGGAATATTAGAAAATCCAATGATATATCATTTAATTCCGCCATTTGTACGGAAAATCTCTTGAAAAATGCATTGCAAACATCTCTTGTTATTTATAAATTTTACACGTTTTTACACATATCAACCTTCATAACAATCACTTCAATTAATTTAATTACACCCCCTGGCCACGTGGCTCGATCATTACAAACAGACTAGGGGTACATTGTATGTATGTGCAAATGACGACCGGACGCTAATGGCGATATGTGACAGATACAGACGCAATCATTGTTATAGGTAAATGTGTGTATCAGATAGAAAGACAGGGAAATTACTCACCTTAATACCTGTTGTGTTTTGATGAAAGAGTTAAATCCCAGTAAAACTATTTTATCTAACCCTAAAAATTACACATGACTATTTCTTAGATTCTTAGGGTTTAAGAAAGATATCGTGAGAAAAGCGAAATTCCCGAGGTCCATACTTAGTACTCGTCAAAAAACGTAATCATAAAATGATGCCGCGAGAGGCCATGACCATTCTGATACGAGCTACCATTAAGTGTAGTTCACAAACCATACCATTATTAAATCAAGAAAACTCTCATCGTAATTCCAGCGGCTGTGAGTGACGTAGGGTTTTTTCCCAGGTTTTGCCTGGGAAAAGGCTAATATCCAATAGCATTTTTATAAAACTCCAAATTACCTTATAAAAATAGCGTCATGTAACGGATGTGTCACATTTAGCTCATCGATATAGATGTCAATCGAGATAGTTGAAAGCTATCAGCATGCAGTGCGGTGTGTTGCTGCGACGGACGACTTTAAATGTGGCAAGGGGCAGTGCAGACGAGATACTTTAGTGTTCTGAATAGGAGACGAAGGCGAGTGATTTTTGTTGAAAAAATATTGGTTGATGTCTAGTCTAAGTATGCTAAGATGATATGTGACAGAGATATTTTGTTTTCTGTACACATCATTTTTGGTGGTCTGGTTACATTCTGGTTTAATTAAAAGATAAAGATAAAGAATCTTTATTGATAATGTAAAGTTGTAACATAGGTATAAGTACTAATATCATAGAATATGCTACACAAATTACAATATCTCGTCAAATTGAATTTATAACATTAAGTTTTAATAAAATTTTTGAAGTTACAATGTCAAGTTTTATTAATAACATACTTAATGAAAATTTTTGTTATTAAAAACATGTCAAACATAGGTAATAATAGGTATGTAATCATACAATATGTCAACTTAAATAAATCTTGGTACTGTCACAATTAGTAAGCTTAGTAAGTAGTGGGGCTATATGGCGCTGTGTGATATGTCCTGATATATGGATTTATTTATTTAATTACATTTATATACAATTTTTCCTTATAAACATAATCTTATGAATCTTGAAATAGTTATAGATAATTAAACGAGCATGAGTAAATTACAAATTTTAAAACCTTGAACTACATCCTTGATGTTTAGATGTAATGTATTTAATTATTTTTTTTATGTATTTTTATATTTTTTTAATGTATTTTTTTATGTATTACATGAATAGATTTCAAGAAATTAATCGCATGAAGTTTTATAAAAATATAATAAATCATCACTTAAATCTTTTGTTCATCACTGATAAGTTGCCCGTCTGTTCCATTGAGCACGTTTGCCTCACTGCCATCACTTACTGACATTATGTGTGTACTGCGTGTAGTCTGGCGTGTTTCCTATCGTTTGTTACTGATCGATGTGTTACGAGCTGCCATCGACAGGTGATGTGTGAACTGGATGACAATGTAATAAATACGTATTTTTTTCGGAATTACAAGCTATAGCTATGTATTGGGATTTGGCAGTAACAAGACGTATTAGGGACATTGTAAGCGGCCTCAATTTATTATACACGTGAAGGTGCAAATAATATAAGACTGGTTATTTTTCTATGATTTTATTAATATAGAATCATCATCAATTATTCATCCTTCTATGAATACAACATATAGGCTCATTTCATACAAACTTACGAAATTTTCAGAGTCATTGTTACATTACAAGCCTTTACAAAACCAAAGAACATTTTTTTTTGTAAAATTTGAATCAATACGATATTATTGATACCTTACCTACATGACTCGTTTTTAAACTGTAAAAGGAAATCATCAAAATATTCATACCCAGTAAAATACCGCCAGTCGGAATCCATCACCAATGTGTGAGTTGCGATTTAATTTCAAAATGGCGTCAGGTGCGCTCAAAAGCTTTCTAACTTTTCTATTAGTAACTTTCGGAGTGATTTATGAATGTTAAAGGCTTTTGATGATTTAGGAAATATGTGAGTTTAGAAACCGGTAAAAGGGATGCTAAGCTACTTGAGTTTTGCTTGAAATTATAACTTTTTAAAACAAAGTTAATTATTAGGGAGGTGCTATCTTTCCATGGTGGTTCACTGGTTCAAAATATAGGCAAAATATTTTTTTTAAACCAGGATCGTATAAAAATACCTCATAATTTGAAATATAATAAATATATCATTTTATAAATATAATATAATTTACAAAACTAACTCAAAATTGGACATAAAATTGTTAATTTGTAAGCCACAATTATTTCAGCTTATTAGCCACAATTATTTTCTTGAATTTGAAACTTTATGAAATAAGGAAATGTTTTTCGTTGCTCCCCATTAGAAAAACGACTTAGTTTTATTTTAAACTAGCAGTAACAGGAACCTATATCTCCTTCATACCTAAAGAACGAGAAATCACTAAAACACTTCCCTTCTCCATACCTACTGCTACCATTATGATAATGCAACACATAAAGGTATGCATAACAATTCCGTAGCTCATCTGCGTAAAGCTATAAATACTCTGAATGGAAATCCATTTGGACCAGGAAGTACGGACCATGGGTCTTCCACGCGAGGTGTTTTAATTTCCGTTGGAAAATCGGGAACTGGGGCCTTTTGGACCGTCAGGTACTAGATTATATAATGGTGGTGGGAAAAGTTGGGAATTCAATTAATGTTAGTCCTTTCTCCACTTATGTGGGTGCCATTCTTATGTTAGCAAAGAAATTAATTTTAAGAAAGAAATAAAAATAAATATTGTATGTAATAGTGTCTCATATAATCTGAGAATTAATAAAACGATACTTTTACTCGAATTTCACACCCTTCTAAAGGTATATCTGAAAATCTCTTGAAATTGCTGATTCGTCTAATACATAGAATAAATTATATTATTATTAGGAACAAGTACCTACATACTAAAGATATCCTAGAAACTTCCTAGCAATAATCTGGATTAACAGTTTCGAGGTTTACGAATTATTTCATTAGTATGATGAAATATTATGATTACAAAGAACATTCCAAAAAATATCTCATACATTTGGAAGTATCTTCCAGAGATGAGTTAAGCTCAGTAAACAAATTAAGAATCCCGGAAGTAATTAAGGCCAATTTATTGGTAATTCGAGGAGCATGAGTAAACCCTGCTGAGATGTTTATTATATTCAACCTACGAATAACTATATCATAGAACGGTAACTTATTTCAAATGTTGGGTCCGATCATCATTATCATCCACAGCCCTTGGGATCCCACTGCTGGGTATAGGCTTCCCTTTGTATGTGCCATCTGTGTCAATCTTGTGCAGACCTCATCCAGGTTGGACCCTCGATTTTAACGATCCGACATGCTTTCATTTTATTATACTTCACTCACACCAAATTTTTTTTTTATCGTAATTTGTCCTCAATGATATAAATAGTTAAACTTTTTGTCATGAGGAGTGTCGATTATGCTACTATTTAATGTCAGACTTTACGACTCAAACTTAAGACCCTGCCCACCGAATGCTTCTACTGGTTGAGTACGTCTCAACCAATGAAAGCATTTTTAGCTCAGTAACGTTTCTATGGTATTATTTATTCGCAGTATTCTACGTACGCTTGTGGTTGGAATTTATATGACACGACGGGATGGGCCTTAAATGTGTTTGTGATATTCCTTAGGTAAGAGCTTAGTTAGACGTTGGGATTGTTTATGTGTAGTCTTAATAGATATCTGGTTTAAGATTTTAAACAAAACATAATGTTTTTTAAGGTTAAAAAGTATTAAATGTGATTTTGAAGCCTTTTTATGTAGGGTCTTTATAAATGGTTTACAAATTACAATATAGTGTTTCTTTTTCTGAGTGGGTATACATACATACTTATATGATGTTATAGCCCTTTTTTTTCTCTCTTGACTAATGTGACTGGCAATAATGTAATGTAAAAATAATGTTGATACAGTTACATTATTGATATTAATATTCTTAATAAAAACATGTAACAAATTAACTACCAAATTTAAACCTTAAAGAAAACATGACTCTGTCCATAAGTAACCAATCAGACAAGCTACTTATAAAATAATGTAGCACAACCCACAGGATTACACTAGTATACAATATGAAGGAGATATTAATATTTTTACGAGGCACATGACATGGAATGGGCGTCCACTGCACCGAGTTGCTGAACTATATTGGATGCGATCCAACGTAATGACATATACTTTCAGGAACTATTCAATTCAATAAACTTTGCATCGTAAATATTGTGCGATGTTAAAAGTTGTCGTATCATGAATTTTTATTTCTATAAAAGTTTGACGTTTGCTTCGTATATAATTGTAGTATACCGTGTAATGTAAATCGAAGAGATTCTTCTTATCTAAGGAAAACCACATTTGGAAGACCACGACATCCAGAGGTTTTCCTTTTTTGTCAGTCCGCGGAAGCTATGCACCGATGACGATGGCCCTGCCCATCTTTGATTTGGTTGGGAATCAGCACAGTAATGAAAAATACTACATATCTTAATTGTAATAACCGGCTACGTTAATAATTATGTCGAAAATTAGCTTGACATGTTTCGGAACACTACGGGTTCCATCATCACGAGCGCGCGTCCCGGTTACAATTAAATTAAATAATGCCTTATGGGCATCTTATGGGAGCTATAGTACAGTGAATACTACATAATATTTCAAGATGCTAAAAAACCAGCACTCTCAGTAATGTTGCATACTGCTATATAATGATATTTCAAAAACAAATAAAGATGTAAAGGTATGTATGTATAGTACTCGTATGATTAAAATACTCTCCTGATTTACTCCTCGCAGGTTATGAGAACCGTCCATTTATCTCTCACACACACTCACTGACTGTAACTAGCTCTGTGGCTTCAGGAGTGAATGATGGCTATATTACTTGGAAACCGAGCTGTGTCGGTCTGCAGAACAACTTATTAATAAATAACAATTTGCTGGTGGCTATCCGGTCTTGTACGAGTGAGGTTGCAATTTTTTAATTAATGGTATACCAACCAATGTATTGGTTTGTATAATAATATTTTAAAAATTGCTGGCGTCTCTTGTGACTATTCTTTTTTTGCGTAATTGTCAATGAATGTCCCTTCACCCGATATACTGGTGGACCGATAGAGGATCTAGTCACCCTTAGTGGCAAAGCCAAAAAGTGGCTGTTTTTTTTTTTCATTTCGGTTTTATATTATGACACAGAAAAATATTACAAAAAGATATAAAAATCAGCATTTTAATAACCTACGCCTGCATTCATGTTAATATCAGCACATCCTGTCAAATATTCAACACTTTAGTTATACATTACTCAAGAATACGTGTACATAATTACTTAAGAGCTTAAGTATCGTCAATGACCTTGAGCGTTTGACGCCTAACTAGTATAATACGCCATCTAGTGATCAACGGTCACAGCTCGTGAACACCGAGCTAGCTGTTGTCAAGGAATAAACGAAATCAGATGGGACTGATTGAAAAACTTTCTTTGCCTACAATGTTACTTACTCGGTGATGTTTTGTCGGTTAAATTATTAATGGTACTTGGTATTTAATTTATATGGTTTCTACCTATTTATTTATATGGTACTTGGTATTTTTAATTTAGTTTAATTATTAATAAATAGTACAATATTGTTATAAAAATAACTTGTTAAAATGAATTGTAAAGAAAAAGTACATAGATTAAAAGTGATAAACTATAAACCTGCAGGTTTGCCCAATCGACGGCATGCAATTTTTTTTTATGCGATACTAATACATATGCTGAAGGCTGAGTATCACAATCACTTTGGCATCAGACCTTGGAGTACCACAAGGGATCTCGAGAACTATAAGAGATAGCGGGTGGATGCTTGAACTAAATATGATGAGAACTGGTTGTTAGTATAGGATCATACGAAATCATCATCATCTTCAGCCAGCTTTCTACTGCATTCAATCTCTATATATTTTATCCGTTCGATAGTTTCTGATTTTTTACAACTTCAAGACATTTTGACTACATTTTTCATCATCATCATCATCATCATCATCATCATCATCATCATCTACAGCCCTAAACAAATTGGATTCGAGTTTTTTCAATATATTATATCCTACCGAGTTTGATGATAAGTTTGCGTTTCCAAATCCATATGACGATAAAGTTGCATATGACTACCGAGATCATTCAAAGTCACAGATAATCAAACATCATCATCATTCTCAGCCCACTTTTTACCGCATTTTATCTCTTTACCCTTGTGGGTCCAGAATGTATAGAATAAATGAAAAGTTGGTGATAGGTGGAATTGACCTTGGAGTACCAAAGGGATCTCGAAAACTATAAGAGATAGCGGGTTGGTGCTTGAACTAAATATGATGAAAACTGGTGGCATGTGTCGGATTATACAAAATCATCATCATCCTAAACCAACTTTCTATTGCATTTAATCTCTATGTATATTTTATCCGTTTGATAGTCACAGATTTTTTACAACTTCGAGACATTTTGAAAAAATATTTCATCATCATCATCTACAGCCCTAAACAAATTGGACAAGAGTTTTTTTTTAATATCTAACCTACCGAGATTGATGATTAGTTTGCGTTTTCAAGCCCATATGGAGATTTAGTTGCATTCAACTGCCTTGGTCATTTAAGTCACAGATTATCTGACATCATCATCATCCTCAGCCCACTTTTTACCGCATTTTATCTCTTTACCCCTTTTCTAGCGCCAATTTTTTTTTTGTGCAGTAGGTACTTATACAAATACTATTTCTTATACAAAAAATTATAAGTCCAAGACAGTCAAATAAAACGCTGGGCCGCTTTGGCGACCCCAAAAATACTAGTATTATTTATATATTGGATAGCTATTTTAAAAAGTTACTGAACAGATTCGATTTTGGATAAAATCATGTTCAAGTGAGTTACCAAATAAGAGATAGATAGATAGTTATAGAAAACTCTTTATTGTTTACTTTACACTAAATTAACAATCATGAAATTTCAGCCTACGACATAAACACAAACTAATGAAAAAGTGGGAAACAAAGAAAGAAGGGAGAATATTTAATGCTTATGTAATAACTTTATTGACAACACTATGTAAGAGTACACAAAATACGCTAAACGTACTCAACTATTGCAAACAGAGCAAAAAAAATACGGACTGGATACAGACAGCGGAGGATTAGTAATAGGGTTCCGTGTTCATTCATGTACCTATATACTGTACTGAGAGCATGAAGGTTGCGATTGATCGTGTGACTGTTCGTTTTCTTGTTTTGGTTTTTTATTTTCTTTGTTAATAATGATCTTTTTAGTCGTTAATTGTTTTTTCAGCTTTGCTTCTATTATGTATTGTGGTTCTCTTATTGGCAGATTTCTTGGGTGCCGCGGGTCTATTATTTCTATAGGGCAATACACAATCTTCATAAAAAGTTATCAATTTGGGTTTCATAAAATTTTCACATATTTTTCCTAAAACCGAACTAGAAAGAAAGAAATAATGGAAAACGTGGAAAAAACGGGGAAATTATTCATCTTTGAGGGCTATCGTTGCATGCGCTGCGAAAACGGTTCAAGATATCACAAAAATATGTATGAAAGAATTATTTCTCTTAAAATAATCTAACAAAATGTCCTCAACAATATATGTCTATCTTTTAAGGTTAACTCACTAGAACCGTTTTTTTGGTAATAACTATTCCACGCGGACGAAGTCGCGGGCACCAGCTAGTGTTATATAAATATCATTCTTATTAACGTAACAAATCTTGTAATCTTTGTATTTACTTTGACACCAGCAATACACCTTTTAACCGAACATAAACATAAATTGCGGGTAAAAAAATAATAGGTCTTTAACTATGAAATTGCCGATTTGTATGACGAAATTGAGAAAAATGATGAACAGATATACCTACCTACATAGATGCAATTGATAACTAAAGTTAGATGGAAAAAAAACTATGCACTACGTATATCAATTTCTCAAAAACAGTGTATATGATAAAAATATACCTAGTTAAAGTAGTGAAACCGACGACACATTGAAAGAGGTGTTTTCAATGACTTCCCTATAAGTAATATGCACTAGTAATACATTTTTTTTTTATCTAAAAGGTACATAATTCAACAATTGATACAATAAATATTGAATTTGGAAAAAATATAGCTGTACTTAAAAGTTACAAACAGATTAAAATGTAAGAAAAAAACGGCAATTTTATGGGTAAAGACCTATTATTATTTGGATTGAATAAGACTCACTCGAGTCGAGTTGTGACGTCAGGCGTTGGCGAACAAAAGAATCGGCATGTCGTGGCGTAACAACCATGAGCGCACGCGACTTGCGGCCGCTCGCCGCGCCTGCCGCCCGATCCGATACCTGCTGGTAAGGCGTATAGGACGATTCGCGCGACGCGGCAACTATTAAATCGCGTACGCCCGTGCATTGTGGCACAGCCTAATCTTTGCACTCAAGAAAGATAATGGTTTAAAAAAATGGACGTGTAAACTTACCAATAAATGAGTTATGAGTTATGAGTTTTGAGTTTTGAGTTATGAGAAGTTTGTAACAATATGTATCGATAAAAGGTAAGTTTGACTTTCGAGATTTACATAATGTATTGACTAATTTATTTTTACTTTGGGAATTTTAATATAAATAGGTACCTAATTTTTTTCTGATAACTTGTAGATATAGACGTGAATTCTTGGAAGACCTATCATATCATGTAAATTAAACAAAAAATATTTTTTTTTCTTACTCTCACTCTTTTTTTTGCTTATAAAAAATATAGGCACATATTTGTAGGCAAAACAATTTACTACATATTATGTCTTAAACAATTTTTTTTGTAATATTTCAATGGACTAAAATGTCTGTTCTGTACGCGACACGAATTCACATCTACAACTATATTTACAAAATCACTTTTACTGAAGTCACTAAAAACTAACAAAATATCTTAAATAACTATATTTAGGAATTGTCTCTGTCAATTTAAACAATGTTTAATTAATAAATTGGGTTTAAAAGGAGAAAAAATTCGAAAATGTTCGGTCGGGAGACCGAATACGTCCACCCTTCGCAAGTTGCTAGAGCAGACTGACCCGCCCCCCGCCAAGGGCCGCGCGGGTGTCAGGCAATCAGAAAACCACAAAATAACACAAAACTCACAAAATTAGGGCTGTAAAAAATAATGTTGGCGATCATTTTGAAGAGTTTTACATTTCATATCTGATGGTGTAAACATATTTTGCAATGCTATCTTCCATCACAAGTTTTGACAAGATATGGGAATAAAAAATGCTTTCACTAAATTTTTTTTTTTTTTGCAATAGAAGCTTGTAATTCATACTTTTTTGGCAACATTTATTAGACTAAAATATGTTCTATTTGATAATATTTTTTATAAGTTGGTAGGAATTCTCCAATCTTCACACATATGAGTTAAATGTACCCATTTAGCGAATCTTAAAGGCTTAACTTAACAGAACGCGCAGACTGCTTAAATTGTAACTCATTTACAATTAAGCCTACGAGATTCCACATTATGTATTCAGGGGCTAAAACTATTTGCATAAGGTAACATATTATGCTGCGCGTTAACTAACTATGGGTAGCTATTAACTCGCTATATTGGCTGTGTATGTCTAATGAATCCACATTTGAAAGTCAATGACGGCGGGATATAGACGCGGGTTAATATTATTGAAAAAGGAATAAGGCTACACAGCCCTTATTGTTTTCTATGGTGTTCATTTGAGTCAGCAAATTAAAAAAAACATTAATAAACAGTTACTGTAAATAAAACATGTAAGATTTAAAAAAAAACCTATCTTCAGGTCACACCTTCGACTATAAAATCACTTAGGATGTAAAGTGAAACAATCCTTTTAGATGGAAATAGCAGTATCACACGTATATGGCATAATGGTCATAATCTTCTGAATAAATATGACTTGAATCGATGTTGTTTTAATAGTAACGTATGGTGGCACAGCCTTTTTAAAAATGTTATTTAAGTAACAAACAAACAAATAGACAGTAAAAGATTAAGGGCACTGGAAATTTCAGAATTAAATCAAGAAAAATAAACAAAAAAGTCCTAAGAAACGACAGAAATAAATAAGAAAGCGCAGTCAATCGATGGACATTACAAATTTATGTTATTTCGTTTGCAACCCTTGTTTTTCCGGGAAATTGCGATCATCCCTCGCAAGGAGGGCGCATTATACAAACTGCGTCCATATTGTAAACACTGGAGAAATGGATTCTTTTCAAATGCAGGCTTTTTTATACACGGAGCTAGATTAGTGATTTGTATAGTCTTCTATGTTTTAGATTAGAAGCGTAGAACTTATCAGCCAATCAAATATGTTCTGTGTTGGTATATTGGAAAACATCCCATGTAAAATACTTAGTACCCGTACAACCTTTAGAAAATACCGTTAGTAACGTATCAGTTTTGCATTGCACTGAAATCAAATAAAATAACCAAAATATTACAGTACTACACTGTAATATTTTGGTTAAAACATTTGGTTTTGTAGTTTGACTTAACATGTTTGAGTATTTTACCGATTTGAGGATATTACAATATAAAAGTTTTATTGTTCTAGTGACTGCGTCTAATAATCTCGTTCGACGCGTTTGTAATTTCATAAAACTCTAAATAAAGCGTCCATTATTAATTCCCGTTTGATGTACCGGAATAAACAAGAATGCGCTATTCCGATAAAACTTTTTTCGATTTCTCGTTTCTGCAATATTAATGTATCTTAGGGGAAGGAATGAGGGATCTGTGTTTTAATTTTGTTATTTTTAGAGTATTATATTAGTTACCTATAATTATTTGGCAAAGTAGTAACATAAAAAAGTCCTAAAATTATTGTAGAGCGCTCAAGAACTACATGTATAAATAGCATAAACACAATAGATAGGAACTCTAATAAAATAATCTCTTTAGTAAAATAATCTCAATCATTGCCATCACGTTTTGTTCATATAAATATTAATTGTGATGAGAATACAAACCTCTTAAAAACGAGATAAAGAGTTACTCCGCTTCTTCTACTATCAGAACTTTATTCAAAAATAGAACACATTCCAAATATAAATTACGAATAACCGTTATGTAACTGACATTTATCTCCTTTGCCCCATTGAGTCCATTAGGGACGCATTTCGAATGCATTAAAAACATTCAAAACAAAAGAGTGGAATAGGACTTTATGGCACTTATTTTGGGATGTTTGTGAGCCTTCAACATAAAGTGTAGCCTAGTGTGATAACGGAGATGACAGGGATTTATTGACATAATCAAACATAAAATGTACTTAATTACTTGAAAAGACAGGCTAGCTTTTTCTTGATAATGGTCTACGTTTGTACTAATAAGCTAGTATTCTATTTTTGTGGATGACTTAGACTTAGAATTGTAACAAACTAACTCCTAGTTCACACTTTATCAACTTATCCCTTTTACTACCTTCACACAAACTGGTGTGTCTAGTTAAATGTGAACCTATACCAAATATAACATTTACAGATACTCACTTTCACTTAAATAACTTTGATGCAATAATAATAAGCACACAGTTTACATAACAAATCAATCAAAAGCCCCTCTCATCAAATAAAACAAAACAGCACCACAGTAACGCGATATTACCGAAATTTGATAATCTGCCTCTGAAGAAAGAATACTCCCGCATTATGGTCTCAAATTTCATTCACATCTTTATATAATAAACAATAAGGCCCAATATCGCTTAACCATTTGACTCAACCCGGAAAACTCAAAGACCGTAGAGATAGACCGTATTAGTTTTTCCCACGTTGCTTTATATCACATCAAACATTCTGCCAAGCATTTATGGTAATAGAAAAAAAAGAAATTATCGTTGGCTACTTTGCATAATCCACGAATGACAGCCTGACATTAAGTTGTCTGTTTACATTGCTAACATGTAACAGCACAATTTGACAGAAAATCAACCGTATTGTTATAGGAATAAGAGTTTCTTCAAATGGAATTTGAATTTGGTAAGATATTTAACGGTCACGCAAGTGATGTGACAGAGTAAGCGCTCGATTTTTGTTTATTTTCTTTTTATCGCTGTGCAGTTGTTTTGATTGCGCGCAGTTTGAGTATTTATGTGCTACTAGTTATGCGGGAACCTTGTGTGAATCACTTGGCTATGGAGGTCAAATTTCAATTATTTGAATTTGATTGAATATGGAACTAAGAAATTTTATACTCTGAAAATTTGTTTCGGGTAGTAATCAAACCAATTTTACTACCTATACTTTGTAAATAATTTAGTTTATTTTAACATGGAATAAGCCCACTTGGATGAGGTCTGCAAAAGATCGACGCAGCTGGCACAATCAAAGAGGCTATGCCCAGCAGTGGGATAGAGAAGGCTGTGGATGATGATGATGATGAAGCCCACTTTTAACTACAGCCTGCCTGATGTTAAGCGACACTGTTTAGTTGATTCGCTTATATAATTATAATTTGAAGTTATGTTTTTCTGCAAAACATTTACACCAAATTAAAAAGTAACATAAACCCTTTTTGCCAGAAAATTTCAAAATATTGTCTAAAAATTTCTGTAATTGATTAATTTCTTACCACTTCCACATTCCTCGCAAAATAAGGCAACCAATAATCACTTCCAACTTAGTATCGGATATATCACTCGGTGTGATTTCCTTTACACTCGATACAGGCGTACGCGCAGGCGCTGCCAATTAGCGGCGGGAGTGACAAATGTACTCGATGTAGCGCGGTATGACACATTGCAGGGTAATGTCGGGGGCTGAGCTTTGAGAAGTTGAGTATATTGAGTCTTTTGGACATCAGTAAAACTTTATATCATCAAAAAATATCACACACAATGATTTAAAAGTGAAGCTTTCACTTTTTTTTAAATTATTTTTTAGAGTGTAAAATTGTGATATGTGAATTATGTTAATTTGACATATACATATATAATAGTTGTTCACTTTCTTATGTTAGTAATCTTTGTTTATTTGTTGGCCTGTTTGTTCCTCTTTGCTTTAGAAAGACGGATCATGGTGATTATTGTTAAGCCGTAGTCGTCCCGGAAGTGACAAACACTACTTTCCATAAGAAAAAACGCAAATGTACTACGAATAAAAAAATAGTTACATTATAAATTGACCAACTTTTTTACACCTTTAGCTTTAGCTTTTAGCTTGAAGGTCTTAACCTTCAAGCTTTTCCCACTGGTTGTTCAAACCCATATCAGCTTCCATATTTAAAACAGCAAAAAATCACCTAAACGCATCCAATAACCATTTTGTCGTCCCCAGTACTTACGCACGCCCCGTCTCCCGAGACAAATGGCCAAATCTCAAACTGTATGTATGCAACAGACGACCAGGAGCAAAGCGACATTTAGTTTTAATTTAACCTCCCGGATACTTGGGCAACGAATGAGTGTGGGTTTCATTGTTGAGGTGAGGTTACACGAATTTTGGATACTTTTTTTTGCCACACCTACACTATGGGTTTTCTCAACACCGACCGAAAATTCTGCGAAGCTTAGAAACGAGTTTGATTTTTTTTGCCTGGCTAGGAGTCGACCGTGGCCTAACAGTTAAAGCCGACAGAGCGTATAGATGGAAAAAGAGGGCTTGATTCCTGTCGGTCGTAATTGTTTTCTCTAATAAGTTTATATACTTTTTTTTATCCTGGATGTGACGCTGCTTTTATGCACGTTTTTTAAACATTCAACCACGGTCTGAGTTACGATACAGACAATTATAATTATTCTGAAAAAATAAACCTTATGAAAATTTAAAAAAAAACTATAGAATATTATCCATTAGATCGGTATTTATGTTATTGAGAACCGATATAATCACAGTGCAATTTAAATTCAATATTTTTATTTCCGGTGAATCCCAGCCTTAACTTTAATTCGACTCAAGCGGTGTTACCCGCGAATGTCTAAATAAAGTTAACACAATACACAATTTTGTGAACATTTCTCGTAAATTTCGCGCTGCGATTTGAATTTATTTCGTGTCCGAAATGAGAAATTGGTACGGAATGAGAATTAAGTGGTTAAGTGTCAGCGGAACATGTTGTTTTGTGACGTTCTTTGATTAAGAAAAAATAAACTTTTATACCTAACCCATTTGAACAATAACAGGTATGTTATGTTTGAGTGTTTTTAAAAGGTATGTGTGTGTAATATCTTAGTTATCTATTCTAACACTTTAAAACCCAGTCTTACATTAAAATGAATGTTCACACCTATTTCTTACTATTAACATACTTTAGAAATCTTTTTGAGCATCTATGTAACCTCTTAAAAATATGTTGACTTTTGTTTTTAAAGAATACTTATCTGGCAAGCAAAAAAAGGAAAGTCCGAAAAGAATCGTCCCAAAACTTTTAATCCGGATCCTCAGTATCGGCGAACTGTGGAACAGTGTACATAGAAACCAACATAGATATAGCACGTGGATAAAATTAGAACTAAATATTCTAATCAGAATATTATGTTTTTTTTTTACTAAAACTGGTTTGCACTTGGCCATAGTTTGCCTGATGGTAAGCAAAGGCTATGCCCAAAGATGGAGCGTGATTACCCGTTAAGAACCGATTCACTCTTGCTTTGAAGATCGCTGGATCAGGCACTACTATTAAGCGTAAGTGCTGCCATCTATCACGAGCAGTTATGTTGCGAAAAGTCTACAGTACAAACTCTGCTCGGATTTTTTCCTACAATTAACTTTAATTAAATCCGTATCATTCGGTGCTGAATCGCGGAGTTTCACAACTTTTCCCGGGATTTCTTGCGCTAATTAAAAAAGCGGGCTTTAAAATTTTCAAATGTCGGTTACATTTTGCGCCGACGAGATGACTGCCGTTGACAGTTTTTTTTTTATGATGGAATTGTTTTTAGCTGCTTTTCCTTGAGCATTGTTCTTGTTAGTGAAAGTTTTAAAAGAAAATTTTGACATAATTTACGTTGGTAACATGGATCGACGTAAAATCTGTTAAAATAATGAATAAAATATTCGAACTTACTTACTTACTGTAATCATTTTACACTTAATGAAACTTACTAGATATTTCACTAACCTCGTCATTTAAGTACAAAAGTTGCCATTAAATCAAACCACAGCCAAGTACTGTTAGAAAAATCACAAAACCCATGCAAAAAACATAGCTACTTAGATAAGTTTTATACGAGAACCTTTTTTCAATCTCTACTAAAACTTGTAAAGAATGTCACAATAAACATTTCGCTACCGGTGTCCAATAGGGCCTGCCATCGCAACGTCCCAAGTGGCCCCTTATGAGTCTCGTAGACATTTCTAATAGCCCTTAAGTCCTCTTGAATGAAGCAAACAGTTTTATGCCATTGTCCATTTTACTCGAGTTTGTTATTTGTCAACAAACTTCTTTTGTGCAGTCTAGTGAAATCAATATGAATCATATTGTCCTAAAGATAAGGGTTATGATAACGGTCTGTGTGCAATTGTTTTTCGTCCGTGCCGTTTCCATAGTTACCGTGGCTAGTCGCCAATCTTTGTGAATCTGATATCAAACAATTTTACACTTAATACTTCGATAATAAGGTTAGTTTTTGAATGGAATGTGATGGTAGGATTATTTTTCTAAAGTAGGAATATTTTCTACAATTGAATTTCTTCTCGTATTTAGTTACAGTCTATGAACAGTTATTGACATTTGCAAGTCTTCTATGAATTTCCTAGCCACACGTATAAAAATAAGACTTTGCGCAAAGGTCTTATTTCATTTTGCTGCCTCACTCTCTCTCTGTCTCTCTCTTACACACACACACACACTCACACACACATACACACACACACACACACACACACATACACACTCGCATCTTAGACTACAGTGGTGCTTAACATAAGGCAGGCTGTTGTTAAAGAAAAGCCTATTCCGTGTTAAAATAACACTAATTTCTTATAATGGTTTGCTAACAAAAATATTTTAGCAAATTGACTCGTTTTTTCGTGATTATAACTGTCAAGTGAAAACTGATTGGAGTTTTAGTAAAATTATAATTACAACGTATCAAATTAAAACGAAGTCTATCTATTTAGTTACATAGTCTCACAAAGTCTTTAGTTACACGGGTGATTTGCAAACTTTTGACAAAATATAAAGTACGCCTTTCTCATATGAATCTACAATTATATTATTTCCACAGCCTTGTACGATGCCTACAGTTTTTCAACCCGGGCCATATTTCAGCGAAACTGTGCCAGTGCAATATATTTCAATCTTTCTCTATTTTTACACAATGTTATGAGAATAAATCGCAATGGAGGGTAACTCAGTATAGCTTGATACTACACAAAAGTGCTCTAAAGGGATGTTCATATTTGAGCTTTTGTGCTGGCATCATTTGTGGAGATACAAAACTGTTATATATTGGTTTTGATAGAATTAGTTTAAAATTTGACGTACCTAAATACTTTTAAAACAAATTGTACCCACATATACATAATATGATTTGGACAACATGACCAGTGGGCTGGATTGCAATGTGCACTATCAGATAAATAAAACAAAAGAAATATGGATTTCTTAGCAAACATTCCACTGACGTAGATTATAACTGTTGCTATTTTGCCAGTTTAAATTCTCTGCTGGGAACAGTAATAGCACCTCGCAATAGCTTCTTTAGAGCAATGAAAATATTACTGTGCTATGTTTTGTATGTCTAAAGGTTAATTGTATGAAAGCATCCGTAGTTGAAAATATGTGCACTACGGTCCCCGGAGCGTTATCTCGCGATGTACAATAAATCTCTCAGCGTCTCACTGTGACACTCGCATGAGGTTTGTAAGGAAACTGTATGGGTGATGTTTGTTTCTTGAAGCCGTAGTTTTAAGATATTATTGTGACTGTTTAATGTAGGTACCTGAAAGTTGCTAAAACATTAAATGAACTAATGTTTTTACAAGTTTTGCCTTCAGCTTTAAATTAAGTTAGGTATAGTATATGTATCTCACCACATATGGGAAAATATGATGTTGCAATGTTTAACAGATCAACATACCAAAAACCAAAAAATATAATTATTGTGTAATTTGTTTTAAATTATTATTTCAATATGCCTTTTTAACCAATGGCTTTTTAACTTAACCGCCGCTGTAAAAAAAAACGCTGTTAAAATGTCTTTTTAACCAATGTATTTTTAACTTAACCGTCGCTGTTTTCTATCAAGCGAAACCTATTCAAACACAAACCCATCAAATACAAAAAGAAAAATAGCTATGTATATACAAAAATATGTATTGGCAGCTATTTGTGAGTTTTCCCTATTTATTCAGATGAATGCAGGCGGCCGGTTTGGTAGCAGCAGCCAATCGTTGCATCAATTAACGGATTAGCAACATTGCCCATACCGGATTATGCTACTTTCTACCATGGAGCTTGGAAAATGTTCTAAAGATTCAGTTTTATTTACTAGCGGGCCCAACAGACTTCGTCCTGTCAAAAAGATTTGTAATGTGGCAGTTTTTTGTTCCTACCTGTCTTTAACGTTAGGAAAACACCTACATTGCTCAGACAACTGTGAACTTTATATATACCTACAATAGTAATAAAGCTCAAATTAACTCTATGTTTTAGTTAGAAAATGCTTGTATGGGAAAAAGAAAAGGGCTGTATTTAGGGACTTTTCGGCAATAATTTGATATCTTCTCATCATTAAACCACCATAAACTTCAACAAACATTAAAAAAAAAAGAATTGACCAAATTTGTCTAGGCGTTGTTGAGTTATGCGCTTACCAACACATTTTGCAATTCATTTTTTTATTATATGATATACAAAATTGACAAGGAATATACATTAATACATATACAAAAATATATAACCAATAAACAATATACAAACACTTATCTAACTCAGAGTATTTATATTTAACCTAAATTTAAAATATCTATGTACTAATCTAGTATTACCTAACTACCTACTTTTTTTAAAAGAAATCTGGAAGTAATTTTCTTATTCAATTCAAAACCAATATATACGTTTGCTTACAAAAAACAACTTCAAGAACAATGATAATTAGATACAAGAAGAGCAAGTTGGCAAGTCCAAGCTCCTTGGTTTATACCGTTTTAACGATACTTATGTAAACAGCCATGCAAATGGTCCAATAGAGATGAAACCTTACTGCATTCATAGTTTGTTTATGGTTCAAAGCTTTTTATGACTGCATTTATCACATTTAGAGAGATTTTCGAAGATTTGAAAATTTTAAGTAAACGTCGATGGATAGTTAGGAGGATTATGGAAAAAGAGTATCTTAGCGGCAATATATTCTTACTTTTCTCTTACAGATCCAGCTCTACTGATACTCAGATACTTTTCTCAGCTTGTCCGGCCTAAGCAAAATAGTACATACTCGTATTTATGGCAAATTATTCAAAACGCAGCCAAATCATCAATATATTAACCGTCAACATTTCAACATTGCTACTACCGACAAGTATGTTCTCACATTATGTGATGTTTTTGCCTGTCAGTAACCAAACCTGCTTAAGAAGCTAGTTAAGAAATACAGAAATATATGATTGTCCTCCAACATTTTGTATTTGTTCTATTTTGTATGTAATTTTCACACTTCATCCACCGCCTAAGTTCTCGCAAGTCATGATTGTAGTAAACAAACACGGGTAAGGTAAAACTGTGTGCTATTTGCCTGTCAGAGCCCAAATAACAGGCTGGCGGGATGTCTCCGAACGTCAATTATACTTGCACCTCCCTAGACGGTGGAGCCGTGGAATAAGCTTTGTTTCTATTAATTAATCCAAAATTCTATATAATAAATTTAAAGAAAAAATTTAAGGATATACTGCGAATTGATAGCAGAACACGTTCTAACAATTTCTAGAAATTTTATCTGTTTATCTATGTCTCTGTTTATCTGTTGTTTGTTTATATAAACGCTCATCATCATGATTTGTTCTATAAATTCATTTACGGTTTGCCTGAGTATTTTTCGATATAACATGGTTTTGTTGCTTTCAGAATTTCAAGATAATTTGAACCTGTGATAAATGATCAAGCGAAATGTTGTTATGTATTTATTGATCTATCTTCTTAACTCATTTATTTGTAACTTTATGTGTTGATGGAATTAAAATCCACTTCGAATAACTTCACTCGTAACGGAGTATACAGTTTACATACACATATTTCATAGTCGTTTTGCAGATTAAGCTTGATAAACTGTGATGATGGATATAGACAAAATAGTATATACTTATCTGAAATTGTTATCCTGTGGAGCCTGGAACAAATCGCTATTAGCCATAAGACCGCCAGTTGTGGCACTATTTTTTAAGCCTTTTGTGTTTCTGTTTGTCTTTTTTTTCAATGTGTGTTACAATAAAGAGTTTTATATATGTTTTATCTTAGTTTCAACGTTTGAGTTCGCCTATTCCCTAGCCCCACCCAGCAACTGACACAGTAAACGTTAATTACCAACTCTTGGCAATTTGTGGCGCTCAAATTGGCTCCCGTAGGCGAGACGGTCTGTTTGTCAGAGTATCATCAATATTGGTACAGCTATTTGAATATACCATCATTAAAGGTGCAGTTGAGTGAAGGTAAGCGCCAATTTTGTTCATTTAGCCCCGAGCTTCATCGTTAAGTTATTTTCAAACTGGTTTAGTTAGTGTAACTTGACTGATTGCGTTAGATCTATGAGTAAAATGCGTAGAATATGAACATACTGGTTCATTTGCAATACTGTTTTTTTTTCAGAAAATTTCAGTGAAGTTGAAGGTATCTTATTCCGTTACTCATTTTAACGTAGGTCAGTACTATTTGCTACATATATTGTGATATAAAAAAATACCAAAACCAGTCGATATGCACACTGCTAACTAAAATTTAAACTAGAAATAAATTGTAAAAATCCAACGAGTCGAATTCGTATCAAATCTTTTTTATATTCAAAGCTCAATCACCATAAAGTGCCGAAAAAATACACATTATCTACCGAATGTGTAGTCCAGTTGTGTTTGCCAAACTCTTTAAAACTCATTTCCCCCTTGCTAAGCTGAAAGCTCTGGTAAAGCTCCAATGCAGGGAAAGCTCGCAAAAAAGCAGATCCATCAAGGCGCCAGACAGTAAACATCGCATTTGTATGCTTTTGCATGCAGTCTATATGCTAGTAGCACCCCGCGGGGTTACTCGCATCTGTTAGGAATAATATATGTGTTAAAATAGAAGCATATCCCGATATCCTTCTAGAAAACTTTTATGCGTATTCGTCGATAAAACATGAGGCATATTTAGTACGTTATTTATGTACTCGCTCACAAGATTAAAATAAATGTACATAAAGATAAATACACAAATTAATTATATCTTTATACATTTCTAATGTGTCTTTTAATTTCATTGCTATCCATTAGTTCCTATTATTCATATTTACATAATGCATTCTGTAAAAATACATACTCTAAATAAATATATGTTTTGTCTGGAAATCATCGACATTTTAGTTGACGACAACTTTGGAAAGTTTAAAGATATGTATTTATTTTAATCCACAGTTTTTGTTTTAATTCTGTAGCAAATTTTTAAAAAAATTCTCATGAGATTCTATCAAACGGAAGTTAAACTACATCACAAACGTTGATTGTATAACATACCCTGTCAGGAGCTCCTCAAACGAATTGTATATTTCTTTACATCACAAAATAAACCAATTAGTTCCCGACATGAAATCTTAATCAGGAGCCTTTGTTAAAGCCGGCTTATGATGGATAAAGATGGGTAACGTTGGGTAATGTTGGGTAGCGTTGGGAAGATGGTCGAGGCGAAAATAAACAAAGCGTTATTCAATATACCCCTGTATAAGCAATCACTTGATAGGAGGGAGACGGTGAGGTGGGGCTAGGAAGTTGGAGTTTACGGGTATTTGTGAACAGGAACTTAAATATTAGTAATCAATTAGGTTATCGAAATAAGAACTTAAATCAAAGATTTTTTTTACATACAGTAACATTAAAAAGTATCAAGGAAATAAAAAGCGAAATTTTGCAATAAATTTTTTGGGGCTATTTTTTAAAATTAAAAAATAGCCCTTAGAAATAAATAAATACATAGCATACAAAGATACTTGCCTTATATTTACAATGACTACTTTATTGATAATGATTCAGGAATTGGTCATATGCTTGCATAGCTTGCATTTTACAATCTACGGTCTGTTGATTATTACTTGCTAATAAATAACTTTTACAAGTACAACTACAGGCCTTCTAGCTTCTAGGCCCAAGCATAGAAATGTGATGCATGACCATGTCATAGAAAGAACGATTGTCGTAATCTAAAAGCCAAACAAAAAATATAAACGTTATATTCATTGCCCCAACCTCTCCGCGTCGCTAACTCGACAGGCCCGACTGACATATCCGAAATCTGTGCGACATTCTTCCAGACATACAACAATGCACCGAGGGGGCCCTGACGTCACGTCAGTCCCCCCCCCCCCCAGCTCCCCTGCAAATAGACCGTAATGGCTACGGAGCCCTTGGTTCTTGGCTCCTTGAAGAAGGAACCAAGAAGTTTCGCACTACGTCGAAAAAAGTTTACGCATTAATTTTAATCTTGCAAATGCTGTAACACTTAGATGAGTATTCCTAGATTGATAAAAAAAGTATTATTGTTTTAGTAAAATAGCTACATGAATAGTTAAAAATTATAAAATGTAGACATCCATACTTTTGGATTACAATACATTCTCCCTGACTTCTTTTGAAAGATTTCCTATATTCCTTTAGATTGCTTACAAAAAAATAAAGATTTTGTTATTTTTTTTACGTAGGCTCGTTTTCGCTATAACAGGCTTGGTACTGCAGTCTACTTACAGAGTAGCAACTTCATAATTTTAACTTGATTTCAAGACACCTAGAATTAGATAACAAAGGCTTTGTAATATTTTACTTTACAATGTCTGTATGTACTGTTTCAAACGTAGTGCGTGTATTACTAAGTCCCCCGTCAAGTCACGGGGTTTCTGCATTCTCGAGCGTAAATCTTTGGGGAGCGAATATCCTCCACTCGACTACAAGTAGGTATCGATTAAAAATCACCGGGTGAT
Organism: Macaria liturata; assembly: GCA_964023185.1. Lineage (NCBI taxonomy): Eukaryota > Metazoa > Arthropoda > Insecta > Lepidoptera > Geometridae > Macaria > Macaria liturata. The sequence goes on along the minus strand of OZ026811.1, from coordinate 12,974,845 downwards.
TTGCTTCTACGAGGATAAGCTTATAACTTACTTTCAGTTTTTTCTATGAAAGATGATAACTAAACATACAGGAACGCCGCTAGAGGCGCTAGCGTACCGTGAAGTCAAAATGTACTCATTATTAGCCAACCTCACAAATTTTCCATGCACTAGTGGATTGTAAGGTTTGAAATGTTCAGACGTTAAAAAAAAGATATCTGTCATCGGTTATCTATTTTTTCACCATCAGAAAAAACATAGCAATTAGTATGATTATATTAATATTTTTATTACATTTATGTGACACAAACATGATTAGTACCATTCAAATTAACAATGCGCCGATAAATTATTATAATATTGAAACTCTTTCCCTCTTGTCTGTGACATGTATAAAGAACGGTTCATTACATTTCACAGTGGAGTAGACACGTCGGTCATGCGTCGGCAGCACTTCTGTTTGACTAGCCCTCAACTCGATGCAGAAATACACTGGAGCTGTAGACTTGGGGAATAAAAAAAACTTAAAAAAGTGTAACGTAGGATAATGTGAGAAATTTAGTGTGGTAGATAGATATAAAGCTTTATAATGATTTTCGTGGTTTCCACAAATGTAATCAGATACATATTCTTTATTTTATTATTGTAATGGATTCAAAATTAAATTGCATGTTATCCTTCAAACTATGAAATGAGCCAATAAGTATAAGGGTTCTATGATGCCTTTTTAATAGAATAGAATATCACTTTAATGTACACCAAAAGACAGATATTACATAATAGAAAATAGACTTAAATATTTAAAATGCAGCACATTGGGCGCCTTAGGCGATTTCTTCCAGGCAACCTTTTGGACGGACATTACTTAGAACTGTTTGTGTGTTTTAACAGTAGTTTAAAGTAATAGATTGGATTGTATATCATCATAATTATGTGTCGAACTTCATCTACAATCTATATTAGTACAATCATATGTAGGTCAAACCGAAGCCAATGGCATATGAGAGAGGCCTATACTCAGCAATGGGAAAAAGCCTGCTGTGGATGATGATGATGTTGATATCAATACAAGCTTGCCTTACTCTTATATCGAATCAATAGTACCTACAGTAATTATTGCACTGAGATCGTTAAGATTTAATCAGGTGAAACCACAGTATCTGTTTACAATTTAACCTACCATAATCATATTTATAGCCTAGTTCCTCTAACACAGCAGTCGCCCTACCAGGGGTAACTGGGTAAATTACCCGCAGAGCGAGGTATTTACCCACTTCCCACCCCTTGCCCTTTTTGTTTCCAGCTTGCATTTCTGAATACTATCGATTGGTTCATTGGCTGATGTATTTATATCGTGATAAAGCAGTTTTAAAACACAGGTTATTGTTTAAAATTGTGTGGAAAAGTATACATTGTGTTGGTTATTAGACAATTTAGCAAAGATTGTGGTGTACAAAGGTTGAATACCTATAGCTAACAAGAGGGTAGTTTTCGTACAAAATTGATAGTGTTATGGTACCTACGCTACGAGGTAGAACCTTTTCAAACTTGGGTTTTATCATACGAGTATAAATTAATCGTTAGAAAAGTGATATTATGGAAAAAAAATTGGGTATTAGGGAGCAATATTTTTACTGCATATATGTATAGGTACACGTTATCTGAAATGATTTATAAAATGCTACTCAAGCCAAGTCAAAAGTCCATAGTAGCAAAGCCTACTAATTTGATATCAAAACATTTTAAAATTGTGCAATCTAAATAGTTAATTATCAAAACGTCTAATAAGGCACCCACTAATTTCCAGCCTTTTGATTCAAAGCAGACTAATTACTATCAGTGTGCTCTAGCCTTATTAAAGCTGGCGTGAAAACCTGCTAATTACACCTGCCTGGTTACATGAGTAGTACATTTACCGGGTCCTTTTCATGTCCGGCGCACGCTTTGATACTTTTCTACGGTGTTTAGTTTAGTGTGCTCTAAGCATTTTGTTTACTGAGTGGTGGTCTATATTTATATCTGGATAGAAATAAGAGTAATTCTTCTTCTTACCGAATAAGAGTGGCCAGCTCTGATGTCGAGAGTTTTCAAAACGCCCTAAGGGCCTCTGACAAGGCTTAACGACTGCCGTACTACACAAACAGCGATACGAGTACTAAATCCAATACTAAGCACAAAAACAAGCTCAATAATTTTACCGTTATTATTTTCCCAATATCAATTGGAAGACTTCAAGTCAAAATCAACAAAAAAAAAGTATAGAAACATCCATTACCACCAAAAAAACGACCATGAATCCTGAATGAAAAAGTGTTGTATAAAATACTACATAGCATGTGACATTATGTTGAACAAATTTTTCATGATTTAATGCACAATGAGGAATTAAATAATTTTGCTGGAAATAGTAAATTAAAAAACCATAACAAATCATCGAGTTGAAAAGCACCTCCTCCTTTTCCAAAGTTGGTTAAAAATTGTAAGTATGCGTCTTTCCTTCTCCTCAAACCGTGTACATCTAGTTAACAAAGAAGCCAAGTTTCACATAAGGTTTTTAATTAAAATTTCACGCTGTCTTGAGACTTGAGTTAGTATCAGTAGCAAACATTGTTCTAATGAAAACTACTCGCTGTTGTAGTTAGGAACTTCGACTATGTGTTCTTTTGGTAGCTGAGGTATAAAATTAAGGCTAGGTTCAAAAGTTTCGGAAACGTTTTAAAGTTTCGAAAATGTTATAGCAATCGACTATTAGAAGCTTACATATCTATCACTTAATTGCTATAAAATGTTATTGGCAAAATATCAGTCTATGGAAATGTTAAACTAAAGAAAGAAATATATATTTGTCTCTGGTGTAGATAAGGTCGGTTATTTTTGCAACGATCACCCATCCAAGGACTGACCCTTGACGGTGGCAGTTGGTTCGTTTTATGGATTCCTTGAAAAATTTCGTTCGCAATTTTCGTAAGTCTATGTCCAAAAATGAAAACAAATGTCCTGAAGCTTTTTGCTCATCTTTCTCCCAATAAAACATGGCCACCGGAATTAATATCGGCGTCGGCGTAATATAAATAGATTGCTTCGTTTTGTCTCACTCACTGGAAATTCGGCGGAAATTTCGGCCTTTTATTGGATGGGACCGAGATACTATATCTCTTGAATGTGAAAATTTTCTTTTGAAATATGTAGGTTAACTTTGGGTAGGTACAATCAGCTTACAACGTGGCCTACGTCTGACTGCAGCTTGTTTGATTGCCTATTAGAAAACAAGCAAGGTAACTTGAAACTGCTAAAGGTCCCGGGATTTTAACTTTTATATGTATTCAACTTTTACTTTTGAGTAGTACATAGATATTTGCTAGAATGTAGAAAATTTATACTACATTTACTATTATAATTATACCAGATCGCATTTGAACTAGTACACATATAATAAAAAGATGATTTCAGTTTCATACATATATTTTTATTTTAATGAAATTCGTATATATGATGCTTGATTCATTATCTGAAACTCTGTACAAAATCACAGTAAAGGTATTGCAAGCATGTAGGTATGCATTTTGGGTTAAAGACATAACAAAAATTCAAACACGAGTTTTACGAGTATTTTACGTTCAATCTTTGCACCGATGTTTACAGCTCCGCTTCAAAGCCCATTGTGAATATTCCAGTTTCAAGTAAGGAAGTGCTCACGCTTGCCTGTTATATGTACTAGCTATACTAATAAGTATTTATTTATGGTTTCTACTTGACGGTAGTTGACAGTCAGACGTATGTATTTTTAGGTCGTCGGAAATCACCAAAAAACCGAACAATATCCAAAATAAAATGTTAAAACGAATGATGGTGCATCATAGTAGCTTGAAAAACAATTTTACTAGGCTCCTAAGTAGGCCTACTGGACATATCTTCAGACATGATAGGTTTAAGTAACAATCTTTAATAAGTCGTTTGTCTACTTTGGTAATTTGTACGATACATTGAAATGTTAGAATCTAGCTACCTAGCTATAGATACGTGGCAGATGTAAAAATAAAACAAAATTCAGTACTCTCACTCTATAAAAATAAAGTTACGTGTATTTTGTTTGCAAAAAGCCAGTGTGAAGAAACATTTATAGCAATAAAACGGCATCTTCGGTCGTTTGCAACTCAACAATGTATGTTAGCGATTGCCACTTCTGGCCTTAACACCTCTGAGGGCTTAACTTTCAACAAAGAATAACCATTCTGACTCTTACGACGATGGTATTTGTAGGCTCGTGAAAGTAAGTAAATATGTAAGTATGTGTGCTGTAAGTACACCTAGGTAGCTCACGGTTTTTAGTAGTTAATCTGGCATGTGATTGAGGATTTCGAGATTTTCTTCGTTTAGATAAACAATTTAATTGTAAAAAAATGATTACACGTCAATTTGAGATATTATAATTGTTAATATCACAGAAGTTAAAACTATTATTTTACTAGATCTCTCCATTAATATATATATAGGTAGCTTTTTTATTTGTGTTGAAGAACTCGTCAATGGAATAGTATGTTTCTTGAACGAGCCGCTTTTTTATTTATTTTTAATTATGTTGTTCTATGTGAGAGTTGTAAATCCTGTGTTGAGAGTTATCAAAACTTCAAAAGGGAATTGGGAAGTACTTTACTAGATAAACGTACTTTTGACCATCAACTAAAACTGTAACAAAATTAAGATATTGAAGCCAAAATTATTCGACACACTTTACTTTTCAAATTGTCTGAACTTCATAGTTCAAACCTGCGTTCAAACCGCAATAGCTAGAATTGTCCCGTGCCGTCAATAAATCAGTTTTACGTGTCCCGCGCTACGTGGAAGCAGCGGCCAATTCTGCGCACTATCTTTACGTCTTTAGTTCCGGACCATTTACTTTCCGAGCGGACATCGTTTATGAAAATTTCGCAGAAATGTTCTCGGCCGATGAAATACTCGTATGTATACATAATGTTGTAGATTTTTGTTTTAAAACGCTGATATTGGCTTTCTTCGAGTTTAATATTACCTGAAAGAGTTAGCTTCAAGTTATAAGCCAGGGCTGATTAATAAAATCCATTGAGTACCTATGTGAAAGTATTTTTAGTTAATAATAAAACATTGATAAGGATAACCTCCTTTCGTATAGCCAAATAAAAAAGCCAAGCATAGTAAAAAAAAAAACAATAATTTGTATCAAAATCAGTCGTGAAACAAAGCCAAAGAAACAAGCAGCCGTCGCCTTTAATCATGATTTAGTGAACAACTCTAGAGCATAATAAAGCCCAATAAATACGACAAAACCGGCGCCCTTCAACACGTTAATAAAACAAAAAGGGCCAAAATAAAAGAATAAATAACGAAAAGTATTCTTAATAAACTTGTCACGCGACAGGGCAAAACTTAATTTCCTGTTTCGGCCAGACTGCGGGCATGGGCTTTGCCACACTTAATGGTAAGCGATGTATTTATGTGGAAAGCTACGAATTTACAAAAAAATATTTAGTATGTACATTTTTAAACATGACGGCCAGGCATTTGATAAATAAGTTGCACAAAGTGGCAGAACAACTACAGAGACAGTGTTAAAGAATTAAAAAAAATATTTTGAGTTATTTTGTTAAGTGTTAAATACTACTTATGGTTGTTTATAGTACTTTTTTCCAAAAAAAAAGAAAAAAAAGGTTATGTAGCTTTGTATAAAATTAGCTTCATAACTATCATAAAAACAATGTAGTTTTGCATAATTATATTCATCTTATAAACTAACTTGTACAATATTAGGTATCGCTACATATCGATCCATTATTGTAAAATAATCACTATTTTATATACTTCGGTAAGTTTGGTGTTAAAGTGCTTTAATATTTCATAATTTACTGGTCCTTAAAACTACATAAAAACATCACTACACATCACATACGTTTTTCTCTCCATGTTATTTCGATTTTTAATAAATCATACAAAGCAATTCATATTTTAATGAGCTGTCAGTCAGTCGGTCTCACCTGGCCAAGAGCTTGCAATCATAATCTCGTTTTTAACTGCCTCATAAAATATCTGTTGACAAGCAATTTCGTATTTTATGATCACTGTCAATCAAAAAAGTGATTTCAATAATCCTTGAGGTAAACTTTCGCAAGATGTAGAAAACTAGTTCTTAAAAGAAGTTCTTTAGAGATGAATCGATTTTTATTCTTTTTGCAGTTGACCTGACGTTAAGCATCTAAAATGTAGAGTGCTTGCCTTGAAGACACCTATTCACACTGGATATCATTTGTTATGGAAAGAGAAAATAAGCTAACTAATAGCATATTATACCTTAAAACCAAGCACCAAGCACTTATACCTTTAAACAAAGCACCATGGAGTACTAGTAAAAGATAAAACGCAAATACAATTTCAGAATATTAAAAAATAGCTTAGCTTTTATTAGTACAGCAAACTTCCCAAGTGGGGAAAAATTAGTGCTTTATTGGCCACCGCTGGTGATATTTACCCTGTAAGACGAGGAAAGTGGAAGTGGAAAACCTGGGGTAATTTCATTTTGGCGAGTCAACACTGCAATTTTACCGTGTAAATGCCAAACCGTTTGTTACGACTGTATTTTTACTAAAATTTATGGGTAATATTTGTAGTGAAATTTCATTGTGTTTGCGTGTAGTCATACTAAAATGGAAAATGAGTTGTATTTATTTTTATGTATGTACATAACATTGATATAATTCAGTCGGTTATAGATCATCCATTCTAAACAAAACGATTTTATGTCATGTACAAAACAAATATAGGTACTGCTTTCAAATTAACTTAAATAAGAAAGCAGATGAAATACTAAAAGTCTTTTAAGCAAGCTGAGCCGCAATAAATAACTTCCAAGATTCAAAGGAGGAAAAGAAATCTAGATTCACAAACGCAGTCTAGGTCCCTAGAGAAATAAATACCTAATCGAAGTAGAGTTGACGATGCGGAAGAAGAATAATTTGCGGTTTGCTTCGGAGGATTGCATCTAACCCTTTGGGGATTTTATACAATTGTAAAGTTTTTAAATGTTAAATTTGTGGAATCATAGAATGTACATATGCCAATGAAATGAGACCATCCATCTAATATTATTATATAATGGCATATACATATGTGCGTGGGATTGTATTGTTGCGATTACATCTATCCACACGCAAACTATGTTGTGTCAAGTTTCTAACATTACTGTGTAAGTACGAGTGAACACGACGAATGAAATTATTTAAAAAAAAGTAGAAGAAACAATGACAAAAAAAGTCGCCAATAAATAAATTAAGTGTCTGATAACCAAATAAAATAGGTAATAAATTGTTTGTTGTCTCAAGCCAGCGTTAAGCAGTCACTGGGAAATATCACTACGTAATTTTCAAGAGTTTTTATCCAAAAATCTCTCTTAGGTCGTGCTTCCTCATGACTGAGTGTCGTGACTCCCCCGCAAAATTAATTCGTCAGGGAGTTCTTTTGCGCAGATACATCTTGGTAGGCGTCCAGATCCTTCCACAGATAACACACGATGTTTTCCTTCACCGCTAAGCGAGTGCAAATCCACACTTAACTCGAAAATACAAATCATTAGTGTAGAGCTGGATACGAACCAGGGAGCGTCTGGATGAAAAGCAGATACTGGAACCCCTGAGCCACACTCGCTTAAAATCCAAAAATAACTTAGCTAGATTGAATTCACTCTTGCCCTTCTATACAAAAAAGGCTTTCGCAACCTTGTAACTAACCATAATAATAGCCAAGCCTTCTGTATACGTCATCAAGAGATTAAATATAGACCGTGATTAAAGGGCTTCATACAAACGTCTCATTTTGTGGCGAGAGTAATCAAAACCGAAGGGATGACTTACAACCCGCCTCAATAGAGCCTGATCAAAAGATGGGGGACCGATTTGAATAAGTGTGGAGCTTGATTGGTTCTAAGTCTGCAATTGTTGGTGATTTTATCAAAACATATTAAATTGAACATAATATATTATATCAATAATTTGCCAAAACAAATTCTGCAATTAAGAGATTCCAACTGTCACAAAAGTTCATAAGAACGGTCAAGACTAGATATTATAGATATTGTAACTATTTATGTATCTATCTAATGTTAATAATAATAATATGTAAATGTTTTTGAACATTATTCAAAAATTGACTTCTGTTTAAACTTTGATAATCACGTCCGAACAACCTCAGTGAGTTAAACTACGGGCGTTTCATAAATAGAGCCTATGGTAAAGTAGTCTACGGAACATAAACCCTTGATGTGATCGTAAACGTCATGGTCCAGTCCTATAGCCATGTTTTAACTTAATGGTCAATGGTAACATAAATTAACCTGTTTATGTGTTTTTTATGAAGTTATTTAGCGAATTGTGAGTTAATAATACGGTTATGTTCTGTTTGTGGTGTTTTACAGATGTTAGCGTCGTATGTGGTTTAATAGTTCACAAAAGACTACAATGCATAATATCTAGCGTTGTCTAGTCTTTTAGCCTTGTTTACAATATGTGGGATTTGCTCTTGTTCCGTCTGAAATGAATTCTCTTCAATCTACTACTAATGTTACTTGACGCACACAGACGCACCCTGGTTCGAATCCGGCCCTACACCAATGACTTGGGTTTTCAAGTTATGTGTAGATTTGCACTCGCTTAGCGGTGAAGGAAAACACTGTGAGGAAACCGACATGTTTGAGAACCACAATACCACAATATGTATCTGCCCAAGCGAACTCCCCTAACGAATTAATTCTGCGGGGGAGTCACGACCCTCAGTCATGAGGAAATACGACTCGGAGAGAGACTACTTATCAAAAACTGTGATTTTGAGAGTATTTTTCATAGACTACCCTAGTAGGCCTAAGCTATAATTTAATTGATACAATGCGTTTATTTATTACCGTGAAAAATACTAGATGTGGTTTATTTTGTAACCGCAACACGTGGTTTTCTTACATCATTTGTTAACAAAGAAACTATTGTTTTGATACCTAGAAATCGGCGACAAAGCATAACACTAATGTAACACAACTCCAGTACAATACAATCGATTATTTTCTATTTAAAGGCCACTTTGGCAGTCGCTAAAGTATTTTCATTCATCAGTAGCAGCGTATACGAATATACGAAAGCGTTAATATACCTACTAACTTTAACTTTTACCACAAAAAATAATTAAAAAATAAGTATGCATTTATATATTACAAGTGGCCCTGCCCGGCTTCGCGCGGACACATATGAACGACATTTACGTAAAACCGTCGTCTTAAAACACTATCTGTCAATAAAACACATCAAAAACCGTTGCGTAGTTTTGGAGATCTGAGTATGTAAGGGCCGCCCTTACATTGCCCGGTCGATATCTTACAAAGTGTGTTAAACCCTAAGTTGCAAGCCGTTCCTATATTTCGTAAAAATTGACATACAAATTCATAGTAATACAGCTTGGATACGTCAAATATCAAGCTCATTCCACAATTAATGCGTCAAATGACATCTAATTATCGGATGCAGGCCATCAGTACCCATTAACCCGGGATATTCGTGCGAACGACAAGCGTGTTTCAAACGCGATCATTTAACCACTACTGCCGCTTGAAACTCCTAGTTAATTATCGGTATGGCTAAATTGATTATGCGGGATGTGTGATGGAAAGATTTGAAACGATAGGCGGTAAAGCGATTTGGATTTGAAAGTTTCATAATTTTTCAACAATACGTATTTCAATATGTGTAGTAGTCTGTAGACGACCTTATTTAAATTTTCAAATACACTGTGTCACTCTTGTACTATTAGTATTACATTGAAATTAAAATTATGACCGTGAAATTGGAAGACATTGATAGCGAATCACTGCTTTCTTAACTACCCTCCACTTTAGCAGTGAAAGTTTTTAACTCAAATATTATATCATCTTTGTCAAATGCAAATCTTTATCCATAAGTCTCAAATCTAGAGTAAATAGGTTTCTTCTAGGCAAGCGTGCTACATCTTAGACTAAAGTGGTGCTTAACATCAGGCAGGGTATAGTCAAACGTAAGCCTATTTCGTGTTAAAAAAAAGTAATCCAGTGAGCTTACATCATCATTTACAGATCTGCATTACCTAGATTCTTACCATGTCACACCAGCTAGCTCTAATTTCAATATATGTATCTATAGTACATCGCTATATTCCCACCGAGTCGGGGTCCATTCGGAATCCATTGAATGATTGAATCAGTCTCGCCCGAGGTGGATTACAACCGATAGATTACCTAGATTGATTCTAGGCCGCAGGGAGTTGGTGTTACTATGGAGTATAGGAGCTGATAGGGAATGTGAATTGACATCTTGTAAACTAAAGTATCGAAGATCTAATCAAGAACATTCGTATCTATACTAATGACCTCAGAAGAAAAATTATATTTTTCTAAAGAAAAATAACACTGAAATAATAAGTCAAAACAAGTGACCAAAGCCTTGATTTTATAGTCTTACAAGAGACCAGCCATATGATATATGATATTGCTAAAAGCTTTAAAACGTTTACTCACCGGAGTTGTTCAGTACCTACGCGACTATTTTAGTTTAGAAGCAGTTTATTACAAAAAATATCAAATATAATACAAATTTCGGTCGCTTCCTTGTCACAAAATATTATGCAACTGTTTTATTCGTATAACCATACATGAATGGATTGATTGTTTGTTTCACTAAACCAACCTGTACAGAATTTACAATCAAACCAGCACTGCCACTATCATCTTGAGATAAATGACAGTTATTACCGAAATTCCCAGCCAATAGCGCGCCGAGTCGACAGAATGCCTACGATCCTAGCCAATACCGAATGCCTAGGTAGCCTAGACAATACAGCGAATACCTGAGTTAGTATCCTTGGTACCAAGTCTAAAGATAAGTTCGCACTGTTAATAAGTAACTAGTAAATCTGAGTTTTAGTGTTACCTGGACTAGACAACTGAGGCATTTACCAAAGTATAAGTTTAGTAACGTATGTGTGTGAACAGTCTTGAAAAATAAACGTTATAAGGGTTTTCGTAGATTAGATTGCTTCTTAAATTTTTGGTGCAAGTTTTCTGTCTTTTAAAAACTTTAACCAACATCCAAGTGCCTTGGCTTTAGTTTCAATTTAAGCTCTCAAAACAACAAATTTGTATAGAGATAAATTTTCTTACGCTAAATTCTTAACTTCTTAACACGGTTCACTAGTTTTTGAGATAACTATTTAGTACCTACACAGAAATGTAAGTAAACATTTTCCTATTTGTTTCTGTAGTTTTCTGTGGGTGCCTGATCGTTTCTGGAGCTAACTGAACAAGATAGGTATAATTTTTCTTTGAACAGATAACAAAAGTTTCTTTTAATTCCTCTTGTATACCAGAAGTGTCACTTTAGAGATTCTTTTTTTTACAACAAATGGGTTTGCACTTGACCGTAAATCGCCTGATGGTAAACAATCATTACGGTCTAGGATAGAGCGTGCTTACCCAGTAAGAACCGATTAACTCTCGCTTTGAAGATCGCAAGGTTATATTCCGCGGGGAACAGGGAGTCTGGCAGGTAATACTAATAATAATAATATGGTAGTAATTAAATAAATAAAAAAATAAAATGGTAGTAATTACTTTTTTCTAAGTCTAATGTATCTCAAGCCGTAGAGCACGCATCGTGAAGTAGTTGCAGCGAGCGTGCGGATGTCGTGGAATTGAACGCACGCGACACGTGGCGGTTAAAATGCTGCGCGCGTCGCCACCTAGCCCGGAGGATGTCAGATAAAATCGCACGTAGTGGAGCTAATTTGACGAATTGAGTTTCAGAGGTTGTTATTGGTTTGGTTAATTGGTCTCATAGATACATTTATGATGACGTATTTATCAGTTCTGTTAATATTCGAGGTAGTAACATGCTCAAAAAATAAAATGATAAATGTTCATTGCAATTTGAAATAATATTTCATCATTTTCGTACCTAGTTTTAGTGAATAGCATATCTATAAAATAAATATCGAATAGTGACTAGATAATTCAAGAATAGTTTTGAACAGCTTTACTTGACTAGTTCCAGCTTTTTTCTAACCAAAACACAAAGTACATGCAAAAAAATATGGTTAAATATTATCCCAAACTTACTTGAACTTATCACCAGCAGCATTTTACCCGCCCCAGTTTGAAAGCTCGGTCGGAACTCCGCATTCACTGCAATCGGACATCTCCGCAACATTCTGAACGTTATATTCCTGAATAACAGAAACTGCCTCCAATAACGAACATTAACATTTTCAACCTTATTGCTTAACACGTAAAGATTAAGATCAATTGGCAAATGCAACAAAAATCTAGGAAGCACAAATTCATCGCGACATTTCCAATTCCTACTAACATATTGCACTCTATTTGATATTAGATAAGGGTCAAAATAGCTCAGCAGATTCTTAAATCTAAGTTTAACTGTATCGCTGCATACTTGTGAATGACGTCGTCCAGAGTATTGCCTGTTTTGATTTCCCATTCGATATTGGAAAAGCAAATATCATTTTCCGGTACAAAAAAAGAGAGACGGAAAAGATATTGGCTAGGCTGGAATGTATTTCTGGTTTCAGATTGGATTCAGATATATGACTGTCTATTAATGTAGTTTTGTAATATGGTTTCAACATCATCATCGTTACTATTTCAAATAAATTTAAGTTCACATACACGTATTATACTCTATTTTAAAACTAGTTTAGTTTGGATCAAAAATATAGAACATTCACGTTATTATAAGCATTGCTTTTGCCAGTAAGATAGACTAGATTCAATTTAGCAAGCAATTTTAGTTCGAAATTATTGGAATCTGAATCATTAATTACTTTAATGTATTAACAAACAATACTTTATATATGAATACATACAATATATTATTATTATTTATATGTATAGGTACCTATAGCACATAGAAGCAAGTCAGCAAATCATTCCCATAATAGGCATACATCTGTCTACAATACGAACTAGATATGTTCAGTTCTACACACGACTGAGGGCAGCACTTGTGCTAAATTAGACTAAATTTTGTAAATCCTGAAAAATTTAGTTCACATTTTGTCCACTCGCAGAGATATCTTGCGCAAACTAGGCATGTGTGATTCATGAATTAACGCAATAGATTCAGCCTCTCAGACGGAACAATTATCTTAATGAATATGTGGCTAGCCGAGTGTGTGTGTGTGTGTGTGTGTGTTTCAGGCAAATACTGTCCCGACGGCTACTAGGATATGTGCATAGCCTATGATATGAATAGGTAAGATTGTTATGTCTGAGATTGGAAAGTGTCTAAGATAAGATACAAATTGATACGATGTCTGGCCTTATAGCTTATGTTTTATGTTATTAAAGGAAACTAAATATATGGTATTAGCTAAAATTGAAGCAATCTGTACTTATATTAGCTGCTAAAATGTTTTGTGGCATTACAACAAATCAAAGATAGTGATAGCTATAATTGAAGCCATAAATTAAAATTTCTTTTGGGGGGTGGCATTACTCTTCCTATATTATGAGTTTTCTTATGTATCCAGCTTTTTCAGAGCGCCTTTAGTTCGTCTAGCGCTCCATTAATGGAGCATGCACCAATATATTTTTACGACAAAACTCGGAACAACATTCAAACTACAATAAGACAGAAAATATCACGAAAATATAGGAGAGAATAGAGTCTAGATAGTGAAATGTCTCTCGCAGCCAGTTTTGTATAAGTATTGTACTTTGCAGATAATATTTCTGAGTCACGGGACTAAATTACAATGTTTTGGCAGACTTAGTCACTCTTCCCGGAATACTAAATGGCAGAGATGAGGAGAAAATTGCGAATAAAATAGGATGAACTAGTTTGTGAGTCAGGTTTAGTATGGAACTAGAAATGTTAGGAACAAACTATATTATTTATGTAGTCAGTAAAAGAGAGAAAATACGAGTATAAGCTATTTCTTCTCCTCTCTTTATTTGAATTTGTTTAGATTCATACCACCTATTTATGACTGCATATGTAGGTACTTTAAAAACAGGCTTTTACCGAATCAATTTGTAATCGGAATTCTGATTCCGTGAAAAAAAACTGAAAAGATCGACCCTAGCCTAAGACCGTAGCTTACAAAATAAAAAGATTTGGTAAATTTATCGGATTGCATTTTTTATGGACTTTTGTTTTTTGTTTACATGGGAAATTCATCCGAACTTTAGATATGGCTTAAAATTTTAACAAGATTTCATGAATAGAAAACTTTAATTTTATATCAATTTTCTAAAGTAGCATTGCTTACAAATAATATGCAATTAACATCAAACAAGATGTAGTCAATAGTCCAACACAAACCAAGCATTTATTTCGTGTATAAATACGAGTAATAAACTTTTATTGAACAAATCTTCGCTCCTGTTGAATTATTTGATATCGGTTTTCGGAAAAGGGATAAAACTTTTATTTATTTATTGATAAATTTATGTTACGAATAATCCATAAATTCCCAGCAATTAATCCACTTTCTTTCGCACAGAAGTCAATAACTTCCATGTATATCTATAAATATTGAAACGAGCTTCCATTCACGGCGAGCTTTAATAACCGGAAGCTCTGATCGGCACTAATCAATCAATTAATTCATTACTCGATTGGGGGTTACTATCAATACATAACCACTCGTATAAACAATGATGAACAACTAATAAAATGTTTTTCTCTTCTCAAGAAAAAAAAAACTCAAATTTTCTCTTCTCTTATTATCTCACATCAATTAATTTTGAAATAACAGTTCGTACTCGGTGAAGTGGAGAAAAAAACTAGTAGTATTTTTCTTTTTCTTGGTTGATAAGATTGAAAATCATAAGAATTTCTGTGATTGGTACTCTTTAATCCTAAACCATGGTGTTGCTGCCCAAGAAAAGGCAGCTAAAGATTAAAGGGCTCTTATCGAACAAAAAATTTATAAAAACAACAATAAGAACCTAATTTTCTTCCGACGACCATTTGTAAATCCAACGAGACCTCTGACAAAGTAAAGAAAGTAATATTATTCCCATTATTTTTAATTTCTAACAGTAACCTCAATGACGAATGCAATCATTGTGGTGCATTATAGAATATCCTCCAATAATAGACGGGAATTATTTATTAAGTAATCAGTATTGGACGGTTGCTTGTTAAGCAATTTGAAATTGATTGGCTGTGCATTAATTGTGATTAACTAATTTAGTTCTATCTTGCGCATCATTCAAACTATTATAATGGTATGCCTTTATTACTTTACGCTCTATATTTATGAATGTACTAGCGACGCTTCACGGCTTTACTCGTGTTAATCTAAGATTAATATTACTATACAACATTTCACCCAAAGTAAAGAAGGAACAAAATTCTATGCATCCGCACACTTACGAACTTTACATATCGATTTTTTGCTTGAAAACTTATAGAAATCATGAATACAATAGCGTTGATTCAACGGGTATAGTTTTATTTTTAGATACCATCACTGGGTGCCAGTCCCCAAGGGGGAGCTGGTAGAGCCTCAACGAGCTAGCGCTCTATAGAGGGGCTGGGCTCCGGGGCACGCTGACCCCGGGGAAGTTCATGTCTAGTCGCTCTGCGTTGCTCGACGTGGTGATGTTGGTGGCGAAGTGCCTGCCGCTGCGGAGCTTTTCTATAGCGCCGGGACGACAGGCTGTGGTTCCTGAAGGTGGTGCAGGCGCGTCGACCTCCCGCTCGGGAGCAGCAGCACGGCGAACGGCACAGTCTTTGGATGGATGACCCCAAAGTGCACCTACTTACTTTTAGTTGCTTTCGTGAGTCAGATGATGATAAGTAATGAATTATTTGTATTTATTTGAAATCTCATGAAAAAGTTTGTCACTGTTATATTAATGTACTTACTTCTTAGGTACTCTTTAAAAGCTTTAAAACAAAAAAGAAAGAAAAGTAATAAATCAAACCGCCTGAATACTCGGAATCAAGTTAAATTGCTCCAAAAAGTTCCAATTAGAGAATAAACATGACAAATGTACAGAACAACTTTGAACTCGTTTCTGTTGGACAAGAATAATGCTTCTAATAACATTGATTTGTTACTTATACGACTGACTCGTTATACATGACGACTGCGACACGATATTTTGTTATTCCAACAGAAAAAGTATAGAATAATTTTGTTAACTAACTGCAGATGACTAAGTGTCACAATATGTTTTAGGCAATTTAATCAAATATTTCTTTATTGTGTGGTATTAAATTAAGTTACTTTAAGAAAATTAAATAATATTAGGAGCTAAAACTAAGTACCTAATCCAATAAAACGGTCAGTTTTTTTATGTGTACCTATGTAAAAACTTATTAAATTTTTAATAAAAGCATTTACTTAAAGCTGCATTCAAACACAAACTATCCGAAACTAACTATTATGAAACGATTGAGATTAAAATAACATTTAAATAAGATAAAAGATTCTGGAACAGATTCAAAACGAGACCAATCTAACATTTTGAAGAGCTCGAGTGTAAATGTAAATAAGATCCATCGTCTACAGATGGTTATCTAAGCAAATGGACCGAACTTGGAAGTATTTCATTGCATCCATGCACTTATAGAACAGGCTTTGCACCGCGCTTTCACCCTGTAAGTACGTTTAAAGTAAGTTTTTTTACAAATATTTTTTGACGTCACATTTTTTATTATTTGAGAGATCACACAAAAAACCATCAATGATTGCCTCCTTCCATCCGATAAAATGTGAATCGTTTGACTATCACGTAGTAACCGGAAATACTCACAAGATTCTAACTATTTTATTCACTGCATTCTTAAAAAATACTTACCATCTAACACAAAACTTTCATCTACTTATACAAAATTATCATACACATTTTTAAACAATAATTTACAAACAAACAGACAGAACTATCCTCATTATATTAATAGTGGAGGGTCTTGGGTGGGCCAATGATTCACTCCGCTTCACAGTTCACTCATTTAGAGTTAATGAGGACTGGACAATGTTACATTTGTAAACATACATCATTTTGTAAATAGAGTGACGAAATTAGGTTGAATGAAGCCATCGATGTGATGGGGACTGCTTGACGTTTATTGGGGTTAGGTGACATTTGATGGGAAGTGTTTCATATATACTTTGTTTGATGTAGTGTTATAATAAAAGTGTTGTATTATACATACTTTGGATGGTCTGCTATCTTTCTGTGCTCTCGTCCTTTTTACATTATATAAATAGTTGGAATATTTTTATAAACCTACGAAACTAGATTTTTTAGAATATTTGCTTTTTGCTGAAACATGTATGTAGATTTTGTACTCTTTACTTTGCTTTACTTTACTTTACTTGCAACTTTAAATTCGGATTAAAACACAGCATAATGTTAATTAATTTATTGAAATATCACAGATTAAAAAATATTATTTACATTAAGTTAGTATTTCTAAATCTACATACTTAAATTAGAATTGTATAGTTTCTAAAAGCAATAGGGCTAAGATCAGTTTATGACAAAACAATAAAGAGATCATAAATGCATATCAAATTGGTAGTCATTTTAAGACATCAGTCATAAGGTCATAGCACACTTAAACGACTCTGCTCCCACCCGGCAAAAATAATATAATTCAAATATAGTCTTTAAGTATGGCTCTTTAGATATATTTTACATAGGCATCATGAATTAGCTGACAGCCCGCTGTCAGCGAGCTTATCGCCGTCAGACTGCTCGGTAGTTGATGCCTCGCTGGCCGCACGCTGTAGGCGAGCGGTCGGCGCGGTGTCCGCGCGGTGTCCGCGCGCTCACTGCTAGCAGTGCTAGCTGAACAGCTGGCCGTCTGCAAGCTTTCGCCGCGTGGACTGCTGGGTGCCTGCTAGCTGTCGCCGCGTGGACTGCTGGGTGCCTGCTAGCTGTCGCCGCGTGGACTGCGAGCAGTTAGGGCAGTGTTGGGTGGGAGCGGTGTTGGAGCAGAGTCGTTTAAGTGTGCTATGACCTTTATTCATTGAAAATTAAGAAAAACGAAGAAAATTTAAGTCCTGTTTGAATTAAGGGTCTTTTTGGATTCAAAAGCGATTCATAATGTTAAGATACAAAACATTACGACTAGTAAAGTACAAAATGGAAAATCAAAATTGTGATTGTGATTAATTTTTAAGAAATAATAAATTATATGTACATTGTTTGTACATAGGTAGCTGCTGTACACAAAAAATAACAAGCTTGAATGTATACCTTTGATTTAAATTTCAAGTTGGTTCATTTCATTTTTGTCACCATCAATCAAGCGTAAACTTATGCGTCAAAAAAAGCAACATACTTTAAACTAACATTCGATTCGATTACTCATAACAAACTACTTAAACCAAATATTTTACTTAACCGACACTACTTAACAATAGTCAAGCATATTTTATCTCTATAGCTAGTGTCTATATGCCCAGTCGGCAGTGTGACGGCGACGTCTACCTTCGAGCAAGACGTCGGTGATGATGTTACTAGTTCAGCGAGCTGGGAAGTGGAGCACTCGCTGGATCGTGACGTCATCGTTCTTGCTGTCGGTAAAAAATGGAAACAAAAATCGTTAGTAAAAAATATGGAATTATGGTCAAAGGCACCATCATTTCCAAAAAATGAGTTAGGAGTAGTCATCAGTTTTTTTTCACTATAGGGTTGCACACAAACTTTAAACCTTTCAAAACTTAAAATTTTAATGGGGTCACAAATAGTTCTTGATTCATTCCTGGTAATGGTGGTACAAATAATAAAATTAATAAATGTAGTCAATAGATTAGTCTAACTTACACAAAGCGCTTTAGACTTGTAGATGACCTTTGTGTATTCAACATTGATATTATTGGCACTCGTCGAGCAACAGACGGTGTGTTTGAGCAGCTTAATTTGAGAGCCAGTTCGATTTCAATACAAGCATTTATAACACGGAATAGGCCAACGTTTGACTACAGCCT
The DNA here is from genome assembly GCA_964023185.1 of Macaria liturata. Lineage (NCBI taxonomy): Eukaryota > Metazoa > Arthropoda > Insecta > Lepidoptera > Geometridae > Macaria > Macaria liturata. The sequence continues at coordinate 12,955,858 of OZ026811.1, read as the reverse complement.
GCCTGATGTTAAGCACCACTGTAGTCTAAGATATTGCACGTTTGCTTAGGAGAAACCTATTATTATTATTCTTCTTATCGAATGAGAGTGGCCAACTCTGGTGTAGAGAGTTTATCAAACCGCCCTAAGGGCCTCTGACATGGCTTTACGACTGCCTTACTAGACAAACAGCCGGGACCTACAATTTAAGGTGTCATCCAGCCCACGGATTATTATTATACATTGGCCACAGTGTCCCATGTACGATTGTTACATGCTCTATCTACTCACAGTTAGTATAGCAGCTGGAAGCAGACTCCCCCGAGGGGCTGTATGGCTTCATCTCGTAGTGGTTGCTGCCCTGCGAGGACTGCTGCCGGCTGCGGTTGCCGAATGGAGACGAGTAGCTACGGGGGGTGGTGCTAGTTAATTTTATGGTATTATTAGTAGCTAGAGATTTACTAACTTTGAACTTATGCTTCAGTGAGCGGATAAAATAAAAATACTATAAAAAATTGGTAGGTAAGGATAAGCCGTCACGCATAATTTGAGCTTGAAGTAACTTTTAACTAACATAGCCTTTGTTGGAATTGTGTACATGTAGTTAGGACTCAATTTTTTAATCTGCTTGCAAAAGTAACAAACACAACTGAGTAAAAGTTTCTTTGGTAAATGGCCAAAAAACAAACATGTTACTTAAAACCTGTTTTCAATATAAATACTGATTCAGTAGTTTCTTACCTATCCCTCACATGCGGCATGTCGTAGTGGTTGTCGGGCTGCATCCAGTACTCGTTGCAGGTTCGAGTCAGGTCCGGACCGTTTGTTTTATCACTTCGATTAGATTTTGGAATTCCTAAACAATAAAGTGTGTGTCAAGAAGAAGAACTAGAAAATATTACTTTAGTTTCACTAATAATGTTCTTTGAAGTATCCGACAGCGGAAAGTCAGGTTCGACCAGGTTATGGGCGCTTTCGTTTCATTACAACAACTATGGCTTAAAATGAGGCTAATTTCGGTTAAAAACAAAAATCATGTACATATAAAAATCACTATAACTCACCAGCCCTAGCAGCTGTGTATCCAGGCCTAGCGTTCCTGTACCGACACCACACGTACAAGATGGCGGCCCCTGCTGCTAGCATTGCTAGCGTGATGCCGACACCCACATACAGAGTCAGATCGCTGCTGTAGAAACCTGGAAGAGGAGGCTGGGTCAATAAGGTATCTCATCAAAGTATAAAATATTGATAACACTGTTTACTTTAATCTTTATTTTTGACTAAGTACCTGGATTCTGATGGCAAGTTTTTGAACATTGGCTTTGATATTATCCATAAACAACCTAAAAATTTTTGAGATACCTCGTTACACCATGGTTGATATCAACTCAAACTGATTATGTACTAAATCCTAAGTTTTTCAATTTTTTAAAATTTATTGCAATTTGTCGATACATGTAAAATCTGGCCACTTAATGACGATTATTAAAAATCTGCTGCAAACAGCAACTGGAATTTTGATTAAATTCTCAGCCTAGTTTTATAGTCTAGCTCTTCAAAGCCAAACCCAACGAAAAAGTAGCCTAGCCATCATAAACCACCAAGATCTATCGATTATTCAGAAATCTCACAAAACCACAAAAAGAGCTACATTATAATCAAGTCTTGGTAATCTAGAATTATCTACTGATTCCCATCGCATAGTTGTAAAATAGACCTTTCCGTAAGTAAATACCAGTTTTTCCTCGAAGATGGGCCATGAAGGGCATCTATGGTAAAGTTTGCGCGGAAAAGGTAATGCTGTAAGAATAAGAAATGTAAAGAACTATAAATATCATACAAGGTTAGTGGTAACTATAATGGAGACCAACATTCTGAGTATAATATGTCCGTATGGGACCTAAACTCAAGACTATCTGCTAAAAGTAAACAAAAATAAGTTATTAAAATTAGCCAATCATGTGAGGAAATGTAAGTTGGCTTATTTGTTACAAAATAAAAATTGTGAAGAAACTTTAAAATGTCAATTATTTTGCAGTCATATGCTATAAGTTCTTGCTTATTTCTTGGTAACCCTGTAGAAAGTCGTGTAGTTCTGTGAAGTTCTCATACTTATAACCGTAACTTACATGTTTATTTTTGCTGAAGCTTACATGTCGTTCTGTACATAACATAAAGAAGTATGTCGTTATGTACATAACTGTTTAATGGAAGGGATTAAAATGCTCTAAGATAAAATGATAATGATGCGTCCAAGAATGCACCTTGCAAGACTTTTATAATATTTACAATTCTACATATTGTCATCATAATTTTATGTGATGTAATATAGATCACATATTGTAATTTTTGATAAGTAGAGAAAAATAGAAGCTCTACAAAAAAAAAATACTTTGCACAGTTTTTTAAAATTTTCAATCAATTAAAAATATTGTTAAATGCATAAGTTGCCAAGCTCTTTGTGTGATCTTTCTTCAATAAAACAATTTTAATTGAGTACTTAAACTGCACAGTGGGTGGTATCTGGAAGTACAGTTATTTGTTTTTATTTATATCTATAAGAGATTAATTAACATAAGAGAACATCTGGCTTGCATCTAATTCAAATAGTTCTGTTGTCCAAAGTGCTCTATTAAATAGAGTGGTCAATTAATCTATTTGAAGACCTTGTACGAGAATTTAAGGAGTGATATTTAACTAATTAAAATATGACCGAAGGAAGAATGCGCAAATCTTACGTTCCTGAAGTGTTGGACGAATCTATTTTTATAGTAAAATTACTAAGCAATAACAGTATTTCAACAGATTTCTTCAGTAAGCTTTTAACAATAAAATTAAATAACAGAAAAACATTACAGTAAATAGCACCATTTTGTATTTTGTAAATATTAAATTCAATTTTCTTCTCAATCTTTGCGTATTTTAGACCGAAATGCTGATCAAGCCACAACAGTGAAAAATCCAGTTATTTTAGATTCCGCTTAAGATCGATAGCTTAGGAGTAGTGAGTTACACTAAACTTATCAGGCAGGGTGCAGTCAATCGCAAACCAATCCCACGTAAAAAAAAAACAATATACTAATAAATAGCCATGCAAAATACTCACGTATGCCATTAGAACAGAGTCCATCCACGCAGCTGGCGTGCTGCAGCGTGGAGCCGGAGCAGGCGCCAGTACATTGTCTCCTGCGCACGCGCACGCAGTCTCCGCTGCAGGAGGACCAGGAGCTCCATGAGGACCAGGTGCCTGCTGAGAAGATAAGCTTATGTTTAGACCGGTGACAAAGGATTCTTTAGTAATCTTCTGCCTTAATGATAACTTGTTCGTGTCTAAAACTGTCTTAGGAATCGGAAATTCTCTAATACCCATGTGGACTTTTCTCGCCAATGAAGATAAAATATATGAATTTGAGCTCAATTAAGTAATGACTTTGAAGTTATTCCTGAACAGTCAGCCATATGGACACCAGGACTCGAAAAACGAAATTGTGGCGCATATCTGTAATGAAATGGAAAAAGTCCAATTAAATAGTTCCGAAGCAGCTCGCTTATGTTCTGTAATATTGTAGTCTACATAAATATACTCACTACTCTGACAACGTATACAGTCGTCGTCGCTCTGTGCGCTGAGTCCCCTGCAGGGCGCGCCCCCATTGGCCGGCGCGGGCTGCGAGCAGGTGCGCGCGCGCCGCCGCCCGCTCACCGCGCCCGCGCACCGACATGCGGCCCATGCTGACCACTCTGACCAGCCGCCGTTTACTAGAGAGGGAGTGATAATTAGTTGCAGAATAGGACTCTTACACGATTAAAAGTCTGATAGTGGACTTTTGAGCACTTGTCCTTAGGATTTACCCATACCCTAACTTTATGGCATTACTTAAAGATTTCATAAGTGGTATTTTACCTAGTAGTGGTTAGAATTATGTAGGATGTTAAGTTTTTTCTCCTTAACTTTAACTTTAAAATCACTTCCAATATACGAAATATTATTATGCATGTATACTTGATGTGCTGACAAATACTGACAAGAAATAGGTATACACATAATACATATATTAAGTTAGGACGATTGTGCCGTTATCCAGTCAAGGATGGCGACGGCAAATGCTTGACTTGTAAAAATAAACGAAGACTGATAATATTTAAACCGTGTAACATAATACCACATTTTCTAATACTAGTGTGAAGCAACTCTTCGAAGATGTCATTGCTTGACACTGCATAAGGTATCTTACAGGTAATCTTAAGTTTCATTGAAGTTTCATAACATCACTCTCACGTTCTAGTCTAGTCGTTCTAATAAGAAGCGTGTTTGATAAACATACCGTAGACAGCCAGTACGGCTACATCTGACTCCCGCCGGCCCGCGATGTTCTCAGCTATGCAGGTGTAGTTAGCCATGTCCTGGGAAATGAAAGGAGTTTTAGGGACAATATATTTTTCTAAATCTAATCTTAAGAAACAATATATCTATTATGTTGTTATATGGCACACAGGCGCATAGTTTCAGATGATCTTCTAATATAAGAAAAGGTTCGCATTGTTTCGGTTTGCCTATGCCATTCTCAAGTCCCTATACTATCACCATACCAAAAATTACTATGATTCGTCACTCTGTAACACAGTGAAATGCTCTTGATGTATGGTATTTATGATGATGTAGTCTGTCTTATGCCAATATGAATATATCAACCAAATACATCTAATGTACTATCATACCTGCAGCCCTACTTTAGGCAGTACCAATATCTCATCCTTAGCATCGAGCGTGACTCCATTCCTGGCCCACTTCAGCTCAGGCGGTGGTACGGCCGGCGGCGGTCGACATCGGAAGGTCACTCCTTTACCAGATTCAACTGTCACTGATGAAGGCTGCTGAACGAATTGCTTCTTTATATCTGTTGGAAGAAAGGTGGAATTGGTAGACGTGTATTAGTTACCATTCTTAAAAAGGTAAGTCTGTCGCTGTCTGTCGCTAATCAGCTATGTTTTTCTGTAAAAATGGTTTATAGCCAGTTTTATTCCTATGCTGTAGGCTTAGCGTGGCTTACGCGGAAGCTACTGCAGGGTACTCAAATTTCTGACTGATCAAATTGTAAACAAAGCCAACTACAATGTCTTTTGGGCTTCTTCTTTGTCGACTAGGTGGTCAGATGCCTGATTTTCAAGTTCCTTTACCAAGTTCCACTATATCAGAAACGTCTCAGTAACGGTTTATCAATTCTCACCTAGCCTACCATTCCCATGCCACTTTCTAGTATTTAAAACAGTAAAACGTCCCTTGTAACCTTAATTAGTCTTAATTGGATAAAAGTTTTTGTCGCGATGAGAATACCACCATAAGACAATGGTTAGACGTGGGAAGTCTATGATAATTGAACCTATTCCCATGGATATTGGCCTGTTCACACCTAGGTGGGTATGGTATTGAATATGGATGTTTATAAGTTGTGGGGTGTAAAGTGTGAACAATGTTGCCGTATGTAGGGTGTTACTAATGGCAGTTTTCTACTTATGGGATCAACTAGATAATAAGAAAGTGAAGAGAAGAAACCAACTTGATGCCATTCCTTTCTTTATTATCAGGTTTACACTTGAAAGAATAAAACCCCTCGCGACAAAACGAGCTCCATCTTACCACAAAATAACATTTGTCTAAATAGGTGTTCCTCAACCAATCTCTTCGGATACTTAACCCACTCTGCCACATTTCACACCCCAAGCATCTCCGTACAAAAAGCTAGTAAGCATTTATCAAAGTGCAAAGTGCTCGAGTTAACGAGCGGAAATAACGTTTCCTCTACATAATGGTTCCTGCCCACCCCTCCAAAATCGAGGGGATGAAAATAAAAACACTCGTTAAAAATTATGATTTTTTTCTTCGGGTCCGATTTTACGCACTACGTCTGAGATAAGACGATAACTCCACGCCTCAAATATTGTGGTAACCATAAAAGCTGGAATAAATATAGCTTATTAGGTTTACCACTACACCTAGCTTTATTCGTATCATTATATAATCAAGGTTAAGTCGTGCATATTAGTATAGTCCAGTCATTTTAGTAAGTTTACCTCGGAATTCGAGATACCCAGCTGTAAGTCTGTAAATACTTGTGTATTGACACCCTTAAAGTTGTCTCAAAACCTACATATCGTAGGGTGTACGCGACTATTAAATTTCAAGGTCAAAGGTCACAAAAATCGTTTTTTTGTAAATATTCCCTATAGGTTTTTTTCTGTTTGTGTATATAATCAATATTGTAGAATACATAATTCTCTACAAATTTTGTTAATATTTTGTTAGTATTTATGTGATAAATTTGAAGGTTAATCGATAATTTTAACTAAGATAAACTTTATAACCTGCAGAAATAGATAGACTCATCAATACGAATAAATAATGTTTTATGCATGAAAATGGTCCATATATTTTTTGAAGATCTCATTATTTTTTATTGTTTTTTGAAGTCCGTTCAAAGTCGGACGTAGTGCGTAAACTGTAACTAAAGCTATGGGTATCAATAGGAAATGAGAATGTCTAATGGTGGAATGTCTGATTTTTCAACTCCACAATTTCAGTCAATTTTACTTGAAGGGTTTCTTATCTAGGGTTGATATTTACAATAGGAGGGAGACGGCTATTTCAAGGAAGCTTTTCAGTTGCCCCTTTAAGAATTTCTTTCGTTCAAAGTATTGATTGCATATATTACGTTGTTTCCTTGATTGAGTAGATTTTGTAAAATACCAATTAGCTACTGAGTGATATGATAGAGCTATGGTTTGCAGAAAAAAAAAAAAAAAAAAACCTTAGTGGTATTTGGGATTTGCCTGATAAATAACTACATTGAAATTTATATGGGAGTGACATCCAAAGAAACGTTTTTCGATATGGTTGCTTTTCTTTAAATTGAATATGTAATTAATTGACTTACGTGTGAATGTTACTTACATAAAATAATGTAACATCGTTTCCTACACTAGCAAACCTGAATTAACCAAAAAATTTAGGCAGTTGCAAATATTATAAACCCTAGCTTACGGCGATCTGACGAACGTGCCTTTTCAATTATTTCCAAACCTTCATCCAAATTATCTCGCAACAATGACATCACCCCAGGCCACAGTTAATATCACAGTTAGTAAAGTCCTGTGGATATTTCTAGACAATGCATGCGTTAATTGTTTGCAGGTTTCGTTGCGGGGTGCGGTGTGATCCTCTATTTTTGGACCACTGGTGACATCGCGACATTTGGATGCAGTAAACAATGGATGAGTACCTACTGTACTGCTGACAGTGGTATGCAATATCATACGGTACGTTTATCTTGGAGTATTTTAAGCTCGAAGTTAAAGTTAAAAGTTAAGATTTACTTTAACTGGCACACCTAGTATTATTCAAGCGCTTTTGGCATAGTACAAAAAAAAAGTAATACATATTCCAACTATACTTAAAACGCTTGTGTAAAGATAGGTGTACCCTAGTAAACTTCGGGTTACTAGGTACTTCTCCTAGGTATACCAGTAATATAAACATTTATGTTCAAGTAGGTACATTGTTTTAAAACTCGTTTTGGGCATTGATAGAACACGATTTTTCCTCTCGAATTATATTGTTGAAAAGAAAACCAATAGTTTAAAAAAGGGAATCAACTACATAAAATACATATCTATGAATTTCTCAAACCTATAATCAAACCATTAACATGTAAATCTTCTTTCAAAAACGCCGCTATCTGCTGATATAGTTCGTTAAATGAAATAAATAGCTAGAATGGACTAAGCTATAAATTTTATGTATTAAACCTTGTATCTGACCTGTAATTAAAGTGGTACTTTAATTATTATTTCTTGCTCTGTATCTTAATTATGACGTTGGCTTTAATTAATTTATTAGATGCGTAGTTAGATGGTTTTAATGGAATGTATTTGGATAAGTTTCTTGGTATAAATATTAACTGGTAGTACCTATACTATAGCTTATGGATCAATCTCTGTCTACTCCAAAAGGTAATGAAGCTTTAAAAACTAGTTTAGGTCATTTCCAAACCCCTATAAAACGACGATGGAACTATTTAAATTTTTGGTTTTAGAATCAGGATTCTTTTAAGTATTATGGATTAGTTAGGAATCCTTCTTTTTCTTAAGGTAGATTAAAATAGCATTTTAAAATCATTCTCTGTTTAAAGTGATTATAAAAATATGAATACATTATGTTTTATATATCTATTATAATTAAAAGACATCACGAGTTAATACAACATTCCGTAATAATTTATTGCGTTTCAATCAATTCACGTATCTCCAAATAGTTACACGAAGTTGCCTATTGTTTTGATAGTTCCGAGAATTTTGTCGGCTTTTGCTTAACTGAATTCTTTGGTGTTTTTTTTTCTTAGGTATTTCAAGGACAGATTAATAATTAAAAATAGTACATTGTACCAACCGCGGTCCTCTATGATCACATTAGCTACTTAATTTGCTACCTTACTACCAAAAATCATGATAATCCTTTCAGCCGGTTTTGCGTTATGGACGTTTAAATAAATTGTTAAATTTAAATAAATTCTAAAAACTGCTGACTGTTACACATTTAAAGTAGCTATACCCAAACATATTTTTTTTCTAATATCTTTAATGTTCGGATTTTTGACCCTCTTCAGGTTTATTATGCACAGATATAATGTACTAGGTTCTTTACATTTGACAGATATGTAAGTATCTGCTCGTTTCAAGAATAGGAAGAGTTCTAAAAATAATTGGTATTATTTATTATTAAATGAATGCCTCTATCACAACTAATCGGTAGTACCTACATAAGTTTTTTTTAATAGATGACATGTGTCGACCACGAGCTACTTTAAATCCTTTTTTTTGTCCCAGGAAAACCTATTACTGGTACCACCCAACCCCGGGTGTAAATACTTCAAGCATAAGTTGGCATAAGTTTATAACAAACTATGACGTCATTATAATAAGGAACTTGTAGTTTTCTCCCAGTCGAGGCAAAAAGCAAAATAATACAGAACTGAGGTAGTTAAAAGTTGAACAGTTTATCTTTGCGCTAGTAAGTTAGTTCATTAAGTTCTAACTTTGGGGAAGTAGTTTAAAGGTTTTCCATTGTGACTTTGCATTTTAAATTACTTAGCAGAAGTTAACTTACTAAGTATTTTAGACTAATGAAGTCTATGCAGTTTTTTTACACTTAACTAACATTTCTTTAAATATAATATAAATACAGAATAGACATAGGTATTTATTAAATGGTAAAATCGACAAATAATATAATAAAATTAGAATAACTTAGTATCAAATGATATAAAAAGGTTTATTGGGTTTCATCCCATACCACAAATGAACAAAAAACATGATAGATTTTTTATCCATCTGTCTGTCACCTGTCAACATTTTTGTTTAGTAGTGTGTATGGGATACGTATTAGTATCAATATAAATAATCCTAGTTAACTAAAAATTAGAAAAAAATAAACAATACTCACAAGCATATTCAATAAAAATGGCCTGACTCCTAATCCTTCCTTTACTGTTCCACGCATAGCATTCACAGCTATACTTCCCCGCAAAATACTCATCTATCTCATTCCTTGTCACATTCAACTCTGCTTCCACCACTCTAACTCCATTCTGTGGGTCTACATGTTCAAACTGGACTGCTTTTTCTGTCCTCACATCATTGCATTTGAAGTAAACTTGCAGTGCATTTGCGGATCGACAAATCAATGTTGCTGGCTTAGTTTTGAGCACATATGAGTCTTTGGGTTCTAGTTGGAATATTGGTAGGCCGTCGATCGTTTCGTCATTCTCTGGTAGTGGGATGTAGTCGTCGTCTTCTGTTTCTGGCTTGATGTCTGATAGATATGGATCGAAGGTGAGGAGACCGTCTGGATGGATGTACTCGGGGCGTGTCTCTTTGGCTGTTGTTTGGTCTGTGTCTGGAACAAGAAGAAATAAGTTTGTAATCAAGTGTGAATTTTTTCGCCTGTCTCCCAAGTTGTTGACCGTTGCCTAATCGTATAAAGTATCCTGGGCAAAAACCAGACGTTAGTATGTTGGTGTTGATTGTGATTAATGAGTATTGCTAGTGTTTTGGTTTTAATACTTGTAATAAGCAATCAATTTTTTTATTAATTTCAATGGGACTTATATCCTAAAGTGATTTTTTAGGAACGTGGCAAGTTGGCAGTTTTCAAGCCTCATCAAGCAGGCTAAATGTAAATAAAATTAGTCGTTAGACAAGTTACCAAATAATAACATTTGCGTCTATTCTTCCGTGAATCGGATGACATGTTATAAATATTACTACTTACCTATAAAGATAAAAAAAAAAGATAAAGATAAAGAATCTTTATTGATAATGCAAAGTTGTAACATAGGTATAAGTACTAATATCATAGAATATGCTACACAAATTACAATATCTCGTCAAAATGAATTTATAACATTTAGTTTTAATAAAATTTTAGAAGTTACAATGTCAAGTTTTATTAATAACATAATGAAAATTTATGTTATTAAAAACATGTCAAACATAGGTAATAATAGGTATGTAATCATACAATATGTCAACTTAAATAAATCTTGGTACTGTCACTTTAGCTGTATAGGGGCTAAAATGACAATTTGGCATCACACTCCTTACCTAGTAGTTAATTACTTAATTTCTAAGCAAGATTAGAATCAGTTGCTAGTTGACTGTAGTCATTTTCAAAGTATTCTTTAAAACTGTATAGTGTCTGATCTAACAATAATTGTTTGACACTATTGCAAAATTGCTGATCATTATTCAAAGACTGAATGTGTGCGGGGAGTTTATTGAACAGTTTCTCTCTCTCTATTGTAAGTCTAGTTGTTTCATCATAGCACTAAAGCTTTAAACTATGTCCAACGCTCTTTAAAACATAAAGAGAACTTTTCAGATTTAGTACTTTATTTAAAGTAAAGTAGTTATAGTGTAGTAGCGAAAACCCTCAACAGCAAGTAATAAACAAAAAGTATCTATCACATTCAAGATTCAACACGATAAATGACTGCACATAATAATATAAGCATTTTTAATAAGTAAATAACTTGCACTTTGAAAGTGGTCTTATAATCGACTACGAACGATCAATAATACGTTAAAGTTTATTAAATAGGCTTTATAAACGCTTTCCTGCAAATAACGAACGTACGGGTACCCAGGTAACTTATGTAAACTCAGTGAAAGATAATTAAGATAAGTTTCATAAATTTACTAAAAATAAATAAAAGCGTCGTTTCGTGGTAATCCTGGGATTGCAGCCATGTTTTTATTAAGTATATTATATTATATCATATCTTACAGACTAAGTGTGATAGCTGTGATATGTCAAATTTGCGATCCTCAATCTAATAATATACCTACATAGGTATATGCATATTTAAAAAACTTACCGCCGTTCCTTACAAATCCAAATAAGGTAAAAATCACTACAATCACACGAAATCCATTTTTCACAAACATTACTGATAACTGATGCATAATTTCACTTCACTATATTATTTCATCGGGCATTAAACCCAAACAAAAACAAAACACTACCAAGGAGGTCAGAATTTCGAAATGAAATTGACAACCTTTTTTCAAATACGTATAACAACAACGGCCACAGATAAAAACTCACTCAAATCTGTATCATAACAAGATGTTCGAAATCCAAAAAAAGGCGCGAATTATTTTTCCGAACACGTGCTGTGATGGTGTCGGGAGGCGGCACACGTGCGCGCGTCATGGGAAGCCACGGGACACTGAATGGGCACCCTTTATTTTTATGGCATCTCTATGGGATTGGCGAGTAACGTCTTGGATCCGACTGTTTCTTGTTGGGGATAAATGGACAGGTGATAGTTACTAAAGGGGACTGAGGCCGCATGGTGCTAATAATAAAAATAAGTATTTTAGGACGGATATTTCCCGAATAATAAAATTGCTTGTTGCAATGATGATTTTATAGTCATCAGTGGCATTAAGAAGTTTTTTGTCTATTTTTATGCTGTTATAAAAATAACAATATGTACTTTATAAAAAAATATTCTGAACTGGGTTACCAAAAATTATTCTAATAATTACCTACTTAATTGTTATTTCATATCACATACCAATAAAATACACTATGTAGATTGTAGGTAATGTCTGATTCATATTACACATACAAATGTAGGACCGGTATAATTATATTATCTGAATTACATCTTTACAAGTACATAGCATTAAGATCTGTAACTAGTTATTAAGTGTAAATAAATGGTTATGATTATGATTAAGAAATAATGCGAACTTACTCTGCTACATAATTACCTTTCTAAAAACATGTGCTGCCATCTTTGTCAACATATTGTAAGCATAGTTTAACCAACACAGACCTTTCGCACTAAAAGTGTAGGGAAATAATTTTGTCAGGAAACCAACAACAACCAAACGCTCCGTAGCTCATGTAGTAGTTTAAAAAACATCTACACAGATGTCGCTACGTGCAAGTTATTACAAAAACTCATGATGATAAAGGAATCGTATGTACAAGTAGTAAGTAGTACGTGCGTTCCCGAATAGATGGCGCTATAGTTTTAAAATAATGGTACATGACTTTCGAAGAAAATTCACCAACACTACCAGCAATAAAATTAATTCTATAAGGTTTCGTTAGATGACAGTGCGGATAATTTTTCAAGGAAAATCTTGTTAAATCTTTTCAGCTGTAAGATGGTAAATATATTAACAAGCTAAGAACAGCTTAGCCTTAGTTAGGTAAGAAATTCAATGTGTCATTACTTAAAAAAAACGTGGCATACCTCTTCACTGAGCGACGAGCCTGCTTTATTTCCAGATGTTTTCAGAATAATTTGAAAGTTCTTGCATCTATTATTCTAATTTAGGTAATTTGACTGTTCTATGTTCACCTATAAGTATTCTTAATGCAAAATGTGGACTAAACGTCTTCAAAATTTGAAATTCCAATTGATTCATTTCAAATACGAACGTGGCTAGCAGTAGTAGCAGTGCTGCCAACATTGAATATTGATTGCACAAAAGGCGCCAAAGCGTATTTTCAATTCAAAATTATTCTTCAAACATCGACTCCTTTTGATGGAGCAAAAATATGTAAGTAGCTGAATTCGTCAGTCACATTTTTGCGTTCGAAAAATTCAGGATAACATTTTTATGTCTCGCTTTTGCTCATTGAAACTGTGCTAGCTGTCTCTTTCACAAATTGCGGTACGGAAATTCAAATTTGGCGGGTCGCTCGCCTTTCCGTTGGAGATTTCAAAGTCTAATGAGGCGCTAAAGGTTGAACAATCAATGAATATATCAAAGGTGAGGTTAGTGAAATCTTTGACATCAATTTGAGCCAATTTGCGGGTAGGTAATCATGGAGTTTACCTATTCGTTGAATCTTTGCATCATGACATTGTTATTTTATTATCTATTTTTTTAATACCAAGCAGTTAGTGATTTTGAACACTGGGAGAAACGACGTTCATACAAACGGAGAATTCCACATTATCGCATATTTCCAAAGAACTTGTGAGACATTCCAAATTAAGTTAATTATAAGGTAAGTGTGGAAGTTTACTTTTTAGGCGCAAGCTGAAACGGCTACCGATTTTCAATCATTACCATCATTAATAGCAAAACTATTAATATTATTTCCATTGTATTATAGTATTTGTTCATCAATATAAGTCCACTCGAAACTATTTCCAGGTAAACCGGTCGTCGAACACAAAGAAGACAAGAAGAAACAAAGTATTCACAGAGTGGAGTTAAGTAAATCCGTATTTGGGGACGCGGCGGATTGCAGACACTTCAGTACGGTAAGTTTGTACGCTGCTTAGCCTTGCCAACAGTAGGCGCTTTATAGACCATGCTGATACGATATTGTAGACTTTGTTAATATTATTTTTTGTGCTGCTTATGTTGCGATAGTTATAAAGACGGTATTTTTTTTCATTTGTAAATTGTTTTATTACACAACATAAGCTTAATTCATAAATTTAATTAATTTATATATTAGTAAAGTATCATACAAGGAGAAACATAATAATAAAAAAACTTATGCCACAAAAGAATACTAGGGATTTAAAAGTGACAAAGGCTACTCTTTATTACTAAACAACGCAAGTGAAATCATGCGTTTTTCATTAGTCAGAAGTATAAATAAGTCTCTGGATGAGTGCAAGGTCTGTCTAATTTATCTATTCATTAATTTTCCAGGTCAACACCACACTTGAGTGCTGTTTATCTGCTTACCAGTGACGCCGAGGGCAATCATATGGGCAAAGTGTGATTGTAATATTGTTGATCTGTTAGTTTCTCTTACACACCGCAATGAAATAACAAATCAGCTTTCGCAAAAGTGACATAGGCTACTCTTTATGTTGACAAAACGCGAGCAACACTTTTACCCTTGAGCTGAGTCATTAATACGAGACACGACGTTGACTTATAATAATCGTACACTATAAGCGTCTTCCTGGCTGCCTCTCAGCGCCCCAGTCACGTGCGTACGATTGCAGCCCCAATTGTTCGAATCTTGGGCGCTTAACTCGATTCCACTAAACCGCTTACAGAACCGCCCCTTTGCGGGTGATTAGACAGGATTTGCTAGTAAAGTAGGTATTCATTGGCTATTAATATTGGTTTCGGTAAGTTTTATTATCATTAGAATTGTTAGAAGTATCTTAAGTTTGACCGATTCCAATATTTATAAGCGATTGCATTGGAAAATAATCTCACAAACACATTTTCATGAAAAAAAATGTTAGTCGTGTCCAGTCGTGGCTTGCGTTATCAAAAAGTTTTTAGATCTCATTAAGAGGCACGTTTTCAATTCTAAAAGGGCTTAGACCACAACCTCTATACATAGTCGCACGACTTATCCGTTCTGATTATAAGGTAGATAGTGTCCTTACGCTTTACTTGCCTCATCTTGGCAAATATGATATAACTGGGGTCGTCAAAACTAAATTATCATCAAATATTGCAGGTCCAGGTTGCAGCAAAAAGTAGATAGTCAGCAGATGTTGAGATACGTCAGAAGATCCAAATGCAGTTTGAAAACTGTTTTAGTTTTCGCGGTGCTGTTTATTTAACCTCGCCGTTTGAATTCACATAGTCAGTCCTGACCATTATATATATTATTTATATATCTATGATATAGTAAATCACATTTTATCATTATCTTTAGGAGATCTTTTTCATTTAATACGCTTAGGTATCTGATCGTAAGTATTTTTTCCCTTAGATTGTATTATCTTTGACGATAATATCTGAAGTTCATCAATCTCAAATCTCATAAAAATTATTTCTCTCATCCAAAACAAGTGTCAAAACTCCCACCGCGCTTTATTAATATTTTTTATATTTAAATTAAAACCTTTATCTGATTAAATATCGGCCATAGTTTCGATACAAAATAATTGCATTATTTTTGCGGTGCAGTAAGCTGATGTGTTTTTCCGCAACACTGAGTTTGTATAAAGAATCATTTTTGTTGTATGTTTTTATTGAATTGTGCTTTTGGTATTATGATGATGAAATTAATTGGGTTTTGTATCTTTTTTTTCCTTTTTTGTGCACACGTGTGATTTTATAATATTGTGGACAATATCGACTACTTGATTCTTTATTGAATTTTTGTATGATTACACACAGCAATACAATTCACATAAAAATGTTTTGGCATGTTTTGGTTATTGAAAATATGAAGATGAAGCTTTTTTATCTTTGTCAAAAAAGACGTACAAATATTTAGTATTCTGACTCCATATTACATTTAACACAGATATATGTAAGTATCTAACAAATCCTAAAAACAATTTAAATATCTAACAAGTCCTAACATACCTAACAGATCTAGCAAGAAAGTAAATTCCATCTAGTAATAATTCAGGAGATATTTTTTGTCTGGATATATCACCACAGGTATGAGTAAAGTAAGCTTATTTAAAAATAATGTGATACATGTGACAGTAATTTTAAACTGTAAAAAAACACAATACTTTTCGTGTTTCTTGAATTGTTTGGATTAAGACTTTCATTATTTCGTTTTAAGATACATAGCAGTAAAATTTAAGTGGTAATAAGCAGTCTTCTTCTTATCGAATGAGAGAGGCCAACTCTGGTGTCGACAGTTTATCAAGCCGTCCAAAGGGCCTGCGACTACCGTACTAGACAATCAGCCGGGACCTACAATTTAACGTGTCATCTGACCCACGGAAGCGGGCAAAATGGAATGCCACTTTTCGGTCCTAACATTGCTAATCGCAATGCTCCCGCCATCTGAGCTACGGGCGCTACAATACAATATGATATAAGCAGTAAAAAAAAAATCTATCAAAATAGTAAAATAGCAGTATTTCAATGAATATCGTAGACCTCGCTACGCAGCCGCTACGAGCTCGCTACGAAACAGAGCTACGATCTAGCACCGCTTTAATCTGTGAACATTCTCCTACCCTTTAACCAATACGTGACCAGTGGTAACACATGGATTAAGGAAACCAGTGTGGATGAGGTAAATTTATCTTACTTTTAAATGAAAAGTAAATAATCCAATGGGTGCCTATTGCTACACGTTTGATTGATATCAGTTTATTACCTCCTAACAGCTTCTAATAACTTATGTCATATTTCTTTTTTTAGATAAAATAAGCTTAAATATGTCGTTCCTGAAAGAAAACCATAAATAAACTGATGTTTTTACATAACGTTCTCGATAAATTAGAAAAGGAGGAAGAGAAGAGAGATAATATTTTAGTTAATGTGAAGTAATGTTTTAGGATATGATTGGCCCTTAGGGTGGTTTGAAAACTCTCGATATCAGAGTTGGTTGTATAGGTCCTCCATATTTGTTCCCTCTGTGAGTCCACAGGCTTGTCTCTTGTCTCCGGCAATCGGCTCAGAGTGCGGAGCGGCGGAAAATTGTGTCGACGCGGTCCGCCACCGGGCACTGCGGGATAGGGGGTTAAATTGCTAATGTTTGTTTTTAATATAGTTTAGTTATACTAGTATTTTTAAAATGGTATTAGTACATTATTAGTTGGATGAACTTATATCAATAAATAAAATAAAAATGATATATTATTGCTGATTGATGCATGGTGTATAATAATCTCTTATCACACATTTGATTACGTTTTTTGTTGACTTCACCAATTTTAGTAATTTTATACAAACTAGCAGCGCTCCGTAGTGTATTCCGGGATAAAAAGTCGCCTTTATCCAGGCCCTAATCTACGTTTATACCAAATTTCATCGAAATCAGTTCAGCCGTTTGATCGTGATGAAGTTTAGTAACAAACATGACAGACTTTCACACACACTCGCACAAGGACATTCGGCTTTTATAATTGTGTGATGTGATAACTGTTGCATATTTGACAGTCGTATTTGACCACATGCAACAAAAGTGACATTTAAACTAGATTGTTGTCCTGGACGGAGCACATTGGAGACTCAAAGAAAGTAATCGGCTAACTACTACTGGCTCTTAGACATTGTGAGATATTTTGTGACAGATTTTCTTCAATATCAAAGTAGAAGTATATGGATTGTTGTAACTAATTTTATAAATGTATTAAGATTTAATTAATGACATGTAAGAATTTACTTACCAATAAATAACTTTGACTTTGAAGCCAGGCGACTATCAGAAAGTCTTCTACAATTAAACCATGCTAAAGAAAAAAACACTAACATATCTGCTATCTACATTTATTTTATGTAATACATTCTTAAAACAAAAAAATCCCCGTACATTTATTTCATAATATCTCTTAAAAACTATATAAGAGCACTGCCTCACTTACAACAACCCTCATTCCTCCTACGTGGTTAATTAACACGGCTTAGAACAAAATCTCCGTGGTATGATTTCGCGGTGTCGCGCGCGCGATGATCGTTTTAAGTATGTTTTGGAGCTTAATTTTTGTTGGACAGGTGCTTTTTGTTGGGGCTCTTTTTGATAGGGTTCTGATACAGTTGAGCGGAAATTTTAATGAGATCGGAAGTGAGAGAAAACTTTATTTAGCCATCAAATACCTATACAAGTATTTTGTTTTGTACTTTGTATATATTTTCTCCAAATAAATAAAGAAGAAAAGCTTGAAACACACTTGCATAATACACACTTCTTAACGGCCCCAACACACTCCTCACTCAGCATAACAGACATTATTGTTATTCTTACTAATTCATAAAATTATGAATCATATTGACTAATACGTCATGATACTCTTAGTATGATTCAGCTATAAATTGCGAAATAATATTCATATTTTAAGTGATATGTGGTCTTATGCTATTTTGACACATTACCGTTACAAAATAGCATGCACCATTTTATGTTCAAGTTCATGTATTTTAACCATAATTTTACAGCTCCAAAAGAAGCCATTTCACCATTTTCGAGTACTCATAATGTGATCAGAAACCCTTCCATCGCTAGTACAGTCTGCGTCACAATTCCTCGGGGAAATATAAAAAGCGGCGCTAAAACGTCTCTCGTCGGAAAATCATATTCTGTTAAACTCGTTATGTCCACGCCTTGTCGAGCTGACCTGGCATTGGAGGGAGTAGTGTGGATGGGACTTGGGATTTTATATCGTTCTAGTGATAAAAAATGTGGGTAAATTAAAAGTAAGAAAAATGGGGATAAATGAAAAATAAGTGAACTAACAGTTAGTGCCTGTTGTTGTGTTTTAGTAAATCTATACTAATAAGATGAAGAGTTTGTTTGTTTGTTTGTTTGAACGCGCTAATCTCAGGAACTACACTACAGGTGTTGAAGAGACTATTTATCGAGGAAGGCTATAGGCTATATAACATCACGCTGCAACTAATAGGAGCGAAGAAACAATAGAAAATGTAGAAGAAACGGGGAAAATTATTCTCTGAGGGCTTCCGTTGCGTGCGCTGCGAAAACGGTTTAAGATATGAAAAAAATGTGTTTGAAAGAATTATTTATCTTGGAATGATCTAACAAAATGTCTGCAACAGTATATGTCTATCTTTTATGGTTAACTCACTAAAACCGTTTTTATGGTAATAACTATTCTACGCGGACGAAGTCGCGCGCACCAGCTAGTATAATATATGGAACGACTCCCGTCGTGAAAAAGTGGGCATGGTTGAATGTATTCAACACCGACCATAATATAATCACGAAGTAATTCATATTGTATTTTGACTACGGTTTACAATAAAAAATATGTTCCCAAAAAAAAAACCAATATACACGCAATTAGTATTCTTAATTGTTTGAGTTTGAAATGGCCATTACTTTCGCCGAGGTTTTGAGGCAAACATAACGTAGTATGACTTCATACTTAATAATCGCGTAAAGCTAAACAATCTTCATTTCTGACGTTCACGCCTCCTCGTTGATTTCTTTCTTTATTTACTAGCTGTATCCATTCAATAACCACACCGTATTTTTTTTATAGGCTCATCCACACTATGCCCTCCTCCAGCACTTCGCTGTGAAAGCAATACTGTATTGGGTTGTAGCGGCCGCAGGAGTCGAGTGTCGCTTCTAACGCGAAATATTGGAGACCGACCTCCAACAAATGTGCTCAAAATCAAATCAAAAATATATTTATTTACCATACAAACATTAAATACATTGGTGCACTTATAAGTAAAATATAAAAGAATTATTTAGGTTATAGAATAGTTTTAGTTTCATTTAAGTAGCTGAGATTTAGGAAATAAGTATACATGCAATAGCATGCAGCGTTGATTACTTTAACCATAGCATTGAGACTATAAAGTTATGTTGAATTTACTATCACGCGCAGAGTGCAAATAATGGTGGACCCCAAACTAGGCTTAAGCCTGTATCTTGGGCATCCTTACAATTGTTTTTCTAATAACAGATGATCGCGCTTTCGTGTACTACATGTTTTTTAACAATACATAATGTTAGTAGTATTTACAATTTAGTTTTATGGGAGGTACTAATGTAGAAATAATTGCAGTAGGTAGGTATATTACATACATTCATTAGTGCATTATGCAGAGTTTCAATAAGTATTACACAAATTACAGCTAACAGGTGGTCTTTGAGGTAATAGTTGTACTTACAGGTAAAAGAGCGGGATGCTTTAATGAAGTTAGGTTATGGTTATGGCTGTTTGGATTTTATGTTTTTGAGACGTGAATGATTGTATGACTGGTATAGTGCATGTGTTGATTGTAAGTGTGAGGTGTATATGAGTGATTATGTTGATGGTAGTTGCATGAATACTGGCAGACAGTAATCTGCAGTGACAATACACCACCATAAGTATCTCAGATAAGTATGCTTATGTGAGGTGGATAAGACTGTTTTAGTGTAGTTTTTGTAATTATGGGCAACAGGTCTTGTCTAGATTTTAAAAGAGGTCTTCTATTTGTATGTTACGTCCGGACTCTTTGCTATGTACTTTAACCATCTTTTCAACTTCTACATATGAGATGGTTTGAAGCCAGCGTTTAATTTTGGCCCGAGCTTTTCTGTGAGAGTCTACCTTTAAAGGGCATGTGTTTATAACTGAATTATAAACAAAAAGGTGAATATAAGGTGGTAGTCTAGATGCAAAAACTGTCCGAACTTCTGGCAGTTGCACCGGTTCCAAAGCAATGAGACTATTTGTGTGTGGAGTATCCATTAATATTTGACTTTTTGTGACTGCTTTCATAATAAATAATTTTCTCACTGACAGGACTTGGGCATCTTGGTAAAGATCTGCAGTTGGGTAGCGACGTGGTTTGCCGAGCAACACCTTTAGGACAGCTCTTTGGGCCCTTTCCAGTGAGATCATAAAGGTCTTTGCAGCACCACCCCACGCGCTTATGCAGTACTGCAATAGCGACTGGCACAAAGCAGTATATACCATTCTTTTTACTGCAATATTTTTGATAGGTCTTAGCGATTTCATCAGGTATATAAACTTGCGAACTTTCTTAGAAAGGCTTGAGATATGAGCTTCAAATGTAAGTTTTTCGTCTAACTCAACACCCAGGTAACGTATGCGAGCCACTCTATTAATTTGCTGGCAAGTGCATCTACGTAACACTGGAAAGGAAATAACTGGACAGGACTTAACGTGTATCTTGATCGCATCTATGTTAGACGCTGTGGCGTTTGTTATGTGAAAGCCTATGAACTTGGTTTTATTCACATTTAGAGTGAGTAAGTTCTCATCCAACCACTCCGATATACGCAGCATACCTCTCTCAGCAGCATGTGTAGCAGCTTCCCAGCTAGGTCCATGGAACAGGCCCAGGGTATCATCGGCGAAACAGATCAGCTCCCCGTTGGGGAACTTCAACCTCAGGATACCATCCATGTAGATAGTGAAAAGGGTAGGAGCGAGGATGCTACCCTGCGGTACACCAAAGGAAATTTCTTGTTCATCACTCATGTCATCCCCAATTTTCAGTCTCTGCCTTCTATGGCTCAGATAACTGATAAACCATGCGAGAGCGTTGCCTCGCACTCCATAGCTCTCCAGCTTCCGCATGCTGCTGATTGATTTTTGCAGCCGATTGTACTTTTATATGGGTCGTAATATAGTTTTGATTTAGTGAAATAGATCGCGTTTTTACGATAAAATAGATTACAATTTATACCTACACAGATGTAAATAGACTTAATTGATTAGTTCCACATCTTTTGTTGATTTAATTAAAAGCTTAGAAACAAAGACAAGTTAAAATATTAAAAATATTAGTTTCTTATAATTTTATGACATTTATTAACGCTATTCAATTTTAATCTTTCATACACCAACAACTTTTCATAGATTTCTCCCAAAAAATTCTCACAGGAAACCTCGAACGACGGTGACCACACGGCACTTCACAATCAGTACAAACCAGAAAACAATACCATCTCCAGAACCCACTGAAGCGTTGTCTCTTACAATTAAAGTATTTTCAATTTTAAAGCTTCGTCGCTTCATACGTCAAGTGGCTATCGCGTTACGAGCTTCACAAATCTCTAGTATTTATTTACAATTCTCAAAAAGTATAAACAACCTTATAGCAATAGAAATAAAGTTGAAGTTGCTGCTAAAATAATGTATAGTTAAGTTTGTAAAGGGGTGTAAGAGGGTATCGGAAAAATGATTTCATACAAAACGACTTATGAAGAGCACTCCAAATATTGGTGGAGAGTGGTCGGCTGCGAGACAACACAACTTCGATATTAATAGCTTCCCGGGTATTGTTTGTGGGAATTGTGGACTTATAATGCTCTGAAAAGCTTTGAAACTTTAGAGGTGGCGTTTGAATGACGGTTTTTGACAAATCTTGTTAGGGGTTGATTGGTTTATTAATTTTTGAACATGGTCATATTTGACTTCTTTTTCAGACCACTTGATGATAGAGTAAAGTAAAATTTTGTTGTATAACATGAACAATGTACATTATACAACAAATTTTCTAATGTAATCTATTATTCGATGGTATAATTTTGGCCACCATTGGGATTTCATTAAACATGTAAATTGCGTACTTTACATAAATACTCATTGTAAACCACAAACATCAACTTCAGCAATCCGACTTTGAAAAAAGGACGCAATCAAAACCAGCTTCTAAATCACCGTTCCAATCTCCCAAATATGAGGTTCCTCACATTTGGTGGTAAGCAGCTTACCGCCGGCCATTTTGTCGCAAGCGCTCGACAAAATGGCGGCGGGGCTCGCCTTGCTCCGTTCAATTTGAATATAGAACAGCATACGTCGCGCGAACCGCGTCGACAACTCATCGGATTGCGCGAGATGGTATGACGGTTGGAAGAGTATTTTCTTTCTGTGAACTAAGAAATGTATAGAGTAGCTATCTTCAAATATTTAGGCATTCAGAATAATTCGTAGATAATACAAACACCACTATCACATTTTCTTACGCAAATTCACGATGTATTTCTGTGCTGTTTGCAACAAGTCTATTTTTATTCAATACGCTACAAATATATAAAAATATACAATGTAAGGGCATTTTAAAATTAATTATGTAAATATATAATGTAAAAATCTGTTAATATGGTAATATCGTTTGTATACCCATCATCACTCCCATTATCGTTAAATGTGCAATACTAATGCATATAGTCTACTGAAAAATCGGGCTTTTGAGCTCTCAGTTATTTATAAGCCTCAAATTTTAGAGTTCAAAACATCTCCATTGATTCTATTTTGCCACAGTAACCGCACGGCAGTGTAAGAATATGTCGGTCAAAGCTGGGAGCGGCGAGATACGCTCACAGAGCTGTCGTAAAAAGGAGCCTTATTAATAACACTGTAACTGGAGGGGTAAGGAAATGTGCTAGGAAAGATTGAAATTTGATGGAATAAGGCGTTTGTAGATATTTTAGAAATAAAAAATCTTGTGTGGGCTTAATAATATTATAGGACACGCTGAAAAGCTCTTCATATTGAACTTAATCGAACTCTTATAGTTTGAAATTCCTGAAACATTCCGCAGTTGTTATTTTTCTTGCACTTACTTAGTTATTTTTATTTTTAAATAGCGCTTTCCTATTTATCGTGTAATGTTAAACCACCTGTTATCAAAGTTTTTTTTACAGAAAGAGTGTTTTTTATAAATATAGGTTTCAGTAAATCAAATAAACTACCGCGCCTGGTGCCATTGAAATAGTTGTTTAACTATTGAAATATAGAATGAATTCGATGTTAGACCACTAACTAATCAGTTAGTAGCCAAACGGCTACTAATAATAGTCTAACGTCGATTCCATACATTTGAAAAAAAAACAGCTTATTCCAATTTATAAAAATGTTCATTTCATAATTTAATAACTACTTACTATTCATTAAATCAAAAACACAATTTAAAACGCATCATAAAATGAAACTACCACTATGTTCTCAAAACTGCCATAACCATTTCAAAACCCCATTGATTTCGTTCAGAAGTCTGTTCAAGCGGCGACCAAACACCATAGCGATGAAATCGAATTAAAATTGATATCGAATCGAGTCGATTTCAAGTTCGGTGGCCAATCGAGTGAAGTAATGTGGATATTATACGAATGTTGGCCACAACTGTTTGATTTCCTCGGCTAAAAGTGTTGGTAATAAATATTTTAATATAGGTTAGTGTTAAGACCACATTAGTTCGAGGCTTTATACACATGAGATAAATTCTAATTATCCGTGAAGTTTTACCAACATTCAACAGGCATTTTTACTTGAA
Organism: Macaria liturata; assembly: GCA_964023185.1. Classification (NCBI taxonomy): domain Eukaryota; kingdom Metazoa; phylum Arthropoda; class Insecta; order Lepidoptera; family Geometridae; genus Macaria; species Macaria liturata. The sequence continues at coordinate 12,931,636 of OZ026811.1, read as the reverse complement.
TTTATTTGATTAAATTTCAAGACGACATCGAAGATAATCATCGATATTACTTTTCCAGGATACGGAAATCCATGGATAGAAAGCATGTGGCTCGTAACGAAACCAGCACAAACAACACCGTGGGCAAAGCTGTGGTTGATGATGAAACTTGCTTTTCTGGAAAAGAGCATAAAGTATTTATTCAAGTAAGTTTATGACTAAATAATTAATTTGACATAAAAGTAAACACTGTTTAAAAATAATATAAATCAATGTTAGTAATACATACTGGCATTATTCAGAAATAGGATAAACCACTAACCCTATCTTCCATACCTACAGTATACAACTATACAGGTGATGCAAGATTTAATTAGCATGGCTGGATTATACAGCGTGTCCGTCAGGTGCGGCGGCACATGTGGCTCCCACCGTCTTATACTTTACATAATCGGGGCTTGCGTGGACTGTCTTTGGGTTATATACAGGGTGATGTCAAAATACAAAAACTGGTTAAAAGTTTTACTATAAAATATCTAAATATATAAAACTCAAAGGTGACTTGACTGACTGACTGATTCAAAGGTGACACTGGACGGATTGGGCTGAAATTTGGAATGAAGGTAGATGTTATGACATAGGCATCCGCTAAGAAAGGATTTTTTGAAATGCCACTTTTAAAGGGGTGAAATAGGGGATGCAAGTTTTACTTCTTAATGCGAGCGAAGCCGCGAGCACCCACTAGTTATAAAATAATAGCATAGTTTAATGCAACCATTTCACAATCGCACAAGGATTTTTTATGTGTAAATGTCGCATTTGACAGTGAAGATTCCCGTGAGAAGGCGCGCCTAATTTTCTTACACGAGTAGGCGCGCGCGAGCAAATTGCTCACACTATCATAAATGTTCATATTTTTAGTGTTTCTATATTTATTGGCTTATAATGTATTTAAATAAATAACACAAAGTTTAGTAAGTAAGAAAACAAGTATTTTAATCAAAACTATTAAACATAATAGCAACTTCTAACGCAAATAACAAAACAACCAAGTACCTATTAATTAAATTTTTGGCACGTTTCATAAAAATCACAATAAAAACTGTTACATAACAAAAACTAAAAAGTGTTATTCATCCATTAAATCTACACTAATGTGCCTCTCGAATCATACTGAACACATGTATTTTACATGTTCGGTGCAAAGTAATTGCTTGGGGGCGTGATGAGCAAATTGCCGCACGTAGGTACACGGCCTCCACAAACGCCTTGCTGCGCGGTCGCAACCACAGAGTACTTTTTATAGTCGCAACGCCACTGAGTGGATCGAGAATTGCGTCAGGGGAGAGGGGGTGAATATTTAGGAAGGTACTTAAGAGCTTGAATTGGTGTGGCAAGGGAAAGACAAAAAAAAATTGAATTAAATTTTTGTGTGAGCAAATTGCTCATAGCGCGCCTTCTCACGGGTAAGGTAGCCTGGGTAAGACCCGTTTTTTACTAATATTGAAAAACTAACGTTTAATATCTTCTTGAAAGATATTTCTTTCAAAGAAAAAAGAGTATATCACAAACAGAGAAAAGATTTTTTTTGTAACCACGTATTTAGAAAAACCATCGTTGGAAATAAAATTTATATTTTTGCCACTAATAAACATTTTACGCACAAATACTGTCTCCCTGTATCTTGCAATACATATGCGAGATATTGAAGCCTGTAAGATTTAATCCTCGGATACATGGCGGTGTGTATCCAATCTCAGATTAACATGTTGAATAATCAACGCTTGATGAAAGCGCCGTAGATAGATAATATAGGGATATTATATTAGGTGTATGGGTCCGAATAATGATGTTAGTTTGGTAATAACCGTTATAATAAAGGCATACTATCTTTAAAAAGAGAAAATGTGTTTGTTGTATTTTTCTTTTAAGCCGTGTCACAACGATAAATCATCCTCATTTTTGATATGCAATAATGATAGAACAGAGCACGGAGAGCACCCAAATTCACCCAATAGTTAATAGGAACATTCTTATCAAATACATTTTATAACCATGTAAATAAAATATTAAAGTTATTTTTTCTCCTTCGATGCGGTACAAAAAGGACCATTTTTATTGTATGCTAAGAGATAGAAATAAATATATTGTTACACGCTACAACCTCCTAATTACTCTTTGGATTGAGACTTGACCAATCGACTTGGAATTTATTCTGATAGTTATACGATCACTTACCCAATAGAAACTGATCCAAACATGTGTGGCTAGATTGTAGTTTGGGAGAAGCAAGATATACAGTTGCGTTTCGCCACGCACAATAAAGCAGAATCAAACCTACAACTTTCATGTTCCAGGTCCGTAGCGAGCCTTTAAAAAGCAGTAAATTACCGCGCGCAGTAATCCGCTATCTGTTGAGCGCAGCGGCCTTCCGCGCTTCGCTTCGAATACGCTGCGCCGCGCCCGACCTCTAACGGTACGGTTAACAAACAAATCTCACTAGTAATACAAAATAAAATAGATAAATAAACCTTCCGGGACATTGCACACGTCGCCATCTAGCCCCACACTAAGGAAACGCTTGTGCCGTGGGTACTAAATAACGGATATAATACTTATATACTTTTCTTTTGTAAATACATACTTATTATACATACAAATGACCAGACTCAACACAAGTAATTATAAATTTTTAAATTTCATAAGTACTTGTGTCACGCGGGAATCGAACTCGTTACCCCTAGATTAGAAGGCAGATCCACTGCCAACTAAGCTATCAGGCCAGTCAGTATTAGTGCCATGTTAATCAACGTCTGTACAAAATAATCCATGATAATATTGACAGTAGGTATTTCTTCTTCTTATCGAATGAGAGTGGCCAACTTAACAAGAGTTTATCAAGCCGCCCTAAGGGGCTCTGATATGACTAATATTATTCTCTTAACTCTCTTTTACGAAGTTCTACTACAAAAACTTCCATAAATATTTCCACGAATTAATTTGCTGTCGGTACTGGGTACGGTCCGTCGTCGCGTCCATTAATCACGGGTTATCGAGCGCTAATCCAGGTTTAAATAGATAACTATTCGAGGCGGCCATTGTCAACTGTAGGACAACCGAGCAGGGTTGCTACGGAGCCAGATACTTTATTCATTTTTTTGCATGACATACTGATATGAACAGAAACGACCACCCAACACAAGTATGAATAATTTGAAAACGCATAATCATTTCTAATTTGCGAAAATTGAAGCAAGCTTTTAATAAAAATACGACAACGTAAGTATATAAAGCAAACTAATGAAACCATTTTTGCTTACTAAATTATGATAACATTTTAATTATTTAACATCTCAATTTATTGAGATTTATTCAATATCAATAAAAGTCAATGTCAATTTAAAAAAATAGAATTAAATAGTAATTGTAATAAGTAATAAAAATGTTTACTGAGTTTTTTGATAGAAAAGAAAGTATATTGAGCAAGTGATATTACGCGTCTTACAAGTATGGATTTTTGACTTGATTTTTATAATAATCATATTATTTGAAACTTTTCCATACTACCCATATTTAACTTATTAATTTTAGTAATAGTTATAGTTCATTATAAAAACTAAAGCCTGATTTAAAATCTGTTTCTTATCGATTGACTAATTGGTAATACACTGACAGCCCTAGAATTAAATTGTGATGTGGGTGCCTTAACAAAACGATGGTTGCTTTGCAAATGATTTTCTCAATACGGATAATGTATTAGATATTAAATTTTGTCTGATTTTTTCATGTTGTAGAATTTATATATAATTAAATTATTGTATCGGTTACAATGTATAGTATATTTTGTCACGAAGCAGTGGCTTTCTTTTCCATAAAACTTACTACCCAAAAATGTTTTTGGCATTATATACATAGTTACCATTATATCTAGACAACTTCTAACTGAAAAATAATTAAAATATACAGTAAAATTTAGGTTCCAATAGAAAACATTGTATAAAAAAACATGACATATATATCATTGTTTCTTAACCATAGTTAGTTGGAAACTTATTAAAATATACAGTATTATTAGAAAACTTTGAATAAAATAATTTTCGCAATCAGCTCATAAACAACGGAGTAATCGCGTAAAATACCCAAAAAAAAAACTTTCAGAAGACTTGAAAACCTCCTTTTTTTGGAAGTCGGTTAAAAAACAGTTCAAATCCCCCATCCTTACCCAGTATCACTAGGGTCACCACCCCACGTTTGTTCAGCCAACATCACGCTCGTATTGTCCCGGACAGCCCTAATGTTCCCATTGTATGACACCTGTCTTTTTGTACCGATGTTTTGCTAACTGCCTGATTTCGGGTTATTAATCAAAGTGGCTACGGCTAAATTTCAGATAGATTATATTTATTTTACATACTTATTATGAGTTACTAAGTAACTGATAACTTAGTTCTGCATAAGACATTATTTTTAATTTATGTTTTAAATTGGTTTATACAGAGTACTCCATGTAGCTATTTTTTTTATTTAAACACAAAATTGCCTATTATTTTAGCTCTTAATTAATGAAAACTGATAAACAAAAACAACGTACACGACTTAAACACAATATACAATCCACACAACAAGTTGATTCGTTGTAGTGTGGTCTTGAAAGAAGACTTTAGTTATGATATAAAGTTAAATAATGTGTACTTTTACAAATGAAAGGGAAATTTTTTACGGTCCGTTTTTATTGAGATTTATAATTTGAGTATAAGCCAAACGGAATTATTGATAGAAATTAAAACAAATTTAAGAATTGCCGCATATCATCTGTTAGAAAAACTGGTGTTTAGGTATACAATTTACCTTACCTTATTTTATATCCTATCCAAAAGACTTCAATAATATCTTTAGCAAAAGTTTCAAGACTGTTCCAACCAACACTTCACAACACTAAATAAGTCAAAACAATCTCCATCAAAATTAGACCTTATCTCATCAGTACAAAGTTGATTTTCCCTTGACTTTCATAAAAGCTGGCTCAACCGTTGTTTTAAAAAGAGTTTAATAGAATTTGGCGTATCTTACTAATGGAATGGTCTAATGAAATAAGGTATCCCGCCGTAATGGGAATGTTGGCGGCGATTTATTAAAAATTGCTCGTTTTTCAATATGCGCCTGTGAAGGTGGAATCTGTGGAGGTGGTTAGTCAATAAAAAGTTTTCTTCACTCGTACAAAATGAGTACTTTGAAGTATTTTTTTAACTTGTTTGTGTATTTAAATTATTGTTGCTTAACTATGTGTGAACATGGTTTTTATTTTAATATTAGAAACTATATTTAATAGGTTATTTGATGACATATTATTTTTATTTATTTTATTTATGTTATTAATGTATTAGAAAGGATAGAAAGCTATGGTTGCAACTGGGGAGGCCTACGCCAAAGAGGCGACATCTACTTAAATTAAGCTGTAACACAGGGACCTAAAACAATGTTTGACATTAATATTTATTTTATTTGACAGAAGCATACCTACAAATACATTACATTTTTATTTTCATTTTTATTTTACATTAAATAGTAATAATGGACATTGTAATGAAATTTTTATCGAAAGTGGATAAATAAATGGCTATTTTATTTTAAATTTATTTATTTTATGTTAATGTTTTATTTCAATTCAATTATTATTTATCAGTATAATGTAATTTCGTAGTATGTAGCTAAGTAGAAAAAAAAATTGTGTTTGTATGTCTACGAAGGTGCTCCGTCACACAAAAGACATAAACGCGTGCCCTCTACGCATAAGGAAATTGAAATATGTGGTGTGACGTTGTTTACCTAAAGCATACAACATCATTGTTTCAAAATTATTGTATAAGTTTAAAATCGTTAAGAGCGAAATGTTTGGCTATTTCATATTGCACCATTCCAAAATTAGCTATACAAAAATTACAATTTCGAAAAGTCATTGAATAAGTTCCTGAAATTAATGCACTAAAGCCGTCCTTAAAATATTTTACATTCGTTATTTTGTAACCCCTATATTATAATTATCATATGCAGCCTGATGAATGTCTTAATAAAATTATTCTATAGTAGTTACACATTTTAAACATTTTTTTTAAATATCTTCTATGTTCAGACTTTCGACTCTAACTTTCCATAAATTTAACATAATCAGTATCAGTAAAGCTAATCTGCAACCCTTCCAAGCTAGCCACATCCTAGATAAGTAAGCCCAACGCAAACAAATTGCCTGCTGCTCGCCACTAATTAAAGGAAATGGTCTAGAAACAAGATTGCGTTATTGTTCTCTGTAAATCTCTACCCGGCTCTTTCTAACTTATGAATATCTGGATGTAGCTATCTCGTTCTAGCTAAACGTTTCGCCGATGTCACTCATTATGCTAAATATCCCGCTCCCCTTTGTTCCGCCAAATCTCGATAAGAGGCGAGATTTTTTCTACTTTTTCTTCTCCCTGACAGTTGGTATATGGAAGTGGATTAAGATAATTCAGTCGAGGTGTTTTTATAAGACGCTTAATTATATCAGTGGTTGAGTTTTTTTTTTGTTTTTGTGCTGAAAATGTGGTCCCATTTTGAGTTACGGTCAGTGGTTTTTTCTTTGTGGTTGGTTTTTTAGGACTCGTTTTGTTTACTGCATTGCAGCATTTCTTGGACTTTTCTCTGCCTTGATAGATTCTTTGTCTCTTATTAGTATTTTGGTTCGGTTTGTAATCTATTTTATTTTATTTCAATAACAGTTTTTTGTACAAGGAAATAGAGTGAAATCATTATATTGATCAAAATACACACTTAAAATATTTAAGTAAATAATAAAATACACATATAAAAACGACTAAATATTAAAAGGAGCTTGCTTGTATTTTTCTCAGTAAAGTTTTATTTCTGCTTCCATCCAAACAGATAACGGATGTAATTTACACCATTTCACTCCGATCATAATGCATCACCAAAACTAATTCAAGCACAAAGCTAACGATTGTAAGTTGGACCATAAAACCATTAAACAAAGACATTACAAGCCGGCTAATATTGTAGGGTTAAAAGCGTGGACGAATCTTTCCAGCGAATTAACCCTTCGACACTCGCTGTGGTTGCCTTACATGAAAACTAACAGTAGGTTAAATTTGGCCAAGTTAAACAAAACAGACTTTGAACACAAAAATACTGACCCGTCTTCGATGACAAATATTTTGTGGATGTTAAAATAATAAATGAGCTCGTATTGAAGATTTTAATTCAATTAACTTTTTTATAGACAAAATAATTAGACGCTTGACTGAAACATTCATGCGCACACGTTGAAGATGCAATTTTTTTTATTCTATCTTAGGTTTATATCAGTAAAATTATGCACGTGCGCGCTGCACGTCAAGTACATTGACTTTTTAAACCTGTTTAGTAATAAAAAAATCCGTGGAAGGACCTGGGTGCCCACCACGATGTATCTACCCAAGAAAACTCCCCTAACGAATTAGTTTTGCGGGGGAGACGCGACCCTCAGTCATGAGGAAATACGACTCAAAGAGAGAATAAAAAAAAATAGAGATATCCCATACTGCTTATACGTTGTTTGATTGCGGTCGTAAAGAGCACAGCAGAGGGCGCCGCGGCCGTAACATTGAATTGAGACATTTAGCATCGAGCTCGTGGTAATGGCCGCCCTGACACCGTGCTTAATGTGGATTCAACACGGAAACAAAGCTTGGGCACGTATATTATGCACGGTGTAATTGAGGACTTACAGAATTTTGCTATTGTCTGTTAAATGTTAAAGTTAATGTCAGTATTAAATAATAAATAAATAAATAAATATTCCGGGACATTGCACACAGCGCCATCTAGCCCCACACTAAGCAAACGCTTGTGTCGTGGGTACTAGATAACGGATATAATACTTATATACTTTTCTTTTGTAAATACATACTTATTATACATACAAACGACCAGACTCAACACAAGTAATTATATTTTTTTTTTTTTTTTTTTTTTTTTTTTAAAGTACATAAATACTTGTGTCATGCGGGAATCGAACCCGCGACCTCTAGATTAGAAGGCAGAGCCACTACCAACTAAGCTAACAGGCCAGTCAAAATATTGTATTGCAGTATTGGTTCTTGTAACGCTGCTAAAGTATTTATTTATTATGTTAAATAACCCTTATAAGTAAACTCAAGAGTTATCTAAACTATAAACTAACTAGATGGTTTTTGGTCTGTTAACTTTACTTTGAAAATCAGCATTTATTTTCTTGTTGTTAGTAATGTTGCCTGTGCCTTGACATTTATGTTAAGAATAATATAATATTCTATGGCACTTCTGATTAAACGCTACCATAATTATAATGCTAAAGATCTTAGTTGCCTTTGTGACAGGACAAGAAAAATGTTTACATCTAAAAGATACGTAACAGATAAAACTAAAAATAACATAATGATTTGATTAAAATTCAACTAACATAAAGGCTACAATGTTTCGTACAAAATTATATTTCTTATGCACCATACTCAGCCAAAAACTGTGATTTAATTAACCCATTTATATCAATATGCTCTGCCATACAGAAATGTTGGCATCCAGCTTTGAAAATCTTGGCTTGCGTTTGATCCCAGAGGAAAATCTGCAAAAAATCTCCAGTACTATAACATAATATGTGAATGATTGTTTGTTGCAGTTATTTTTCAAAATTAATAATACGATCGAGGTAAAGTAATAACCACTTAATAATGTATGTTTCATAAGTCAACTTTGCTTATTGTTTTAGTCAATAAGCGAGTGTGGCGTAGCGGTTCCAGTGTGTGCTTTTCATTCAGACGCACCCGGGTTCGAATCCGGCCCTACACCAATGACTTGTATTTTCAAGTTATGTGTGGATTTGCACTCGCTTAACGGCGAAGGAAAACATCGTGAGGAAACCGACATGTTTGAGGACCACAATATCCGAGGACATGTGTCTTCCGTGAAAGGACCTGGGCGCCCACCACGATGTTTCTGCCCAAGAAAACTCCCCTAGCGGAATAATTCTGCGGGGGAGTCACGACCCTCAGTCATGAGGAATACGACTCAAGAGAGAGAGAAGTCAACTTTGTGTGAAAATATAATTTAGCATATTAGGCAGATTGGCATTTGGAGATCAGCTAATTCAGAGATAAATCAAAACCTATGGTTTCGATTTCAAATAGATTATTGATAATTTAGTATAGACAGTCACGAGAGTTAGTCCCACCAATATGAATATAAATAAGTTTGTTTGTTGGTCTATTTGTTTCAGTTTAACGCGGCAACGTGAAAGATTATCGAATTTTTAGTATGGTGACAGGATAGGGTTTTGAGAGTCACATTAGCTAGATTTAATCTCGAAACAACGCGAGTGAAGCCAGGTGCATCCACTAGTAGTCCATAAATCACTTTAGGCCAGACGGACCGACCCAGTGGATTCGGAATATGTAATGAGCCCATTCATTTGAGGGTTACTTCACTTTTTTACGATTTCGTATGGATTTTCTCTCGCGTAAATATGTAATAGCCTTTTTTGTTGAAAAACTTTTTAAAATAAACTCATTGAAATTTAAAAAAAAAAACTGTGTACTACTGACATTGAGAATTGCCATAATGTATGTATTCATTTTGTTTTACGTGGGATAGGTTTACGTTTGACTAACAGCCTGCCTGATAATAATCATAATGCTGGGTTTAGACATTCAAAACTCTGTGTTGTAAATGCAAACCCTTTAGTAGATCTCGTACAATAAAGTGATCTCGATGAATTCGTAAAAAACTAAAACTATGTTATTGCATTAACTTCATGAAATAACAAAAGTTTCTGTTTACGAAATAACTCATTCCCATGATGCTTATTATAAAACTCATTTCATACAACTGAGTCAATAAAAAAACTTTGCTCCATAAAGTATACAAGATGCGTCTACAAGAATAGAAACCTATTTTCTTTTATCTCCGACCAACGGCTAATAAATATCAACTTAATTGTGACTTGTATTATATTTTGTATTATTAAAATTTTCACCAACAATAATAAAGTAAAGAAAAATAACGTCGCTTCCTTTCAACAAAGGGCGACTACTTATTCACGCGGCGTTTCCTGCCCTGTGTTCGGTACAATGTACTTTTGTGAAGTTTTTCTCTTCATTTGTTCTTCTTTCGGGCTTTTTTTTCGTTTTTTTGTTCACCTTCGCGCAGGATTTCTTGGTCCCATATTTCATGTTCATATTGTCTCCGATTTGCATCCAGTGTCGGCGAGCGAGCTGTTTATTACGTTTTGTTGTGTGCTAATTTAATTTTATTCAATTTGTTTTTCGTTTTCTTTTGTGAGGATCGGAAAGTTGATTCTTTGGTGTATTTTCACAGATTTGTATTTTGACTTAGAAAGTATTCTTTGTAAATCTTATAATAAAAAATTGTTAAAGTTATTTGTAATGGAATTGTCAATATTATGCAGCATACTTATAAAAAACTTAGTCATATCAGAAACAGAAACGTAAAAATTTGCTAAAAATAATAGTTTACTTAAGTCCATCCGTCTCTCTACACCATACCCAGTCCATAACTTTGGTAATACAATATTCATCAGCAAGTCCCTATTTGAGGCACATATGTCTAAGTGGGTCGTCGTAATTAAAGCAGGGGTACACTTAGAGGGTAAGTTAATGCAATTACTGCAGAATTTTTCACGACATATGGCCGCGCCTGTACTGGGGTGTGCGGTTTTTACGCGAGAGCTGAGCGGAGTTTGCTGTTTGGTTTATTGTTTACATTCTTGGTTAGTTTTTTTGAACGAGTTGATTTGATGAACTTTATTTTGCTGATATAACTTAGGATTTTAAATACTAAGCAATTTCCTCAAATTAAGTATTGTCCTAATTTTCTTACCAACTCTTTATAAAAGTTGCTGTAAACATTCAGGCTTTGAAAAAAACAACTATAAAGATAGTTAGACATAGACTACAACATATGGGATATCGGTGGTTTTATTCTGAAATCTTATGTTATCATGTATTTTTTAAACCAGTTTTACAAATAACACTATATAGTATTGATTGAGGCTCTCAATCTTTTCAGACTCACCCAAAATGTTCATTCACAACTACGAAAATATGAGTCACAATTTGATACACGTAATGGGAAAGTAACATTGATGTTAATACTGCAGCCTATTCCAAGTATTTTACTTACAAAGGGCATTATTCCCTAGAGCGCAAAGTAAGCCCAAAAGTACATATGGCGTATAAATGATCATCGTATTGCAAGCCCTCTGCTGGTTTAAAATATCGATGCGGTTGCTAGGGTTAACATGTGGTAAGGAATTAAATGTTATGTAATTGGGAAACTTGATAATGGTTCTGTATCGTCATTTAGAATAAGAATTAAAAATTGGTCAAAATGGTTTGAAAACTCTGACACTAGTGTTGACCACACTCATAAAAACTTTTATAAAAAATCCAAAAATGAAAATTTACAGGTCTACATTGGTAAAGCTAAATTTGTCTGATATTTTGCAGTGCATCAACAACACTCTTATAAGTTTCTATCTTTTGGTGGTTTATGTATACGAGTACAATATAAGTTTAATTCGTACTGCATCAATATGAATATATCGCTCTGTTTTCTTACTAATTTCAGGTGTTAAGCTATTATTATTATTTTTAAAATTAAATGGGTTTGGACTTGACTATAGATTGCCTGATGTTGGTTGCCTGATTAATTCGCTTGTCCAATCCTTTTTTCTATCAATTCGCATATTTCAGTACCACTGCACCTTGCATCTTTGCTCCAATATCCCCAATCAGCACTTCAAAGCAAACTGTTCTGATTACAAGATAGGGGTGGTTTGAGACCATTATGGACCCGATCAGATGCTCGGTAGCCCATATGTTGGATCATTGTGATGATGGAAGATTGTAGGTCTTGATACTTGGTCGAATGATCTACATTTTTGATATAAAAATTTGGATATATTGATATTACAAATATCTCAAAACAGCATATGAATAAAAAGTTTCTAGATAATTATATTGTTTTTAATTAAAAGTTTTTTTTTTAACTTGAACGGGTTTGCACTTGGCCATAGTTTACCTGAGTGAAAGTAAAGTAATTTTAAATACGAAATGCTTTTATGAAAAACACAAAGCTGTTCACATTACTATTCAATATTTTGAAAGGAACTTTGATTTAGAATGCTTAGGACTTGTAACGCATTATATGTAAAACCATTATTTGTAATCCAAATATCATTTAGACCATGTTAGTGAATCTTGGTCTAATATAATAAGAAAAAGCTTACCGCGGCGAGAAATACTGCAGCCCTGCTACACAAGGTCCCTGCAAGGACACTTGGTGCAGAGCTCAGTTTACCTCACCAACGTACCTTTATAACTTACTAGTTTTACATTATATTTTAGTGATTTTAGTGGTACGTAATAAAGGATTTTTATTATTATTATTTATTATTATCAAGACTCTTTGATCCAAGTACCGTACTATTGTCCCATCATACAATGCACGTTACTGGTATTGTGCAAAATGATTGTCTCCGCAGTGCGCACGCGCAGGAACAACATTACAAACCGACAAGTGGATAAAGATTAATGGATCGATTGTTTACATTACTGTTTATGATGATTACTAAGCTTTGCAAAGTAAAAAGGTAAGATACATATTTTTTTCGACAGAATGTGTCAAAAGAAAATGTGATATTGGCTGAGACATTATTTTATGACAAAGAGTAAAAGCCTAAAATTTTATCTAGAAAAAGAATACTTAAGCTTGCCATAAACGAATAAGCGGATGCAAACTCATACTTATGAAGTTAATTTACTTTTCATGGTTTTTAAAACATTGTAGACATCGTATTACTTTTATAAAATTTTCGAGTAGCCTCATTTCCATCAATGAATAACTCGAGGTCACCTAACCCATACAATTCTCTTGAAAATGCATTTAACGCGTCCCATATGGTAGCACGACCATAGGGGTACTCTGTCCATGGCTTTTACACCATATGGCCGAAAAATCATAAACAAGTGCTCGCAGAATCCCACTTTAATGCTTAGCGATTATGCGTTTGAATTAGCTTTTAAAACTAAACATTTCAACAACAAACTTTACCTTAATAGACATAGAGTTTAAAATAACAGAACGAAGAGTTAAAAATATAAACTGTCGATGATGAATTAAATAAAATAATCTCTACACATATTGAAATAGGTACGAAAATAGAAAAACCATTCAAAACTACAAACGCAAGCTTACCAGTAGAAGTTAAAAGCGATAGAACAGCTATAAACGCGCTGGTTAATCAGACTAAGGTAACAAATGAATTTAAACTCAATGGCATAGGCTATAAGGTTTTAAATAAAGAGAAAGATATTATAAAAGAAATTACAATTAATAGGGTGATCCGAAAGAGAATAGTATTGAATACGTAAGGGATGATTGCAGCACATCAGGGTTCTTTGTATGGAAAAACACACCATATGGCAGGCTGGTATTAGTACTTCATTCATAATGGTGGATTATCGTAAACATATTTTAATAACGGGTTCAGGTGCTTTGTTGTTAAACGATCAGCTGTTGTTAGTGGTGACTTATTGGCATAGGGTCGTTGATAATTTTTAGAATTGTTGTGACTATACTTTAGAATTCTATTTTTGTAGCTTGATTTATTAACATATTTCATTATGTGATTTGTAGGTTCAACGTGATTTTGTACATCGTGAAGGAATCAGTATCTATCAAGATCAACTTAGTTCGTGAATACAAGTATCATCCGTGGAGTGACAAATTCTTGTTACTGTGCCAATTCTTTGACATAAGATAAGTGCGTGGATTAATAAATTACTACATATAGAAAGCTATGTGTTTTTGCGGTTTGATCTGCGTAGGTTTTATTATGGCTGGCAACCGCTTTTAAATGTTATCTGTCTTACTATTCATACAGTAATTATGTGGTACATTTGGTTAAATAGACGATATATAATAAAATAGATGAAACAAGAGAAAAACTTGTCAATATCACACATGAAATACCTACAAAAGTCGCATCTGTAACTTAGATTGCCTCGAGGTGTCTCGACAGATCACTTCACGCGACTCCCGAAGGAATCAGTCTCCTGATTGCCTTCGAACTGACAATGATGTATGGATGGTTGGTAATTGGACAATAGGATGGAAGAGTTGTGAATTGAAGCAAGTTAGTAATAGATTAGTGAATTTTACAAACCGTCTATAAGGTCTATGAAAGTGCTGAGTTGGGGCTGTGTTCTGGCAGATTTTATGTTTGTTTGTTTATTATGTACTTACTCGTGTTTGTTTTTCTGTTAAATCTGCCACAATAAATGTTTTCTTTCTTTCTTTCTAGTAAAATTTGGTTTTGATAACGTAATTATTCATACCACAGAAAAGTAACCAAACCGGGTAAGCACCACTATCAGCGACTATGTCATTTGTGTAGGTGTTACTTTAAGTGATCAAATGCTAGTTTATATTAATATCAAGTGAAAAAAAAAAATATAAAAAAAATTACATGTTTGCTTTGTCGCTACGCGATACTACAATTTAAATTATTTATCTCATCTTCATTCAATTATAGTCCCACAGATATAAATCAGCTCATAAACCATACGATCAGTGACAGCTATCACAACATCACCCCACTATAGCTATATGTACAGCTATATTGATAGACACGTGTGACGTCACAGTACACGTGGCTTCAATTACTATTCACAGGATTTGGTTAGTCGATTGATAAAGTATTGCAAACGGGCGATTTGTTCGGAAAGATAGGGTAGGCGCGATTGTAGCGTTGTCGAAAGAAAATATCAAATGCCTTTGTAAAGTTTACACGTTTAACGTTTTATGGTAAAGAAAGGGCCATGATGGTGGTTTATTACAAATTAATGAATTTCATTTTTTAATTCCTCGTTCATCGTATCTATTAAGTTACTTTATCTCGGTATCAATAACGTTCGTAATACTAGTTGTCATTATAGTGCTGTAGTTTCATACTCAACTAGAAAAACATGCAAAGCCTTATAATCCATTATTTGTACTAAATCATTTATTGAACTAGGCGTATTTAATAAATTTAGTAAAAAAACTCACACACATCAAACCAAAATAGTAGTTTTGGAAACTGTAATCGCGAACATATCTATAAAAAAGACATCAAAGCGGTTCCAATCTTATTTGGTGCGAAATATTTGTGAAATTATTAGCTCTTACTTCCTTACCATTGATTTTTACGCCAAAAACTTTCATACTGTACGAGTACTAACATAATTTTAATACGTAGGTCATCTAAGCCGATCAATATTTTATCTTGTAACTAATATAGTTAAATGCGACTCGTTTGTGTGGGTTTCAATAAAAAAAAGCTATTTCATAGATTTTTCTGGCATCCTTTACTATCTTTGTGGCAAAATGTTTAAGTATTCTCGTATCGTATCATGTGGAAAGAATATATTGACACAACAATTGAAAGCCACATTGATATGAGACGTTGAATCTTAAATTTGCTATGAAATTAGGTAATAACTTGAGTACACAAGTGTGTTTATATTCGAATAATCAAACTCGCTTGGAAAATTAGTCATTAAAAACATAACCTAAAATGTTCTACAACTATATCTCATTTAAATTATGCTAGTGGATGGATTCAGCTTCATCAATACAATACAATACAATGCAATGCAATGCAATACAATACATTTATTCAAAATTCCATAATTATAGGTCAGTTAATAATATTAAGTCATCCACACAATATCGGGATACAAAGTCTCATAATGTCGCTCTTTGAACTTTATACTACCACCAGACCAAAAAATCACTACCATCCGTGACTCCGTTGCCACGACAAAGAGAAACAAACAAGGCCAAAAAATATTATTCGTTCTACACCAAAGCTTTACCTAAGTATACGTCAATCGTATTCTCAAAGTCAATTGAACAGTATCGTTAGCTCATTAATCAGGAACATGTCGCTCCCGTGTCCAACACTGATTCCATTATTGGCCGTCAGACGGCGCCAGTGATGGATGGACGCCTGCAGCGAGGATCTTTGAAGGAACATGTGAGATAGAGTGTTTGTCTTGTATTTGTAGTGACGCTTGGTGGGTATGGCTAGTTGGCGATATTGGTCTGGAAGTATAGTCTTAGAATATTTTTCTATCATAATGTGAAAGGAAGATATGTTTTTTTATAACCTACAGCGTAGTAGCAGTTCAACGAATGTTTTCACAAATTTTAAGGCTTTATATTGGTTTTAACTTTGTCATTTTAGAGAAATAATGCTGTTTGAATGCATGGGGATACCGGTTTGTATCAAGGTTATAAAAATATATTGTGTATGTATGTATTTGTCTATGTTCCAACATACGTATTGCGTATTTAACATACTTACCTACAATTTTTCAAATAAAATAATCTTTACTGTTTTACCATATCAAAAAATAACACAATAAATATTTGTGTTATAAAAATTTTTAATCCTAAAGACCTGCTGCTACTCAAATTTCAACTCAAACCTTTTAGTCAAATCATTACAATCTGCAAATATAAACTCCACAAAAAATATTTCTTTAAAAATCTCATTAACGCCTCCGCAAAATAAATGGAACAGATTTTCATTGAGAGCGAACGAATGGCGCAAAAAATGGCAAAAATCTGACAAATGGCTTTCCTTTAACGTCTGCACCCATCTTATTATCGTTACCCACTACCGAACAGAACTCATTTGAGTCTTCTTTTAGGTTCTCTATATTTTCTCTATCAAGCTACTCTGAGTCTTATGTCTTCACAGGTATCGCTTATTTTTATGTATCACCTTTCTCAGCATTAGCTTCCTCAAATGTAGTAGAATTCTAAACTGTATATTCAATACCAATAGGTTCAATTTCAAATGAAGAGTTTCCGAGTAGGATATCAATTTGAGGAGAAGCGTCTGTGTTAATAGCATTATACGCAATCTCATCCATACACTCGGGGGTTAGGCCTTCTATGGACGAAGTATCATTTTTTATGCGACATATAAAACATATTTATAGCAATCATAATCGTTTGAGTTTCCCGAGCGCCATGTTTGGATGAAATAAATAGATTATAACGACAGAGAAACTTTTTTATCGATTAACTTATTTTCATTTTATTGAGCGATATCTATTTTATTTTGCTGATTATGAAAATATTAAAGAAGTCGCTATAAAAACAAAGAAAACTTCAATTAAGTAAATAAATAACACTTTATTTGAACTTTGAATACCTACCTACATATGGTTGTTGATCGAAGTACATATGTAAATTGGACACCTAACTATGTATGAAATTAACTGGCATAAATCTTTATCATTATGTGAAACTATCATTATAAGTCGAGTATAAAACAATAACAGTAGAAAGTAAATTTCGTTATAAAAGTAATACCTATATAACATATTTTTTAAACATATCAGTTTTGCGAACCGTACCCGTAAACCAAAAACAATTTTCAATCCGCGATTTTCAAGCTGACCGTACCGAAACTCAATGCGCTCTCAATTCACGGCAGTTATTATTATCTTGACCTGGTGATTGAGCTCTCCTGCTCTCGATCGCTCCGGAGTCCCCTGATTGGTCGACTGATGTTCACACGCCTCTCGCTCGCTCCTCATTGGCCGGTCCCGCCACGCCTTCTCAACTTCGAAGCCTCTGCTACCACTATTTTATACCCCACTTATATATTTTCACCCTTATGTTTCCCTCGCATTTGTGCGACAGCCGGCGGATAGTACGCACGCGTCTATCTCACTCCGCGCCGCGATATAAGTGTGAAAAGTTTCGTCCCGAGTGCGTACAAGTAAATGTTTAAACAATGACAATGGACGTTCATAACAATTATCAAAGTTACAAAGAAGCTTCTCCAGATTCGAAGGACACGAATTTGAGTATTGAAAGTGCGCGAACTTCGCAAGTTAATAAAAGCGAGATGCAGACCGTGTTGAACCCCAAAACTGCGAAAAGATCATTTGACGTAGCTTTCCTGATGATGCCGGATGACAAGTCTCGACAGAAGCCACCCGAGCGACATCTGCGAGTTTCTAAGCAATTATTTCAAAATGAAGAGTGGGAACAAGCACCCAAAAGAATTCCAGAAATATATAAACATCATGAATACTCGAATGACACGAGTTCTGAGCCCAAGGATCCGGACGAAGACAGACACCGCGGGAACAACAACATATCACCGAGCTTCAGCTCCGACATCAACATCGACGTCGGCACGGACGAGTTCCCAGGCAAGTCCATGTACTGTAGTGACTCAGAGAACTCCGACCGCTCGCGAAGTCGCCCCAACTCTAACGAAAGTGCAGCGAGAATCCCTAAGTTCTTGCCAGAATATAAAAACAAAATCTTTGATGACCCGACCCTGATCAGTATGCAGTCGCGGGCGAGATTCGAGGGAAGATTTATGGATAAACATGACATGTCTCCTAAAAGTGCGTTCACCAAAGTGTCCAATTACACAATGAGATCACCAAATCCGTCGGTGAGTCCAGACAACTTGATGTATCAGAACTCTGTGAGCCCTCCACTGTCTGCCGCCACACCTCCGACCAATGTTTATAACAAAACACCAGGATTCAACAATTTACTCGCGCCAGCTCATCTTTTAAACGGCGGAAACTTTTTCAAAGGGCAAAATGCACCTTCTTCGTCGCCTAATTACCCGGATCCTAATGCTCAACGGCCCGCCGCCTACAATAAAAATGTGGAGTACCCTGCCAAGTCAGATGCGAAGACTTCCTCAATTTCGCCGAATAAATTGAACTTTCTGCCGTTTCGACCCGACATTCCGTACCTTCAAGCGGGATCAGCATATCCGTTTGGAGTTCAGAACTTTCAGCAGCCTAACGCTGAATTTATGAAGTTTCCGGGTCCGCCTCGGGAGCCAGTCAGCCCGTTGATTGCCAACCCTGCCGCCGCTATACTCAGCACGTTGCTACCTCCAACGTTGGCGGCGTTTTCTCTTCCCGCTCAGAACGTCTGTGCAAAATGCAGCATCAGCTTCCGTATGACTTCAGACTTAGTCTACCACATGCGGACTCATCACAAGAGCGAGACGGCTACAGACCCGAACCGGAGGAAGCGAGAAGAAAAACTGAAATGTCCTGTATGCAACGAAAGTTTCCGCGAGCGGCACCATTTGACACGGCATATGACGGCTCATCAGGACAAAGAGGGCGACTTGGATGACGTGTCACCCTCGCAGGGGTATAAAAAGGGCAAACAGTTCTTCCCCCACAGTGCCAGCTCCCTCGTCCACAAATGAAACATTTATCACATGTATGTAAATGAGCGCATCGTTTTAAATGTAAGTGTTTAATTGATCAATGTTACAGTAACACCTCACCGATAGATTCCAAACTCCACTTCAATTGTTTTTGTTCAATGTACGTTAAGGTCGTTGTTGTTATTTAATTATATTAATATCCTCTATGTGCAATATTAGCTTAGCATTTATTTTGTAAATATTGTAATATTTCAATTCTAGTAGTGAAACATTAAATTATCTAAGAATCTCAAATGAAATGTTTTTATTTTATCCTTTGTTATCATAATGTAACGATCATCATGGGTAAATAGTTATTTTCGTCACACAACATTCAAACTGACAGAGTAAATTTTAAATCCTTACAAAGTCCTTACTAATCATCTTAAATAAATAATATCCATTATTTTTACAGTTTAGTTTAGTGTAGTACGAGTGTTATCATACCAACATGTCAGGTGGTTCAAGCAATTGATTTTAGATAAAATTATATTTTCCAAACAGAGAAATTATTAAGTACCTCGTCATTTTTTTAAATACCAAAGTCAATTACTTAATCACAAAACAAAATTAAAATAATTCCCACAAATCTATGCCCATATCGCATAGTTTCCCTTTACTCTTTACATTCAAAACTGTAACTCGGCGTGGCAAGACGAATCCAAGAGGAGGGGTTAGGAGAATAGATAAAGTCATCTCAACTCTCACTTATACTTTATGTCTTTAGTAACCATATCGGTGAATGAGAATCACTTTTAAAAATGATTTGGAAATGATTGGTAGATCGTAAGTATCAAGGTTTATTTTGAAAAGATAAATAAATAAATATTCCGGGACATTGCACACATCGCCATCTAGCCCCACACTAAGCTAACGCTTGTGTCGTGGGTACTAGACAACGGATATAATACTTATATACTTTTTTTTGTAAATACATACTTATTATACATACAAACGACCAGACTCAGCACAAGTAATCATAAATTTTAAAATTCATAAATACTTGTGTCACGCGGGAATCGAACCCCCAACCCCTAGATTAGAAGGCAGAGCCACTACCAACTAAGCTAACAGGCCAGTCATAGAATAGAATATTGAATAACATTTCAAAAACACACATATATTTAAGAATTATTTCGTACACGTATCCGTTAAACGTAAGTTGTGTTTCTAAGTAAGGGACAAATTTATGTAGATTAAAAATAAATTTAACAAATCTAATTGTCGCCATTTTAAATAGTTTTATACAAAATAGAGTGTTTACGTGGTTATTAAATCTTACAGGATTTCAAAAAAAGCTTGGAAAATTATGGGATCATTTTCTAGTAGCAAAATTTTGCTACTAGAAAATGATCCCATAATTTTCCAACAACAACAACAAGGAAAACACAACAATTTAACAAGGAAAAGTTTAAAATATGTGTTTGCAATTGCAAAAACTTTTCCTTTCAATCTAATATCTACTTTTACTGCGGGTTGAACTTTTTTTAACTTGATAGGTTTTACAACATAATTCGTCAACGTACGTTTAAATTAAATCATAGCACAAACAGATTCCTCCCCTGATTGATAGTAATTACATTACATCCCAACTGAGCGTATCGGAACACCGTGACTAAAGTTCTTGTGAACGATGTCGTTCTCACTTCCCATTCTTGCCATAATGTTGCCATATTAACACGCGATTTGACAGCTCGCCCTGAACGAATGAATGAATGAATGATTGGACTAGGCCACTGGGTCGTGGACCGTAGTGAATTGGTATGGGAAACTGCAGATTGTAACTGTGGTGGTGATATAGTGTTATGTAGATTAAAATAAAGCTGTCTAGGTTGCTGTTATAAAAAACGGTTACTAAGTATATTTGGCTTTATTTTAAATAACTTGTACTTGGCTTGTCTTTTCAGACCAACATTTGACTCACAATCTCTTCACCAAACTTATGAACAAGGTCAGATAAGTATTTGGTACGTTATTAATAAAGCCTGATAAGTATATACTGAAACACCATAGATATTTAAATAACTAAAGGTAATACTAAAGTTTCAACCGCCAACTACAATCAAAACAGGGTCAAAGCTCATCTACAACTCCTTACAACATCAAAATTCATGAACACGTTGCTTTCAAAAGAACTAGCGAAGCAACCAACATTAGAGTTCGCCAATTTGCCCACACAAAAAGAAGAAGGAAAGAATTCTTGAAGTCCAAATACAAGACACACATACAATAAATTAAGCTTCCACACACAAGATTGTGTGGAAAGTTCACAGGGTGTTTCATTCGTAAGTGCGAGGAGAACAATATTTTTGCTGGCTCGCCGAACCGTGAGTAATTCAATAGAAAATATTCATATTGGGGACAGAACGCGGCGCCCGCGCCCTTATACAGGGTGGGAGTGTGAAATAAAATCTTTCAAAATAAATAAAAATAAAGGTAAAATTATACCTCACCTATGACATATGTTGTTAAATCAGTTACGATATAATAGAAGCACTAACTTGCGTATATAATATTTTTGTTATGCAAGTACGAGTAAAATTCAGTAAAACATTGAGTTCTCGTTTAATTATCCCCTTTTCGGTCTGTATTTGCCAATAATTAATTGTGCTGTGATATATATAAACTCCTATAACAACGAACTTGATAGGTAAATAAATAATTATATTCTATAGAAATAATCATAAAGAGCTTGACATTACTATATTATTATTGAGACCATTTTAATTGCTATACTAGCCTTTTCAAAATGGTTGAATATTCAATAATTTATTTTCTTTATCATTCACTTATATAATATTGTTAATGTACAAAAATGAAGACACAGGAAGGCACTACCCGTCATGGCACGGGTGTACACTCACCCAGTTTGTAGGGTTAGTGTTAATATTTATGAACAAAAATTACAAATAAATAAATTTGTATTTTGTTTTAATTGAATTTTAATGAAAGCTATATAATGTCTAAATAATTTTTAACAGATTATTTATCGTAAGTATTTATCTATTTCATTACGATTGAAGTTTTAACATACAGAGAGACAGAGACAGCAACACGCCAGTACGCAGTCTGGGTCTAGTTTTTGTATTTATTTAAATCTCACTAGTATATTTTATTATTCTTTTTTTAGTGTAGGTAATTTTGTACCCCCTGTATGTGGACACTATGCACACAGTGTTAGTGACAAATGCGGGCAGTAATACTGCGCGAGCTACATTTGAATACTACACTTCGGTGCCTTGAAATACGTTGCGAGGGACACCCACCCCCCTTCTACCCTGCGTCTTACGTGCTATAGTTTCAAGGTACTATTCGTGCAAGGTTGAACTATGCTTGTAGGATTCAAAGGGTTGTTGGTTTTGGAAGGTGACGGTTTCTTTTAGAATTATATTTCTTTTTGTTTTTTTTTGTGTCAAAAACCTATCTTCATGTGCCTGGCGGTGTTTTGAAAGCCAACTCGGTGACATTACCGGTATGCTCCACTTTAGACCAGTGTCGACTGGGCGGTTTTCGTTCCTTGTGATCCGATGGCAATATATCTGATCATCGAACGTAAAAAAAACATGAATTTCTAGAACAAGCTTTTGAAAATAAACATACGCAAGAAATATAACAGAATGATTTGATTATTCAAATGATTTGGCACTATCAAAACGCCAAATTTAATAAACAAAACATTTCAACCAAACCGTTTGACAGTCATGCACAATCAATACCGAAAGCACAATATTTTCCACTCAAATAGCTCTACAGAATGCGAGATGTAATAAATATGTATTTTACGGAACGCATTTACAAGATTACAATATTAGCGAGCGCACGTCCTCTTTCCGCCGCGTCGTCATTACAAATGATAAATAGCGCGCACACTTCGATAATCAAATTCAAATTTGGAATCTGTTCTACCCTCGCATTTTTTTGGGCTCAGTCATAGTAAGCAGCGCGCGGTCGTATTGTGAGAAGCTTGTGACTTTATTAAGCGTGAACGAATGGTCTCTTTAACCGATTCTCTTCGCCGGCACGTGATCCGGAACCGATTCGGGTTCCGTACCCGATTTGTATGTATTTGTATGTAAATTGCGGCGTGGGGTCGGGAGATAACCGGCCGTGGATGATAGGGATCTCTGTTATTGAATTAAGTGACGTTTAGTGACTATTTAGCGACACTGTTGTGCTTCCCAGATAAGTTTTCAATTGGGATTGCTTTGGGGTGGGTATTGGCTGTCGTAAAAATTTACGTTTTTCTTTACGAGTACCTATTATTTTATATCTATGTGACATCTGCAGCGATATATCTGTAACGAGAGATATTGTTACAGATCTACTATTTTAAACTATGAAATGCATTTTATAAAACTAAATATAACTACTCTTAGTACTTTATCATAAGATAGGTACTCTTATTGTAAACAATGTATAACATTTCTGCAACAATTCCATAGTATACAACAAGATGCCAAAAATATTCCAATCAGAACCTCAGAAACAATATAAACCTTCCTTAAGCCACTAGGTCACACGCCAGCGTCTTCGCACAAAGCCTTGCAATATACAACCAGCGTATTGTTATATTACTGACTCCACGCACATTAATTCTGACTGCAAGTAAAGGCAGCACTCCACTTTTATATAGAAGTTTCTACCTCCCTTATTATTTCTCACAACTAATGGTCGTGATTTTCTTTGCAGAATTAATTAATTGGTGAAGTTATTTTGGTCAAGTCTATCGTGGTGGGCTTTCATATCCGTTGAACTCAACGGAAGACGCAGCACATTCTGAGTTGAGGCCAGCTTGTGACAGGAAATTTAGTATAAATATATGTGTTTATCTTTTTTATGTAGTTTGTATTTTTTCAATGGCTCAACAGAAAATCATCTCATTTCATCCTTCCACGGGATACGCATATTAGGTTAGGAATAGAAAGCTAAATGTAATGTAGAATTTTAGTACAAATATTGACCGCGTGTAGAGTTATCTTGTATAATTCTAGTATTGTATGGAGCCTGTAGCAGCGCCACTTCCTTCCCAGACATAAGGACGGAACAGACGGAAAGCGTTGGTCACGGCTCCGGACAGCTTTGTTTATTATTTTAATTAACAAAATGTGAAAATTTTGGTAAAGAGACAGAAGCGACGTGTCTGACGGTCTTGGTTTGTGAGTCAGGTATTTTTTTTTAATATGAAATAAAATATATTTGGGCCAGGAAAAATTCCTTCACAACTAGTAAATTTAAAACAACAAGCGAAGATTGCGTTACTTAAGTTTATTTGGCATAACAACTAGTCTGTATTAGTCCAGAGATTATGATAGCCCTATTTTTTCATTCTAACTCATTCAACAGTAAAGTTTATGTATGAAAAAGTAGGTAACAACATTTACACTCAGAAAGGTTGGTGATTGTGATTATTCAAGCACTATATACATCAATCTTTGCTAGAAGTTTTATAGAAGTTCTTATTGATTTTGATGACTATCATTACATTTAGAAGTTCCTTCTTAATTTTTTAACTGTAATAAGGCGTTTTGTAGGTTCTTGGTCAAAATAAGGTTCATAGATTTCGCTGTAGTTTTCACTTGTTTTTCTCCCAAAACTATGTGAGTAACTCTTCGTGAATGTATTTACTTTACTTATCTATTCATGAGCTCATTAAGCAGTTCCTAAAATCTCTTTCTGAACTTTGTTCTCGCATATGAGAGAAATTCTAGAACTTTTGAATAATCATTGTATGGACCATAGACTTAAGAATACATCTAAACTGAGAATCAAACTAACTAGGTACTGATGTCAGAAGTATTCTTAACTTAACTTCATTAATAAATGTAATGTTTGTACGAGCAGTGCCAGTACTAAAATAAAAAAAAATAACTAAACTTACAACTTTAAAATGAAACAAAAAACCACTTACGCAATCATTAGAAAAGCCTTAAAGTAGTTTGAAAGCTTAGAAAAAATCAACATTAATTTATGATACAATTTCTATTACCACAGAACACAGCAAAAAATGTGTCTATCATCAATAATACTGCCTAAATTTTGTCGAATCCTAATAAAAAATACTGACTTTTGATCTACCGCGTAGCGCTACACTTATATAATCTTTTGACTCACCTTATATTCAAGTCAATAAAATGTACATTACTATAATTTGCCGTAATAAGTCTAATAAGTCTGTGTATGTATGCTTGGGCGGGCGGTTCTGGGCGGGCGACGTAAGAAGCAGTAATATATTCAGTGAATATTGCGGAGGCCGCTTATTATTTTCGACTTACTTTTGAATGTGTTCTCTTTGCTACTAATGAAACATGAATTAAACTAGTTCGATAGGAAATTATAAAATCTATAGTGGTATTTGAAATAAAGATACTTGAATGAAAAAAAAAACTAAGAAACTTCATCACTAGCAAGTTATTCTGCTAGTAAATTTGTATTTGTTTAGTTAAAGAGTTCCTAGTGCTATACACATCATTATTGTTAAAACCACCACTATAAGTAAAAAATAATAACTTTGTATATGTGACCTTTGTATATGTGTGTGAATGTATTTGGTGAAGTTTTTTTCTGTGGGTTCAAACCACTATTTAAAGAAAAGTAAGTAATCTGGTGTGTTTCGGTTGACTTGTTTGAGTGCTATTTATATTCCAATTAAAGACTTTATCACTTTAGATAGGTCTGATCGTAAAACTTTTGTCAGTTAAGCATAAATTGAACTCTAAAAAACAGTTTCTTCAACTTGAAATGTATGTAAGTTAGTAGGTCTAACTGGAACCCATTCTACTTCTGCGCTCCGCAGCATATATCCATATTAATTTTAACCATATTTCACCGAATTTAATTCATATGCTAAACAGAGGGCACGGCTTTGTCAACCTATTTGTTAATAACTTTAATATTTATTCAAATCTTAACTATCGTGGTTATAGCTGGGTAGGTACTATAATAACATATAAAAATGGTGATGGGGTAGTATTCTTCATTTTCTAAATAGTGAAGTAAAAAAAATGTGATCAAAATGCGATTGTAAGAAGAGATTTCTAAGTACTTACTCGTAGATTTTAAGCTATATTCTCTAGCATGACAAAAGAAATGTGTAAACAGTGTTGTATTTACTTAAGCCACCCTTTTTTTATTAAAGTTGGCTTCTGTTTGACTTCATTAACAGTCCACCTTAAATTCATTAAAGCTGCTCTCGACTAAATGTAATGTGTGTATCTAATGAATGAAGATAGGTGTCATCACACCCGAAATGCGTAAACAACGAACGTACGCGAAATTAGAGGTGTTAGTAAAAACAGTTATAGTAAGTCGCCTTTGCCTAAAAACCCATTTATGTTGGTACTTTAGAATTTCCATGCAACAAAAGTAGTCAATAAGTATTAAAAATATAACAACTTTCAAAAATATATAGATATATTCTAAATATCACAAAATATACATCATTATGCATAATAAAATTCCCATATTTTCCCTAGCGTTCCTTAGCAGTGCCTTATTACAATGAACTTCACATAAATCTGACTTTAAAGCAGCGCTATACGCTGGCGACGGCCATCTGCTAAATCAGTGAAAACATAAACTGCTTACGTTGTTTCATTTTGCTTTGAATTGTATTTAAGATGCTGTATTTAGATCTTTGGATATCGTTAGTAAAATACAGTAATTTAACTTTGAGAATGAAGCAAAACCCGTAAACATAATTTGCTACCAGAATTGATTAAGCTACGACTGAGTATGTTGATCAAACTTTATGTGACAGTGTCTTTTTGTTTCATTACATAAATCTTTTACTAAATAATTTCACTGTACTGATTTTAAATTATCACGTAAATATGTTAAACCCGCTGCAGAGATGTACCTGGTATAATATAGAAATAAGTAACAGAATTGGCATGCGCTTTTCCCCACACACTAGGCAAGCCTGTGTCGTTAAAAATATATCATTTGGAGACAAATGTAAAAAAATGTAGCTGCGAGGAGTTCAGGCGTTCGGGCTGGTAATCAGAAATACGCAGGTTTGAATCCTGCCGGTCGTGATTATTGTCGCTCATTTTCCAATAAAAAGATTAAAAATATCAAATTCTAAAACAAACAACCGGACCTAAGAAAACTAAAAATTCATTTAATTGTGACATAAAATGTTCCACCTATTGTTTTCCAAACTAATAAACTACTCTTACGGAAGGGTTACAAATATTTACTTCTATTGTTGGGAAACATTGTTAGTTTGTCACACCGGATGTGGCCGGAAGTGCGTATAGTTCTTAGCTACTTGGACCTTTTGAAAGGCTTCGGAGGTATTTTTGTGAGGTGCCTTCCTTGAGAGGTAATTTATGTTGCTTAGGTTAAGTTGTAAAAGTTAGTACACATATAGGTATAGAAGGTATACTGCATGTTGAATTGAATATTTTTTGTCTATATTTTTAACTGACTTCAAAAAAGGAGCGTTATTAAGTGCTCTGAAAGTGTTTTTTTTTCATTTAGGACTAATTTATTCATTAAAATTATCTCATACGAAAGTAATCTAAATTATGTTCTTTCGAAAGGCATCATTATCAATTTTAAAACAATCTTATTATAATATGAGTTGAAATATTTTAATAGTAAACTAGGTAGTGGATCAATTTTAAAACTCTCTTCCTAAATTCTTAGGAACTATCATTTTTTGTGTCTCCTCGACACATGATCCATTAAGTTCGATCCGTGATCGTAAATTGAACTTCACATTAGTTTGATGCATGGAGTGACGCCGCGGGAGAAGATTAGTCTTCTTTAAGGCGATGCATTAGTAGATACTGTTTAAGCTTTATTCAAATTATATTATTTGGGCCTATAGTAATGTTACATTAAATAAATAAAAATAGCCTAAATTTCCCTTAAAGTTACTGTTTCAAAAAGTTTCACATTACAGTTTTTGAAGCCACTTTGTTCATAAAAAATATATGATTCAAATGTTTATAATATTAGGTACATTTAGAATGATAAAATATACATGCCGCGTAGAAAATGAGCTTACTGGCCAAGAAATGTGCGAATTTTATTTTAATATGAAATGTTTAAAGTATTTCATTTTTTTTTGGCTATAAACGGTGACACTTAATTGTAGGTTTAAATAATATAATTACAATCTTTGCAATCCAGGTATGAAATTATTTTGTAGGAAAATCATTGCGGTGACTGTGCCTTAAGTAAAAATACGATGAAACTATGTCCCGATCCCGTCTGATCACTGATTTATAGATAATCGGGAATGTGCTCTACTTGATTGCCTTCATGATGTACAACCTTATTTCAGTAAGTACTACTTTAAGTACTACTTTATTTCACTTCAAGCTCTTAGAAGGTATTGGTTTAAAATCTGATTTGAACATCCCAAACTATGTAGCTGCGAAAAGCAAATATTTTTGAGATTTTCTGAAAACGATAAGATAAGATAAGATATTTCTTTAATGCACACCAAAAAATTACACGATGAAAGAAATTTAAAAACTATTTAAATGCACATTGGGCGGCCTTATCGCCATGGCGATACGATATGAGTGAATGAACGAATGGATGGATTGATTAAATGCATACAAACCTGATATTCTATCGCCAACTGACTGTAGGTATTGATTCAAGTTTAAAAGCAAATTGAACAATAAACTTATTATGTTCTTCTTCTTCTTATCGTATGAGAGTGGCCAACTCTGGTGTCGAGAGTTTATCAAGCCGCCCTAAGGCCCTCTGACATGGCTTAACGACTGCCGTACTAGACTTATTATGTTAAAACAGTTTTAGGGGTAAACTAACTTGTTATGTTCGATTACTCATTTATACAAGAAAAGAAACCAACGTTACATTTTGTATGTATAGACTTGCGAGTATAATAGTATTTTATGTACAAAAATGTTTTGTCCTTCTACTTTAAAAGCATCACTGCACAGGTTCCCGTAAGGCAAAAGTGCTAGCCGGTTGATGTTAAAACATCCTGTAAGTTCCACAAAGTAGCATTTATTTACTGTCAATAAAACACAAACCCGAGTCGAAACCTTTATCTGTTTATAGCGCATATTTTAGGCGCTATCTCAACAATATTTGCAAAACAAATTGTCAATATTTTATTGCCGGTATCGACCGGAAGACATTTGGGGCGCAAATATCGTGAGGACGGAGAATTATACTTTTCAAGCAGGATAGCCATTTTTATAACAGTGCTGCTGGATATCTATTTCAAAGAGAGTTTGGTTTCACTAATGACCACAATAATTGTTTTCACAGTTGAAAATATATTGATTAGGGCGAAATTTAAACTAAAATGCAAGAAATATTATACGTAAAAACCTATCTAAGCAAAATACTTACTCATAAGAAAACAGACAAAAAAACAAGTAAAAAATTAAGATTCAATTTGGACCGCTGGCGCTCCCAACCAGATGTCCCCAAAAAAAATAAAAATTGTATGTTAATGATTTTACAATGAATAAAATGAATTAATTACAATGAATGACATCACTAGAGACAAGAACGCTGGCTGGTTCCTTGCGCAAAGGATTTCTATAGCAATCCAGCGTGGGAATGCAGCCAGCGTTCTTGGCTCCATACCACATGTAGATGTTTTAAATTTAGGTTAAATGTACATACTCTTATTTAGTTTTATTAGTGTATATAATATGTGTATATATTGTTAATTATTATACAATGAATTCATTCTATTCTTATTTCTCAATCCATGGTCACGGAACAATATTTTGCGTTTGAATATGCGAAACGGTGGAATTATTGCGTGCGGAAGCGCGGGTTGCTTGTTTTATGGATTTTATCTTTGTTCTAGCTTTTTTGTTGTCGAAGCTTTTTAAGAGACTATGTAAAAATACATTTATTTGTGAAAGAATACTTTTTAATATCTAAATACATAAGCACACGAAATTATACAATGTTTTATTATTCATTTCAATTCTTTTAACATGTCTTCTTTAGCCGAAGGTTTCAAAGACAATTTTTATACATGTATGATTTTTTATTTTGTTTTATAATTACTGTATAAGTGTGCGAGTGTCTTCATATTTTAAAATCTTATGCTAAAAATGAAGTGGTTAAAATGTCGTATAAATCCGGATTAAAATACATTCATATTTACAAACACTTCAAAGCTTTAATATTGGAAAAAATACTTATCAATACATAAAAACATTTATAAACTCAACGATAAGCCTTTGCCGAACACACAACTCTCAAATTTATTGCAAAAATAACAATATTCAGGCTGTTTTTTTGCCGCTCGCGCATAAATTTGCAAAAATCACGATACATGCCCGGTGCAGGTACATACTCGTAGTGGAAATGTTGAAATATTCGCCGACCGTAAATAAAGAGAGTGGTCACAAGTCAACAAAACCAATACAAGGGCCTACTAGTCGAAAAATCGTTCTAAAACAAAAAGTAAGATTATTTGAGTAGCAAGCCTAGAATTATATTTGTCAGATAGTAGATGCACTCGGCTTTGCTCGCGTTGTGTCGATATGAATATAACTTCCGATCAAAAACTATGAAGTTGCGATGCTTCGTAGCGACGTGAAAGAGGAAAAAACAGACCCAAAAACTAGATTACTTTTAATCAGTATACAATGTGTGCGAAGCCGCAGGCATCCACTACTTTAAATAAAATTACAATTGCATGATAAAAGCAATAATAATTGCAGTTCCCAGCTGTTAGTCACAATACGACAGTCGATAGATTAGACACCAGAGTTGGCCACTCGCATACGGTCATATGTTACTTAATATATAAATAAAAAAGTATTAAGTTGCCTAGGCCTAAATTTGAACAGCAAGTATTAAATTTAATTTATTTTTTTGAGTTTATGAATAATACATAATTTAATATCTTAATCACAATGTTTCATGACACGTAGTAGTCGGCCAGGTTGAAAGCGATCTATCATGAAACACAATGGCTTGTTCGCTCAAATCTTTTTTCAGATTCGGCCGGATGCGAGCCGCCGGGAACAGGCCGCACTCGCAGGCTTCGCGGGTAGTATATACATAGGTAATAATACATGGGATAGTATGAAGGTAAGTAAACTATGTAGATTTCTGATTCCGAGACATTCCTCATAGCGCCATCTAGCCCCATACTAAGCAAACTCTTTTGTCCTTGCACTAGATAACGATGATTAACCACATAAAAGGTGTACATCGAACTATAGCCATGTTGATTTTGAAGTATCACCGCGTTTTATGATAATATTATCAAATAAACTATATGAAACGCGATCGTTCGAAATGTGACTTTTAGAAAAACATGATGTATAAGTACCGACACATTTTTCCAATTAAAAAAAATAGTACTTAATAGATCTTAGAACATTTTTATGTATCCTAGCGTATATTTTTTTAACAATAATGTACTTACTACTTACTATCCTCAATTAACTTACAAATATTGCTTCCAAGACTCGACTAAACTATCTGAACGGGCCAAAAATCCGCCATCTGTTCTCTCTCTCTCCCGTACCCTGCGAGAAAGAGACAGCTAGACAGGGGGTTGAAGTGAAAATTGAATGTGTGCTTAAATGGCGCCCCGCAGGAAACAATACTCGATTCTGCTGAATTAATGACAACGTGGATGGGAGACAGGGGCGCGACACAGTTTGGTTGGAAAAATGTTTTTTTTTGGTAAAAATAAGTTATGAGGTAAATAAGAATGTACCTACTTTAAATTAGGTATGTACAACCGGTCAAATTGAACTGAAAAAAAGGCTGAGTGAGTCATTAGACAAAAGATACATAGCATAAAATAAAATGAAATAATTATTTTCTAAGCTATAAATTACCTATGATGCTTAAAAAATGTGACCATTGCTTCTCGGTTTGCTAAGGATTCGTAAGAATTAAGAAGAAGAAGAAGAATAAAGAAGAAAAAATCCGTTTAGCTGTTTGAGCGTGAAACAAGTATTTTTGATACATTTACAAGTATTTATTTATTCATTCGAGTACATTTGCTTTCCTAATAAATAGTCTTTACTCCGTAATGTTGCGCACTCCTGGCTATTGCAATATTTCAGTACAACAATGGACAGCCGTGTAACTGTGTTTGTTGCTACCACCTGACCGCACGGCGCAGGGGTTAAACTGAGCGAGTGCCGGTTCGATTCTGGAGTTCAAGCTGTTTTACAAAATATAAAAATATCAACGTAACTTTTTGATTGTTGCTGACTTACATGTACACATAGTAAAAAGAGGTTTGTTATTTTTTTACCCCACTAAGTTAGTGTACTTCACTTAATGACTAATCGGTCATTAAGTAAAAATTGAACCTTATAATAGGAATAAAGTATTTTTGCTCAGTGTTGTAATCAAATTGATAAACTTCACTATATTGACAGCTAACTCACTAGGCTAAAAAGCCATAAGCTCCTGTTTTTTTAATATAATTATTCGCAATAAACAGTCACCTGTAAAATGTTTTTTTGCTATTTTCAACTATTTTCTACGTTAAGTTAAACTGTTATTTGCATAACCTCATCTCTACAAACCACTACAATAGGCACACAACGTTTCCAAAGTCCCAAATAGTCCATCCCCGGATCATTAGTCTCCGGACGCGGTCGGCCCGGATACAGCCCGGTCGGGGCACGGTTTTCAAACGATAATTATTGTTAGAAATTGATTTAGGTGCGTTTCGTCCGGGGTAATAGGGATCTCTAATTTCGACGCATTATTAAAGAGAAGTGTGGTTTGTTCATTGTTAGGTGCCTGTATTTGCGTGACGGTTTAGGTAGCTTGATTTATTATGTAGGTACTAGTGGATGAGGTTTTAGTCACGCTATTTCATGATATATAAACAGTTGAATGAATGAATGAATTAATGAATGTAGTTGAGTATATGACTCAACATCATGGATAACAGAAAATAACATATAATCAAAGCTTAAGCCTCCATTAACTATCAATAGCAAAAGGTCCGTTTCTGCATTTTTTTGTTTGTTTCATTTATAGCTGTTGGAATATTAAAGCAAAAATTATCCTCTATCACACTCTAACATAGGCACTTTCCTAGTTTCTCTTTCATACATGTGTGGCTGCTCCCGACACCATACTGAGCCCATTTGTCTACTTGAGATTTGGTTCTGTGAGCTTATTAGAATTGCCTAGTTAATCGTCCTCCAGCTTTCATCTAGATCACCCGTTACCACGCAGCCCTCGTACATCAGTGTCGGTGATGTATCGAATACGTGTAGACAGCACTTGCCTCCTTGCCTGCTATCATAATAGATCCATAATAAATTATCATTTATGTTTTGGATCAACTGCGTGTTTTATTGGCTTCCATATGCCTATCCCAACAATAGCCTTTTTATATGCAACAAAATTGATAAAATATTTATGAAATAAGTTGTATTTCTCTTCAAACTTATAAAAATGAGTCTTACACGTCTAATAAATAAATCAACTAGCTAACTAACGAATGAATTTGACCCTTTATCACCACAAAAAGCCGTCAGTGACTTCTGAAATCGTTTATTCCCTTATCTACTTTTAGTTGGATCACTGAACAACAGAGTTACGGAGTCGAACTAACTCTTTACGTTTCCAATGCTTGAAACTTTGTTAGATCTGCTTAAAGTAAGTAGACGTTTTCGTTTGTTTTAACGCCTATTGAGCGACCGCTTTGATGGAAATTTTGAACGAACTTATGTATAATTTATGTTTGAAATTAAAATACATACATCGACATAGTGAGATTCAGTAACAAATACGGTATATAATCATGTTAAATTAGTTGATCAGACTCTAGTACAAAAAAAAATGTGACAAGAAGTAGTCCAAAAGCAAAACCTAATACACAGTAGCTTCCAAAACAAAAATAGAGAGGGAAACAAAACCACTTCTGCTGCTTTCTGAACCCCTATTTATTTTTCTTTGTGTGCTGGGTACATATCAAATCCCTCGAATCCTACTACGTTTTACAACAATTACAACTATCCAACAATACAAAGAGATTCGCTTTCAGTTATAACAAAAATCCAATATTTTTGCAAACTTTCACATTTTTAAGATTCCCTTTACTAATCAGTTGAACAAATCGCAGTTTCTGCGTCATTTGAGCCGTTTTTCGTTTCACATTAGTGAGGTATCGGCGCATCACACATCGCCTCACACGGAAATGTGAGTTTTTGAATCCATAACACATTAGCAGGTGAAAATGGCATTCGGAATGTTTTTGTCTTCTAACCGCTTTTTAACTGCTGCGCTTTGTGGATATTTAATACTCTTGCTTTGAGGGAATGGTTTCGTTTTTGATGATGTTTTATTGTTATTCTTATGTTTAGGAAAGACGAACAATTCACTCGATAAATAAATAACTTCAAGACTTTGACACTCGTTATAAGAGAATCAGTCTAAAATGCTCCTTGATATTTTGGTAAAAAATGATTTATTCAAATGGACAGCTAAGGTTTTGAATTAAAGTACAGCATTGAATTAGAGCACAGCAATTGCTCACACAAAAAATATGTTATAGATTAATTGATTTTGAGCTTCCCCTTATTTTTTAAAATCATCCAACACACAAGTACAATACCACTTATAGCTATAACTACTAAACTCATTGTCAAAAGCCCAATAAGAACAATGGCACTGATCAGATCTCCTTCATAATATTCCCAGTTAGATATGAGAGCGGTGGGAGAGCGCAGATGTGATGCTCCTTTGTTTCTGATGACGTATTCAGTCCACCAGACAGCGCGGTCCAAAGGAGTCTGGGGTTCGTCACGGAGTCGACTCCTAAGGTGTTGTATGTTGGTACGATAGCTGGAAGAAAAACGAAAGGTTAGCTACAAAACATCATAGCAAATTTACTAAGTAGTGTTAAAAACGGTGAAGTACGTTATCACCTGTGACTATGGATACAATATGCTTAAATAGCACCTCATAACATGGCATCACAATTATAACTAACATTACTAATGCGATTCTTGTGAATGAGTCAAAATATTTGTTTAATTTTCAGGCTTACCGAATTTGACAGTTATGGATATAGATAGCGTAAACCGCTACAAGTATTATAATATAAAATTATAATACCATACCTATCATCTTCAATGACACTTCTAATAGCTTCAACCATCTTATCCTCCGTTAGTGTCTCCACATCTAATCTTCTTCCAATTTTGAATTTCTCACATTGTTCTAAGTTGAACCATTGGTCACCTAGCATTGGCATACCAACTATAGGAACTCCAGCATTTATAGTGTCCCCGATGGACTGAAGACCACCCTGCGTTATGAATAACTTGATATTTGGATGTTCTGAAAGAAATTAATGTACTTTCATAAGACACTATTCAAATTCAAAGCCTGGCCTGTTAGCTTAGTTGGTAGTGGCTCTGCCTTCTAATCTAGGGGTTGCGGGTTCGATTCCCGCATGACACAAGTATTTATGCATTTTAAAAAATGTATAATTTCTTGTGTTGAGTCTGGTTGTTTGTATGTATAATAAGTATGTATTTACAAAAGAAAAGTATATAAGTATTATATCCGTTATCTAGTACCCACGACACAAGCGTTTGCTTAGTGTGGGGCTAGATGGCGCTGTGTGCAATGTCCCGAAATATTTATTTATTTATTATTATTTATTTAAAAAAAAAAAAAAAAAAAAAAAAAAAAAAAAAAAAAAAGCTTTAGCATAATAATAACCAAACGTCTCAAGATTATTTAATTCTTAACTTACTGAGAAGAGACGCTTGAGGCACCCATTCAACAACCCTGACGTTTTTTGGAAAATTAAGTGAATTTTCCTGTACGTTCCATTTGAGCAAAACATCGTAAGGTAGTTTCGACAAAGCCTTAACAAATACATCTACTATCTCTTCAGATAATAGTGATGTCCTCACATTGGTTCCAAAACTCATATAAATCATTCCAGTTTTTGAAGAGTCCAAGTATGTTTGGAGTTCCTGTAAAATAAAACAATTTCATATATGCAATCGTTTGAAATGCATCTACATCCACTTTCCTGTTCCAGTCTTTATACTGTTCAAATACTAACTGAAACGCGAGTAGTAACAAAATTTTGATTTTGTTTTAGACTTATCAATTTTATTTACCATAGGCAATTCAGCTGTGGCATCAGCAGGTGGGTATATGCCACCTAGATAAACAACAGTAGGAGGGACTGGTCTATTATTATCCCAGACATGATGTTCTGCTAAAAACACCATATCAACATTCTTCGCCAAATCATCGAGTTTTGGTATATCATCACCAAAGACTCTTCTCAACATGCGATTTCCCATATCAGTTACTTCTCCAGCTAATACATTTTCGAAGTTATAATGTCTATGTATTTCTTTAGCTTTTTCCCACATTGTTAAATTGTATATTCTCTGGTGGATAAGCGACGGAAAAAGAATTGGATGTGTAGCAGCACCAGTATATTTATTAATGGCATCATACGTCGGCATTGAATAAAAAAAAATTACTGGAGCCTTAAATATGTGAGAGAATATTAATAAAGGTTTTACACAACCTTCTAATATCAAAAGATCGAATTTTTCTCTATTTTTTATAAGGGTTTGAACTTCTTCTGAAGTAACAATTGCTTCAAAAGTATTTTGCATGATTTTGGAGAATGCCGTCATTTGGTTATATATATCATCCCTGTTCCCCGTGATTGTATTGGCAAACCCATGGTTGCTCGTTTTATATGCTATATCATGAACATTAATTTCTTTGAGATTCTTTGGGGCAGTATCTTTAGTAAAAGCAGGGTCAGTAGTAATAACTACAACTTCATGACCACGTTTGGCAAGTTCTTGGGTCAGCGGGCGAATGACAATCTGATGGCTGAAGGATGCGGTCGGGATAAAGACCAGGATTCTAGCACTTTCACTTTTAAACACTTGAACACAAAATATAAAAATTAGTAAAATATGCTTGCACATGGTAACCTCAAGATTTATGTTTACAGTACACAAGATTCTCAGAAGCACTAAAAATCAAACAATAGTTTATAGAATGACGTATATGTGAAAAAGCAGATTTCTTATCTGCGTATTGAATTATTTTACCTAGTTAATTTAACTTAAACTTGTAACCTGTCTAGAATCTTAATTAAACAAAAAATATATTATTTTTTAATTTAATCACATTATTTTGATGTTAAAATAATAGTATGTATTGTAATATTAATATGGGAAACATATATTTGTAAATCACGATTGAATTTTTGGTTGTCCTAGTACGGGAGTCGTTAAGCAATGCCAGAGGTCTCTAGGGCGGTGGCGGTGAAAACACTAACACGAGAACTAGCCACACTCATACAAAATTACTATTAAAAACCACTATCATAAGATACTCGTATAAATCCTTTATACTTCTCCTTAAAATTCTTTAAATGGCCTCCTGTATAACAAGCAGGAATCCCCTCTGTACGTTAAACGGTGCCTGCTCAATATTTATAGCGTCGCAAAACGCATCAACGTGCGGTTTGTTTAATAACATTGTTTTTAAACGAGCCTCCGAACGGGGCGGGAGAAACCCTTTAGGCAATAGCCCGTGGTAGGGCTGCTAGGAAATATAGAAAGCTGCTTATACAAAAAAATAAATAATTTCTTGTCTGTGTTACTAAAGTACGCGGTGTGGTTCAAAAAGGCAATCTGCAATTTTATTTGTTAAGTAAGAAAAGAGATTTATTCCGATGT
The DNA here is from genome assembly GCA_964023185.1 of Macaria liturata. Lineage (NCBI taxonomy): Eukaryota > Metazoa > Arthropoda > Insecta > Lepidoptera > Geometridae > Macaria > Macaria liturata. The sequence continues at coordinate 12,893,635 of OZ026811.1, read as the reverse complement.
ATAAAAGCGACAGTAAGATTGTCGGTTTGCTGATTTGTTTGTTCTGTTCACGTCTTAACGCATCAACGGGCTTATGATCCGATGTATAAAAGGTTCCTAGAAATATGCTACTTTTTGCAAGCGGAGCGAATGTTTGTGTGTGGAGTGACAGAGCCGTCTGTCACTCAGTCAAACATTATATTTAAAGGCTTTTTATGTCACAAATTTGATAATTTTTCTAATAAATCATGCTTATTGGGAGGAAATACTACATTTTTGATATGTAGTTATTCGTCTACTATATTTTTTTCGATCAAAGTTTGTACATTTGTAGGTACAACCCTACTTTATGCCAGCGGGTGCTAAACAGTGGCGTATCCGTGCAAACCGCGTTACAGACTCATCTCACAACAATCTGACGTAACTGATTTACTGACAACTCTATAAACATGGATATTGGGAACTCATGAATAAGTTTTATATGAATATATTTTAATATTCATTTAAGAAATTATAAGTCTATGTCAGTATCTGTGAGTGCAAATTGATGATATTCTATAAAATCAACTAGTTAAGGAAACGTTACAAAAACTAAAATGTAGCTTATAAAAATTGTACTTAATGATATTTTCAGTGGTATTCATGATTGTCTTATATTTTAAAATTATAATGACACTACATATATTTTGAGACGTTGTATCAATCTTCATAGTTTCTAAAAATAAAATATTAAATTTTCTGATTGCAATTCTATTGTTATTCACTCAAATTCATAATATACATAAAGCAAAATTAATTATTATATTTTTTCATTAAATTATTACACAATCATAACCTGTACCAAACACAATTAATGAAATTTATCTGAGAACCCATTGTAATTCAGTAGACAAAATATCAGTTTATAAAAACATTTCATATTCTACTTCGTTTTCACCTACAGGCTAAATAGCATCACAGCAGTTGTCAAAGTTAAAATAGGATCTGGTATTTGCATATTCCAATCTCGGGTGGCCGCGGGCGACGCCGGGCGGTGGAGCTAGTTTAGTAAGGTAGGTGAAAATATTGTGTTGGAGGGAATTGGTAACGTGGGAAAATGTACTGTTTTATTTTATTATAGGTATCATGATATAAAATCTGCGGTATAGCTATTGTTTTAACAAATAAGTTTTGAATACTTTAAGTAAGTGATTACCAATGTTAAAAGCAAAGGTCGATGCGGTCAGTACTTAGATTGATAACCGAAAAGTGACTATCCATTATTGGCGCTTTAGTGGGTCGGATGACACGTTAAATTGTAGGTCCTGGCTGTTTGTCACAGTACGGCAAGCCATCAAGTCGTCAAGCCATGTCAGAGGCCCTTCGGGTGGCATTTATATATTTTACAATATATTTTATCTAAGCATTTCAATATTTAATTTCAGTTAATAAATAAACTACATAACTAATTATAAATCACGATATAATATATATGTAAGCATATACATATTCATATATTATACCTCGATGAACAACGATATAACAAAAGCCCAGCAGCAGCCTATGCCGTGCCATCCGCCCGCCCTGCGCCCGGCGATGGGCGGCGATCGCTTCCATCGCCCAGCCAGCGAAGGGTTAGGCAATTAAACAGATTTACATCACTTTCCGCCATAACGGACAAGAATTTGCATGAAAATGCGGACTGGATGTCCTGTCCGGTGTCCGCTCGCTCATCGACAGTTGTGTAAAAATGGTATGATTATGCTTGTGGGGCTGTTTTTATTCATTTGTTTTTTTGTTTTAACGAATTTTCAAAATACTGAGTATGTTGATGATTTATATTTTATATTTTACGTTGTGGTTATTTGGTTAGCTAATTTGTGGAAAAAACTATTTCATTTCTAAATTTTGTATTGTAACTGAATTCCAAATAATAAGAATATCCATAGTAAGGTAAAACGTGCTTTTTGCAATTCGTATTTTTAAACAAAAAAAAATGTATAAGGCTAATCAACTAAGTTTTTGACCAGCGTAAGTCTTAATCAAATGAATGTGATCGTAGAAAATTAATTCAACCATATTCTAATTTACAATCAAAGTCTACAAATAATTGCTTATAAATTATTATCTCTAAGAAATATTTGCGTCCCTGCAAAATGTATTCATCTCTCCACCATTAATCACAAAAACAGAGTATCTCCGTTTAAACAACCGTCTTTTCCAGCTCGCTGACCGAAGCTGAATCATATTTGGTAATGTAATGAAATGCCGCGCCGACTTGTTGTAAACGCACTACGATAAATATACACGACGTATATTATTGCTAGAAATTTTATCATCATCTTAAAATAAAATTTACTTAACTTCTGTAATAGCAAGCATATGTTCTGTAACAAGGCTAAATTTAATTTGATTTATATCTGTAATAAAATCAGGAAACCGCTCACCTTTGTGGTCGTACTTTATGCTGCAATAGAAAAGACGGCTCATCATTTTTCACAACGCACTGATATGATTTCAAAGACTACTTATGTTTACTAATTGTCGTAAAGACAATTATGTTGTTCCAATAATATAAAGTAAAACCTAGAACTGCAACGTACAAATACTAATAAATAAATTATCGAGACAACAAAACATTTTGTCTGTTCTTGTGTTAAATAAGAATACACAAAATTTTAAAATCTCCTGAAACTTTGGTCGGTCACGCAGCGTTTTACAAGCCAAGTGCGAATGCTGGCCATTAGCGGATGACGCCTAGAACCGCATCGATCATGGTCCAGCGATTCATTGCCGCCACTCGCTGCAGATTGCAAGATCAACACATACTATTGCTACACATCATCTCAACTATTATTGAATAAAATCAATGTACGCCTCTGTAATCTGCGTGTGTGCGTGTTTTTGTCAGCAACATCTTGTTTGTGAACATTTTTTTCCTAAATTAGGGTAGTTAGCAAATTAAGATAACTATATTGTAACGTACCTTTAATTATTTACATTCTAATCGTAATATTTAGTATCTACCTTATACAAGACGTAATATTATATAAGCCTCACAATTGGGAGAAGACACTGGCCTTGTAACACAGTCTCACGACTAGCACAAGGCCAGAAGTTCCACGAATTTTATTGTTACCTGTTTTATTATGTCAATAAATATTTTTGTATTTGTATTTTTTTTGTAATTTGTGTTTGCTATGAATGATACAATTTGTGAAACGTAAATCTTTTGTAGGCTGTTAATCATATGCATAAATAGCCATAAAACAGTATTAAACTAAACCAACAACTACATCAAAATTATTGATTACTATTCCGGCGTCAGTGTTTCGTACCGCTTGTTGGTCTTGGTGAAAATCGTGCTTTTGGTTGAGTGCCGTTGCTACGTTTGGACGAAAATGAGAGGTCAAACAGACCAATAAACGAAGAAAATACAAAAGCACGTTAATACACTTTTATTAATCACTAAAATAGAATTTAAAATATACCTTATTTTTTCTACGATATATCATCCATCCAACATGGACAAGACACAATATTGTGAGATCCAATGTTTGTCCTCTCGCAGATTGGCGTGCGACCTCCGACACTGGCCAGTCTGTTCACTTGACAGCCGTGACGTCACCAAGTAATTCACTTAATGCAGCGAGGAAGTACGAGAAAGATCTAGAAAAGAACTGGTAAAAAAACATTAATAATATTATTATATTCGTTATCAAACGGATCATTATTTTTAAAACTGTTCAGGTGAAGCTAAAATATCCTTAGTGGCATGTGATGGAAGCATTTGTTAATTAAATAAATAATTACTTTCGATGCGTCTCACATTATATCAAAATTCAAAACGTGATCAAAACGCTGTGGTTAATATTTTACTGCTCGCTGCTTTCCATCAGGCGTTTCATTTACGTCACTTATATCATTTGAGCCAATACAAAATTTTTAATGCTATGCTTAGTATAAACATACTTAGTTATTCTTTATAAAAATTATACATTGAAACAAGTGATACTACTTCATTAAATTTCAAATAACATTGTTGTTTCTGCAACAATCAAAAAAAGTTAGAAGATTTTTGTTTCTACGTTTTTATTCCCTCCATGGTATTTCCGCTGTCCACGGCAGTGACAGTTCCACTGCGTACGGTTGTCCAATTTAATGATGTTTGCCAAGTTTTTAGCAATTTTAATATTTCCACACATTTCCCTCTGACGACGCATACTCTACTTGATTGCATTTTCAAAACGTTTTGGGTCACTGTTACAAAAAGACAAGTATTATTAGTTTGTACTGTTAAAAATAAAGTAAGTATTACATTATTTCTCAAAATTAGTTTTGAATCTATTTTTATCAGGAGAACAATTTAGTTGTAATAATGAGATTTATTCTCCTAGATATCATAAAACTAAACTAAAATCGACAAATGAAAATTTTACTAAAATTAAGTTTTAATCATGTAAGTGCATATAAATTAAGTAAAATTGACATAAGAGGAAGGAGGCTTATGCCGTGTAGTGGGCTCTATAAGCTGTTGATGATAATAATCAGGCTAATTGTGATCTAGTGCTAACCTGTTTTAGTTCAAAAACCTTACTGTCTTATTTACACATAGACAACAAATCTCAACTGTATCTTTCATACAAGGAAGCAGGGAGTACATTGCGAGCAAGTCTCCATGAATCACAATAATATTCGTCACGTCAGAGCAGCACAATGTCGTCCATTTAATCACCAAAGTGCCTTATTGCAGTAACGTAGTTACAGCCCTCTGTACACAATATAGCAGTAAATTTCAATCAAAATGATGGTAGCCGGACTCAGGGGACTATTTTGGAGTCATGCGATAAAAACGTCACTTGAATGACGTGCCGTGATTTAAGTAGTTTCTAATATGTAATTGATACGCATTGTTTAGTTTTATTTCTATTTAATGTACCTACGTCATGATCCAGATCTAGTGAATATTGTTATGAGAGTATTGAGTGAGCATTGGCTTTCATGTATAATAGTCCTACTGTTAGGCCAAAGTTGGCTATTGAGGATTATGATGTTAATGATTGTATTTCTAACTCCACTACATCAATCCATACCGAATACTCAAATGTTTATAAATCTGACCGTACAAGTCATTGGTAGGTCTTTCACAAAACCAGAGGTATAAGTTTTGCATATAAATAATTAATCAATGTTCCAGGACATATAAGACAGTATAATAGAGTAAAAATTAACATGTAAAATAACGCAGTATCCTAGATTTTAGCAAATGTAGTGTGTTTAAAATGTCGAGTACCTCCAGAATATGTCCCTCGCAGGCGGCGACACGGGATGAAATACGCGGCCGGGTGCCGACCAGACACTATACGACACTTTAAAATATTAGCCCTCCATGCATTATACAAATTATGGTTTATTGGCTACTTAGATAAAGCTATCCAAAAACTTGTTAATAAGATTTTGTTAACGTACATACGTTTGTTATTGTTTCATGCTCAAACTGATTATCTTATAGTCATATAATTTTATATGTTAATAGATTCACCATGCATATAGGCGTGCTTACATTCTAAGCCGAAATTGAATGAAAAATATTGAGGGCGAAATGAGATGTTTAGATTATAAAATGTTTGCATTTATTACGTATTCCAGTAGATAATAAACTAAACTACAGTATAATGCATTGAAAAGATTTAAATATGACACCATTGTTCAAAAAGCAACTATTTGCTATATAGTTTGTTATTTATTATCTGTTTCGCACTGCAACGAATTAATCCACATTTTTAAAAAATATCGAACTAAACAGGCCAAGCCACTGGCAGCCACTGTACAAGAGTCTCAATGTCTGGTCCAAAATACAAAAGTTTTCTACACATCCTACTTTCAGTATTCACAAATATGAAAGCCACGAAAGTTTTTGCAGCCCAATAACACAAACAGCTTTAGCCTTCAAAGCACAACTTTGGCCGACATCCTTCACGGTAACATATAGAAATCGCCATAAAAGTACCACAATAACTCAAATAAACAAACTAACACCCTCATGAACAAGTTTGCACATTGCGATGGAATAGATAGAGTTGAAAGAATAGACGAGTTGGTCTAATATATTATTATTTTGTTTTTATTTCGTTGTTAATTATTATAATATTATTATGCTATCTTATAACGTACATTCCGTATGAGCTTCTGAAATAATATAAAATATGCTAACTATGCCTGCTGAAACTGTATACAATTGAATTACAACCTATGTGTAAGTCGAAATAGTCCAACATTTGCACCACTTTGTTATTCCTGTCAACGTTTACAAAAATAAATTTGTAAAATCACATTTGTAGAGTCACAATTAACCACATCGTAGTTTATGTAAGTCTAATATCTTGTGTTCAAGTGGTTAACAAGCGTTTAACCACTAGCAAACTTAAACATTACTAATAATAAGTTTAATACCTCTGGATAGAGGTAACCACTAATCCACTAACCTTCCCGTAGGAAAGACGTTCGCCGTAGCCGAAATCGGCTTGGAAAGCATCATCATCATCATGATATTTTGTAGATAAAATATCTTAAGTACTAGATAAAGTAATTCTGCTCATACTTTCATAACCCAGTAGATAACAAAACATAACCACTTTGTTTAAACCCTCAATATCACATAATGTGAAACAGTTTGGTGAAGCCGAAGCGAACAGAGCGACGATAACTTTAACCATTTTGCTATAAACTGCGGGCGGCAATATAACTGTGCATAGAACACTGAAAAAATTAACCAAGGCGTGAGAAAAGATAAGGAAATATAACAAACTCAAACACTTGTAATCTTTTTTTTTTTGCATTGACAATCATAGATTACATATTATTTATAGCTCTCTCTGGTAATTTAAAATGAGGTAATGGTAAAATATTGCAGAAACGCAAGCTTGTACTATTGTATCAGACTTGCTTTTCTTGCAATCTTTACTATTTCTAGCGTAACGAAGTTATATTCATGTCAGAAGTATGCCTTAACATATACATACTAAAAACATTCAATGTTTGCTATGTTGTCTTCAATCACTTCAGGCATATGATAATGATGAAATACTTTTTCTAAATCTATTTTTTCTTCAAGATGTACGTCCAATCTAACGTAAAAGCTTTCCGTATGTCACTAACCGACTCTACATTAAGACACATAAAAACAGCCTCCAACTCGCCATACTTTAAATGCCATTTTAGTAATTGAAACACACATACGGCAATTTGTGTGCCAATATGGAAAACGGATGAATATTATATTAGTCCACATATGAGATAGAAATCTTGGCCAGTGGATTTCGTGTTGTTGTGCATTTTATTCTGTTTACTGATTGAAATATTGCAGATAATTTTTACGTTATGGTAAATTGAATGCGAAAAAGTAGTTGGTTAGATTCTCTATTATAAATAATTCATGTATGGGTTGTGTAATTGTACATTTTAATTAGATGTGTTTTGATTGCTTAATTAGTTTCGTTATTACTATTAGCTAAATTTTTAAATTGTATTGTATTACTTAACGTAATATTATATCTCTTAATAGTGGTTTCCCTACATTCATTCATTATATTCATTTTTTTTTTGCTAATTTAAAGATTTTCCGAAAGCTAAAACATATTGTATATAAGCCAAATGTGAACCTAAAATTTCTAATGTTTTTTTGAGTCATAATTGAATTAAAATAACAATTTATGCTATTAGAATAATTTAATCAACAAATCAGTTTTTCACCGAACCAACTTTAAGTATTAAACCTTTCAAACTTCATCTGAACCAAGCACGTTCCATCAATAACCAAGCAGTAGATTTACATACGCACCGCGTCCCGCCGCCCGGGCGCCGCCCACGGAAGTCAGATCGCAGCATGCGGGGCTGAAGGCTGGAGGAGTTTGCAATGACTTTATACCCCTTTTATTATGCCTCTATATGGAGCATATAGTATTATTATGATGTATGTAGAGTCTTAGGTACGTTGAAGGTATATTGAAGTTTTATATGAGACTAGTGGACGCCCACGGCTTCGATCGCATTATTTCAGGTTAAAAATGCCCTAGCCCATGACATTTCTAAGACCTCATACCAAAAATCTTGATGATCTGTTCAGCCGTTTTTGCGTGATGAGTGTTTAAAAATCATACAAATCGAAACACAGAGACACATATAAACAGATAAAATTTCTAGAAATCGTTGGCACGTGTTCTGCTTTCAATTCGAAGTATCTTCAAATTTTTTTTTTTAATTTCTTCTATGTTCAGACCTACGACCCTTTTCAGCTTTATTATATGTATAGGTATAGATGTTGTGTAGATATGTATATTAAATGAAATGAAGTGTTTATTATGGTAAGTCATGTTAAGTATTTTTTATTGTCAATTTTCCAATATGAATTCCCATATCCTAAGCATTGTCACGGTAATATTTGGCATTGTTTCCCACTTTAATTAATGCAACCGGTATTATGAACAAAAAATATTGAATACATTTTTAACAAGTGTTTTGCATCTTATAGTACAACAATTATGAAGAAAATAATAATTAATACATAATAGTAGCAACACGCTCGCTTCTATTCAGTTAAAAAAATATTTCACAGATAAATTCTGCGTCTATTTAGAGCTAATAAAATTCTGTAACTTAGTATTTACTTTACAGATAGTAATAAAATCCTGTTTTTACTATCTCAAACAAAATATAAACAGAGTAACAATAAAGCCCATGAAATATGTTATTAGCATAGCAGGTTGGAATGAGATGTCCGTAGTATAGGTTTACGGCCCGACTCCGCCTCTCGATTACCTTCCTGCCCGCGGGCGCCCGCGGGCGCACGGGAAATAAACAGGGCCAGGGATGTAGATATACTAGAACTACTGCTTATTCTAAATTACTCTTGTATAAGTAGTTTCCTAATCATTGAAGGTTGTGACCCTGAGTTATATTCCATCACATAAAAGCCTTTACTTATTACATAAAAACTTATTAACACACTACAAAGTTTCTTAATCTTTTTGCACTTATCTTTCAATTAAACGTTACATGAATGTATAAATATTTTAATAAATTCGGTTAGTATCTTCAGCGTCGAGTATTACATGGGATAGGTTTGCATTCGACTAAAACCTGCCTGATCTTAGTTTTCTTCTAGTGTTTCCTCTTCTCACTTAAAAAGTTGAAAAATACTCATAAGTACCAATCAACTGGTATCTGGTTGCTTCGATACAGGCTTCTAGCCTAATGAAGCAATCACTAGGTATGATCATTACTTGTAAACCGTTTTTATAAATAAATATTTATTTATTTTCACCTACTGAGATCTTATTCATAACACACGGTGTTAACACGGTGTTGTATGTGCAGATGTCACTTAATATGACTTTGTATTAAATACCTAACTCTCCAAAGACCTGTTATAAAAAAACAGGGCACCATTCTAAAAATCTTAACTTTTGTTAGAACATTGTATGTAAACTTACATCCTTGTACCGGTAAGCGTTATAAAAAATCTCCGGGCGGGTATAAAATATGCAATACCCATATTGGCAGGTCGACCGGCCGGCATATTGAGGGACGCTCCACTTTCGGAGGTAATGGCTTTCTGCTCACTATTTACTGGAGAGATTACTTTGTGGAAAACGTTTAGGCATAGTAGGGTTTGTATCCAAATATGTACAATTTCGTAGTATTTTTGTTGAATTGAATATATCCATACTATCATTTTACTGCAGCTATTTGAAACGATTATCAGATTATTGACTTGATGCCAGTAATAATGTTTACCGTTACGTTATGTAAATCTATTTCAACTGCTAAGATTCAAACTTCTCGACAGAGATCCCCATTCAAGATATTGTTCAGCATACGAGTATACAGCTCTATCAAATGTCGTGAAACGATTAATAGTAATTTTGACAAAATATTATGTTTTCCTGCTAGTTATTGCAAAATGATACCATAACCATGCGGACGAGTATAACAAGGTCATCATGAAAACATTTTATGTTATATACGAGAGTATATGTATCCTTACCATAATGTCTAATGTGCGTTCATAGTTTCAAATATGAGGGTTGCACTGCCGATTTTCAATACAAAATGAATAACTTACACAATCCTATTTACTTTAAACTAATAAATTAACAAGAGCCATCCACCCAAAATCCACAGACTTCTCAAATTACCCAAGTTCGTGTATGGTTTGTAGGAATATGCATACATTAGGTACATGACTCCAAACAAACAGTTGTTCGTGGAGTTGTGGGCGCGGAGTCGCACACACTGTCTTATGCTCAACCGACCGGATGGAGCTCGGATGGACGAAGAAATGGAGAAGGTAGTTGGTATTAAAGATTCAGCGCGTTGAGTTTAGTTTAATAGTACCTAATGGAATATTTTATTTTATTCAATTAAGCTTCAAAATGGAAAATAAATAAATGTAATTTCACGTAAAAAAACTAAATACATATAATTGAGTGTTACACACGTTGTAATAAGAACAATATTGTTCTTCTAAGTACCTATCTTTAATGCTAGCTTGCTTACGAAGGAAGATCCTGGGTTTCACGACACATGCAAGCCTAGTATGCGGCTTAGACCTGCTTACAAATTACAATTGCAATTTTGTATTTTACATTTTACTCGTGACTGGTTGTCTCTACAAACTACGAATTATTCTCATTAAACACAAGCCTTTTTATGTCACTAAGCAGTACTATTTCTTTGTTTTCTGAGTACCAATTCCAAATGCTTCAAACCCAATTCCTAATATACAGTGTTACTATACATCTAAAGAAGGAGACTGAAGTCAAACTAAAAATTATTTATCGAAGCAGGTTAGTGTCACTTAAGAATGAGAACCACACCTAAGATGATAACATAATGAAAAACTAATTTTCATTATTTATTATTATTTATTTATTTATTAATAGTCTGCAAAACAGGCACTAAGCTAAAACACACATAATAAGCTTAATGAATAGAAGAAAATAATTAGAACTTTTCATACACCACATCCAAATTTATTCCGTTCCACGTTGATTTCCGCGACATCGCCCCACTAGTCATAACTCGGCTCCTCGTTCAAGTTATGCAGATCGCGAGCATTTATCGTCCAACTTCGCAGATACGACGCGACACGACGAATCTGATTCCGCTTTCTGTACACGCGATTTATTGTTCCATATTATGGTATAGGATGTTACTTGTACTGTTTTAGTTGCTAAAGGTTTTCTTTAATAAAAAAATACACCAAACATAACACGTAGTTTAATATCTGAACACAATAAACTGTATTCAATATTTCACTTAATTAAGTAGTCAATAACATTAACTTGTTTATCTACACTAATGTTGTAACATTCTACTTATGTTTCCAATACTTGACTTATAATTACTACTGTTATAGCGCAGACAACAAAACACTCAATTTAAGCAATTTCACATGATGGTATAATATCCACATCGATATCGTAATAGCTCATTATAACATCGATAAAACGCGACCAACCTGATTGCAGGGCCAAAATCAGGTTGGTCGCGTTTTAATCAATAAAACGCGACCAACCTTATTGGCGCGCAGCTGCGCTCTCATTGGTTAGATTTTAATGGCGGCAAAATCACTGTGACAATACACGTACGCGTGAATTTAATTTAATAAATTAAAAGTTAAAATGTTACAACATTAGTGAAGATAAAGTAGTGTATGCAACTGCATATAACACGGGTATTAAAACACTCGTTACTATTATGAAACTCGCTGCGCTCGTTTCATAAACTCACACTCGTGTTTTAATACCCTTCATTGACAGTTGCATAAACTACTATTATGATTAATATCAGGCCACAATTTTCTCGCTAGAAATTTGAATCGAAACTTTTAATCAAAGAAAACTCGTAATTATTTTGGTTCACTTTTAATGGATTAAATTTTCTATATTTTTAACCCACTTCAAAAATAGTAGGTTATCAAGTATTCTGAAAGTTTTTTTATTGTGAGTATGTTACGCGATTACTCCGTTATTTATGAACTGATTTCAAAAAATATTGTTTTATTTGATGAGGATTATTTTTGAGATGGTTCCATATTTTTTGTACATAATTATGGTTATAAAAGTCAAAACAATATTTTTCTAACCGCACTTCCATTTGTTACATTCTGTATAGTATTACAAGGGTTTAGAATATCCGCTTTTTTTCTTACCTATAAAAAAGGTAAGTACACTTTACGTATGCAAAGGGTTTTGTATCGGTTTTCGTTACAAGCAAATATATTTTCTTCTCCGTTTCTTCTGTTTACGTCTAACACAAAAAATATAAAGGAAATAAACATTTTTGTGTATAAATGTATGTAAATATTTATAACTTATGATTTAAATCTCTCTTACAACTGTTCAATAATAATTTGTATTTTGCAGTTTACACTAAAGTTTGTCTTAATTAATTACTTAAGTATTTTATCCGTTATGTAGTACCCATGACACAACCGCTTGCTTATTTATATTATGAGACTAAATTAAATAACGCTATGCGAAATGGCCTGTAATTATGGCTTCTAATCTAGGGGCGCGGGTTCGATTCCCGCATAACACAAGTAATTATGCATATAAAATTTGTAATTACTTGTGTTGAGTCTGGTCGTTTCTATGTATAATAAGTACGTATTTACAAAAAAAAAGTCATATCCGTTATCGAGTACCCACGATTCAAGCGTAAGCTTAGTATGGAGCTAGATGGCGCTGTGTGATATGTCCTGAAATATTTATTTATTTATTTTATTTATTCAAATCATTAGATATGACTATTAATCCTGCTATTTATTATGCTTTTGACTTCTGTATTTATGTTCGAATTCAATTTATTGATTGCCATACAAACATCGGAGCCATATTCCTCCCTCGAAGCAACCTTGTATTTTTACATTCCCATCAAGTCGGTATTCCCTTATCAGTTGGAGTTACGTCTCTAAGTAACAAAATTATACCTATTAAACATCTCATACGACAAAAATCCCACAGTAAATATATGTATACGCATTTGTTGATTTATGTGCATACTTGCAGATTTCTTCATTTGCTACAACAGAAAAAATATCAGGATTTCGGTATTGTGGTTGTTTGGGGTCTCAAGAGAGACAAAACTACATTTTATCCTGATGCAATAACTAATTTTATAAGACCGCATTGGTTTGCTGATTGCGCCATCGACATTTACGAGTGTTAAGTCTAAAATACCTAAACAGATGGTTTGTTAAAATATAGTATATACAGACTGTTTAGCTGTTTCTGTATTATTTTGTCTGTGTCCCGTAGTTACGGTTATCACCGCTTGGGTATTCAGAAGGTGTTCTTACTCATTACTCGGTACAATATAGATGTTTAAGCGGCGGTTCATATTTTATTAGTGTTGCCGCGAAACTAGGTAGGGTTGCCTGCGAGTTGCGAATGGGACACTATTAAAAACTATGTGTAAATAGTCGATTTCGACAGTAACTAATTTCGCAATCTTTGTGAGTTCTCTATGTGACTAAATAGAAAAACCTTTGAAATAATTACAAGTATAGTGCTTTACTACCAATGACATTGCTAATTCTATTCGATCAATTAAGCCATACACTAATGATCTTGTAAGTTTATAAATTAGTGCGCAAGATGTTACACATTTTGATCAAATGACGCAAAAAGATTAGTCGACGACACAGAAGTTGCTTTTACTGTGTTCATGTCAATCGGCATTGTTTTGTATCTATTAGAAAATGCCTACACCGTGGTTTAAAAAACCAATGGATGTATAGGAAGATGTTCTTTTCACCACAACCAAGACTACAACAGCCCTAGCTCACAAGAAGCTCGCTCGCTCCTCTTATCACGATCACGTCGCGCTCGCGACTTGCATATTCCAAGCTCTAAAACCTTATCGTTTTATATATAAATTAATTGCGCGGAACAGAGATGCCTTGCGATTTCTGCTTATCATACACAAGACTGACGGCGGGAGCGCGGCCGCGGTTACAGATTGAACATTCTATTGTAGTCCTAGTTACCCTCGTTGATTAGTATTCCAAAATAGCTTATGTTACTCTCGAGAAAATAATAAAATTATAGTATCTATGTACTTATATCTATAGATGTAATAAAGCTGAAAAGGGTCAAAAGTCAGAACATAGAAAATGTTTAAAAAAATGTTTGGAGATACTTCGAATTGATAGCAGAACACTTTCCAACAATTAGCTAGTAAATTTGTCTGTTTCCCTGTTTATCTTTGTTTTTGTCTGTCTGTTTATTTAAACGATCATAGCGCAAAAACGGCTAAACAGATCATCAAGTTTTTTGGTATGTTGGTAGTATGAGTGGTATGAGGTCTTAGGAGTGGAGACTACGTTTTATCCTGAAATAATGCGAGTGAAGCCGCGGGCGTCCACTTGTCATAAATATATACATTAGTCTTATATCAGTTATCTAGTACTAATGATACAAGCCTTTCTTTATATAGGGCTTGATGGCGCTGTGAGAAAGCCTTAAAATATTTATTTACCTATTTATTTTTAAATCAATAGACATCGCTACCGATTCATTGCAATAAATGGAAGCTTCATAAAAAACAGGTTTTAGTCAAATGTAAAACTAATTTATCATCATCATTAGCCTATCTAACCTATTTATTATAAGCCATGCCACCGGCCCTTAGGGCGGCTTGATAAACTCTCGACACCAGAGTTGGCCAATCTCATTCGATAAGAAGAAGAAGTTATCTATTTTGAATATAGGTCTCTTGATCCCCATCCTGTCTAAGCCAGTTCCTACTGTTACATTTCATAACTATCTATATAAGACACACATTTTAATTGTAATAATATAATATAATTGAGTTAGATTTATAAGTAAAACCTATAACATCTCATGATGAAATAATAATTCACCCATTTAATCTTAAATCAAACTACGAAAAATAGCACCAACAAAAATACTAAGCAAAAAACGAGCGAACTTCTCCATTGGGGTAGTATCGGCGGCAATATCTCGTTTATAGTTAGAAAACAATCCCCTCGGGGACATTATGAGTGGCCAATGATTATTTTGTTCCACTGAGGGGGAGTATTCTGGGAACAAAATATAATACTAGAAATCAGGTTTTTTTGCTAGCCACACAGTGTAAATATGTAGGATACATCAATAAAATATGGGTAGCAATTTTGAGTTTTTTTTTAATATTCTCATTCTTGATTAACAAAAATATTAATTAGTTACACCATTTATAAGGAAAGTGATAAATAATAGTTATAGAGCGACCTAGTGAAATAATAGTGTCAGTTTTCTTCATTTCCGAGAAAAAAAAAATAACAAATAAATCGTCACAGTAAAATATTACAGAACAGGCTACAAGTATTCCGAAATTAAGCAATCAGATAAATCAAATTAAATGTATTCATTTACTTAAAATACTAAGGCTGTCTAATTTTGCCGATGGAACTAATTTGAATAAACCAAAATAATCCAGTAGAACACTATTCCAGAATAAGCCCCCGCCGTTCCGTATTCACCCCTCTTAAGATTCTCATAAACATGTTTTTCTCGCAATAAAAATGATAAATCATCCGTTTTTTATATGGTCAATCAGTAGATACAGTTCGCTCCCTATTGATGGATAAAATCTATAGAGATTGTATTAGGCTGCAAACACATTATGAAGGTGAACACGACTTTCTTTGAACTACAGTTCTTGATGGTGTTGTAAATTTTTTTTTGCTATGTTACTAATGTGGTAGTAAGAAAAAACATTAGGGAATAGCTCTGCTTTGTGTGACATTAAAAGGGTTTCTTTTCTAGTGCCTAGTACTTATTTATCTTCTTCGTCAGTTTACTCTTGACAGAACGATCTTAATCATCAAGGTGTATATGTAGTAAATTTATTTAAAACGAACAAAAATATGATGATATTGGCCATATAGAACTTATCACTTTCCGTCGGGAGTTAAAATTGAAAATACTCACACAATAAAAAAACTTATTTCTTTCTTTCCTTTTGCTAAATCTCTATACCTAAGTGCAGACATCGCCTAAGGGCACAACACTACGAAGTGCGAGATGCCATTGATTGATGGTGTTGTGACGTGAGGAGCAAGATACTCCCACTTTTTATGGGAATCAGTTGCTCGTTATATCTTAGCTGATTGAATTTCAACTGTTTTTCGTACCTTATATTTGAAATAGCAATCATGTGTTGAGAATTTCTTAAGGTGGTTTTGAAACTAAAGATAATACAATTATTTGGCCACTGTTATATGGAAAAACGTTCTTTTAAATATTTTATGTTAGCAGAAAAACCAGTTGTAAGTTATTCAGTATTTTTGTTGGATTTACATCTTTTGTCGCATTGTAGGCATTACCCTACTTAGACCAACTTAAGAAAAAAGGTACCTATTCGTAAGAATCATAATCATTAAAGATCAATTTATTACCACTTAGATTCACTGAAGCCTGGAAAATAGCATCGTAAAGATTCTAGCCCAAATAATGAAGAAAACTGAATCACCTATTTTCATTGTAATAATCCTATTTTAGCAAAATATTACGAAAAATAAGCCTCACCACATATCACATGAAGGTATAAATAAAGTTTCTGCTAGCATAGCTTACGTTATGCCTTATTGACTATGCGACACAAACATAGTATGAAATATTGCGAGAGCACGAATAGGCCTTATAAATATCATAAGGTTCTTATTTTTATAAGATTGTAAGATTAATCTTTCGGAAATGCTGGCCACGCAGATATAATGTGGCCTTAGTTTGTTTTTAACTGGTAAATAGGATTTTTCTTTCGAAAATCACTCTTGCTTCGGTTTGAAGCATACGGAATTTGAAAAATCTTTGTAAGTAGGTATAACATTTAATTTTAAACTATTTTCGAAAGCAGTTACACAGAATAAAAATTCTATTTCGTTTTTTGAAGTCAGTTAAAAACAATCAATAGCTATTCCGATCCAAATCTTCTGCTCCCACAAAATACAAAGAAAACATTGCAATTCAACTAAAAACTTATTTCTAAACAAATAACCGGACCGCCATTTCGTTGTTTCGACAGAAGATAATTTCATTTCCCCAAGTTTGGAGATAGCGAAAATAATTACGATCGCTCCCCGGAGAGGCGACAAACAAAACTAGTTAACAAAACGATACAATAAGTGTTGCCCGTGGAACTAATAAAAACTTAGATTTAATAAAAAAATGCTACGATTTTTTTTATATCTGTGATAGAACTATCGTTATTGCAGAAAAATAAGCATCTGTTATGAGTAAACACATACGTAATTACATGCACAAGTCACAATAAAAAAATTATTGCCATCAAAAATACGTATACCAAAATCTAAAAAGTACGTACCTTTATATGTATAGTAACTCAATCATTCAACGAATCAACAATCAAGTAAGTATGTAGATACTCGTATTTAGTATGTAGTCCAATTTCAAACGCGAAATTAAGGTTAACTCTGAACTTACTATTAAACTACTGTTTTCAATTTTTAAATAAAGTATTGTTTTTATACCATCACATTAATCAAATTTTATACAAAAGAGTATTCTAAGTAGAGAAAATAACAAGTTCTTACTTAGTTCCTTGTTTTAGTTGTACAATAAAGAGAACAGAATTAACTGAACAACAAACAAGAACGTTGGTTTTTATTTTTCATAGTTTACTGTTTTGCTTTATGAACTTCGCGGTTTTCCGTTTATTGGCGTTGAGGTAAAGCTATGTGCACATTTTATTTTAACATTGGACCATTATTTATTTACAATAATTAAACATTAAAACAAGGGAACAAAAACTAAACATACTACTTCTAACTACAACATAAAAGGGGCACTTAGAAAATCTTTAGAAAAACATACATTTAAATTTAAAAATAATTAAAATTTCTACATAAATAGTAGCTTAATTAGCAAAAACCTCTTTTAATTGGTACTGAAATAAAAATCTACTTACAAAGATTAATTATTGCTGATCTTAATGATGAAGCCAACCGACGGAAGCGCTCACATAGAACGCGACCGTCCATAGATTGACCACAACCGCGTGATTCCTATGCGAATACAAATTACAGTAAGTATGTATATTTGAATACCTCCGTAATATTTGAATAAGACAGTTATAAAGTTTTTTTGAAGGTGATAAGTGTATTATATATCAATATGCTTATTTAATTTATCATGTAAAACTTCCCTTTTCAAGTAGATACAATACCTATGTACTTCTGAGAGCGGCGGCAGTGCATTGTAAAGTGGTAGTGGCATTATGGAGGCTCCGGCGCCGAACTTTCATGATCATCGCTTTACTCACCAATATTGAACGACGATTTACAGGGCCGGTTGTACTGGTGGTTAGCTAAACCGGATGTTTGAGTTTTGTACAAAAAAAAAACCGTTTTAAAAGTTTTTCGGGAAAAAAACTGACAAAGCACTGCAACCTATAACTATTGCAGATGCATTTACTGACAAATATAATTATATAATTTAATAAATGTTAAGACGACGCTAATTTTGAAATGCGCTTACCCTCTAATTAGGTATACCTACTAATTGCAGATTAATAATGAAACGTAACATCATTGCGAATAAATCATCTCATTATATTTCAGTACCAAGAAGCATGCTCCATCTTCAGCATAGCACTGAACATAAAATAATAATACAGCACAGAATACATAATACAAACTACAGTCACTTGTTCTGGTGTCGCTTCAGATAACCTAGTGATTAAATTCATCAATTGCTTATCTGTTTTCTTTGCGAATAAATAAATATGTCTTAAAGAGACTTTGACTATTTTAATTTAAGCAGCAGTTAACCCACTCCTGTATCCTCAGTAGAACCAGCCCCGGTGGTTAGCCGCCGCGACGCCGCTTGATTGGCCCCTTGTAAAGCGATTCTGACACCATACTACCTCAGTACTACGGAGTTTGACACAGACAATACAACCAAGGGACGACTCAATCATCAAGGACCTTTTAATTTCCTACAGAAAAGTTATGACCGTACTCATTGCAAAGTAAAATAAGTTAAATACTTATTCTTATATTTATGTATCTTTGGACAGAATTCATTCAACGAGTAAAAACCTAAAAGTAAGTTAAAAGCAGTTTTTACGACCGCTTGTAAGCATATTTTCGGTGGACAACCTAGGCACATTTTGTCACAATTTGAGGCTAGACTTCTTACTAGACATCGAGCTAAACCTATCCACTTTCTTCATATTTTGTAAGAACCTTTATTTTCAAATGATAAGCTACCTCCGTGATTAACACATACCTTCATTCTCAAATATCGCGTGACATTTATTTGTATCATCATTACTTTTACATAGATATACTGTGACATTTTTATCTTAATATAATATTGAGGTGTCTTACAAGTTTGGTGTCGTTGTGCTTGGCGCTTATAGCAGACGACAATAATCGCTGGCGAAGACTGCTGTAGTAAAATCAACCGATGGTGTTATGAAATTCGCGGATACCGGAATATTTCGTCGACTGTAAACTAATAAACCGTTTGAAGTGTTGATTTTTAGCATCGTTTCAAAATGATGTACTAAATAAAAGGAATATAGTTAATATATTTTTTTACGTGTTTAAAATTAAGTAGGTATTAAATTATTTTGTGAATTCAACTTACCTACTGTATGATTGTTGTATTGTTTATTACAAGGTGTATTTTTGGAAAAAAATATGTAGATTTGTACGTATGTTGTTGGAATAGATAGACTGTTTCTGATGTATGAATTATATTTTCTTATTGTATATTTTGATTTTACCAGCTGGTAACGCAAGTTTCAAGAAACATTTTATTAAGTTTTTAGATTAAGAATAAGAATATCTAAAACGGCATCATCAACCTTTTATAATAATATTTAAAAAAAAATAACTTCTTATGCAAAACTTCTAAATTATCAAGCCTACTAGCGCAATCTATGCTAGCAAAAGAAAGCTTTTCTTGCTTTACACAAAACATTTAAAAGAGTAAGGCAGCGACATCTACAGAATTTACTACGCACCAACTTCATGCAATATTTTACACTGAACTCGGTAAAATTTGCTCAAGCTGCCTCGAAAAATTGCGAAGTAGTTTAGCTACTCGTCAATAGGTGGCGCTGTACTTAATAATTTTTTATAAATTCAAAGCCTTTTCAAAATTCTCATGTTGTACCTAGTAGTGTGTATTATATTATAATATCATGCAGTAAATTGTAAAATATAGACGTGTAGTCGAGTTATTAGTCAAAATGTAAAGTTAATAAATAATTTAATACTTATATTCGTTTCTACTCTGGAATTTTTTTAACAGTTATTTTAAATAATAATACCTATCTAATCAAGCGGGAACTGGTAACTAGGTACTTGATGTTATACATACATTCTTGCAAATTAAGTAAAAATAAAACGCACTACCAAAAATCATAAAACCATACTTTTTCTCTACCAACAAAGGCCTTAAAGTGAAAATAAATCCAAAGATCTATTCCATTTCTATCCCACCCAAACACTAGTAACACATTAAATGGGTTAGTATACCGCTGTAAATCAAGATCAAACCGATCGACGGATAAATCCAATAATGGGCTGCAATCGGCCAACAAATCTAGTATAAACCAAACATTATATTTACATGCAGACGCAGGGTGTTGCAAGTAGAAAATTGTGTGGTTCTGTACATTAGGATTTTTTTGTTTATTCCACTTGTATCTATTGTAGTATTTCTATTATTATTATCTATGACGTAGTATTTGTTTTTCAGATTAGTTATAGGTTTAATTTTATTTTATTTTAAATTTTTCAGGGATATTTACAACTAACTTATACTATATAAACACAAACATAACTAACTTAAGGTTATTTACAATTTTCCACCTATAGAGACGTTTACGTTAGAATTTTATTAAATCCGTCTGAAGTACTCTACTGTAGTCTAAATAACGCGTAATCTAGCAGGCTGACGTAGAAAAAATCTTATCAAAATTTCTTGAGTTATTAATTTTTAACTTTAACCTTGCAGATTTAATTCCAGCAAAAAAGAATGTCAATTTTGTAAAAAAAATAAAGTTAAGTGATGGCTTATATCGATGTCGCAAATTCAAATTCATCACTTCGTCATCTTACTGTAAGAGAGTGGCCAATCAGAAAGAGAGTAGTTATTTCAAGAGTTTTCAAACAGCCTTATGGGCTTCTGACATACCTTAACAACTCCCGCGGATCCCCAAAAAAGCAAACAAGTCGTTATGGTGTCGACTCCATAAAACATTCTCTATGAGTATGGCTTCCGCGTTACGCCTCTTTGATCAGAAATAACTGACCTATATCCCATGGCTAACTCCATGGGTAGGTACTAGTACTACTTGGGCCATTGTAATGCCTTTATTTAGAGTGATAAGCATGGTGTAGTGATACACTTAGAAATAAATTGAAACACTATCCCCGAAGTAGGTATAATAATTGATCCCGAACCCATAGAGACAGTTTATAAGCATATATTATTTCCGATTTAACGTATGTATGAAAATGTTATAAGGTATACAATACATAGAATGCAATCGACTATGAGATGATTATGACGACTTAGTACTATGACAAACAGCCAGGACATAAGTGTTTCACTGTAAATGGATTATCTAATTCTGTTCCCAGCCTAACACCAGAAACAATATTTCTAATCTATAATCCAACTCACAAAGTTGCTCAGATAAATCAAACCGAATAAAAACTATAAAATATAACAATTTATTAACCAATCTTGTGACAAAATTCTCAATTTCACATACCCTTTACGCTACTTAGTTCGCTGGCCCGATTTAATTGTCAAAGTCCACAGAATGTGCCCCAGTTATACCCAATTTCTCCGCGTGTTTTAATCAAAATAATTAACCACACAAATGATTTATAGCCAGTAAGGGTGGGAGGTCCGTATTCGAAGAAAAAAGGCAAAAAATCGCGAGTGCCACCTACATCGGACCCGGGATAAGTTCGCGTAAATTTTTATCTTACGCAGTAATTCAGTTGGGAGCTTATTCTGTAGGTGTGCGATAGGTTAGAAGATAAGATTACAGATTATTATTCGGTACCATTTTCATCACACAATTACGCAGCAAATTTTGCTTAAAATGTTTGCTTATTGTTTCATGGTATTACAATTGATAATGAATAATAGTAACATTTGTCGCAAAAAAAAGTAAGCAGGTAAGGTTTTCGACAAAATTGTATGTCAATTAATTGTGTATCTTATGAAATTTTTATTTTTTCGAGTGTGTAACACGTGACTAATATTATATCAGTTTTAACGCAATTAATATAAAACTATACGTGAACAATGTCTTCTCATCTCCATCTGGGTAATATATTTAAAGCCAGCCAAACCAATAAGTAAAGTATTCCACAGTTTAGCATCGCAGCTACATCTGGTTGCGATATAATATCGCATGACGTGAGAATATCCTCCTTGGTCCGTTATTGAGCATCCGTCAAACCCTGGCTTTCACCCCACGAAGGAATGTTACGGTAATACATACCTATAGCTATGTAATACGTATGTGGTAATATGGACGAATTAAAGGATCAATTAAAATACCGATAAAAGACCTGTACGGAGCTAAGCCCGTACATAGAAATTATAGGGACCTGCCAGCTGTATTCCTACCTACAACCAACCTATCCCTATAACCTACGTACTACACCCTACTCCTATCTTCTAACACACAGTCTGGAATACTCACCACCTACCCTAACTCCTACCTACTCTCTACGTTAACACTCTTAACCACCTACTGCCCTACAACCCTAGCCCTACCGATACCTACACAGACAATATATACACAGATAGATAAGTGCAGGATACCAGGTGCCACGAGACCTAAGACACCCAGCGGAAGGGGGAAGGACAGAAGGAAGGAAATGATTTTCCCACCACCCTGTGCACAGGCTCATACACAGAATCACTTACGGTGACGGCGAGGGAGTCTTGGCCGTGGTGGGAGGACTGGGAAGGGTTCGTAGCGCCCTTCCAGTGGGAGTGGTGCTGGACGGGCCGATGACCCGTAGCTCCTTGACTTGCTGACGGAGAACCTCTGGAGCAGGTCCGTGTGGCCGGCTTCCTCCTCCTGGTGTGGTTCCTCTCGTCGACCTCGTGATGACTCTCCACCCTCTTCTTAGTCGAGTGTGCGCCTCTGGAACAGGTCCGTGCAGCCGGCTTCCTCTTCCTGATGTGGCTACCACGACGACTCTCTGCTGCTCTGGTACTGACACTCCTGACTACCTCTAACTGACTAGTAGCAGAACTTTTACTAGCAACTACTACTTATAAATCTACTGGGACTGTGGGATGTGAATTGAAACAATACTTTCTCTTGTAATAATCAACCGTGAACTCTCAATCGTAACAACCTTTATTTCTAACAATCTTCATCTTATATACAAATATTACTGGCGAATCAGCACCTCATCTGCCGCGGAATGTAGGACGCTGGCGAAGCTGAACGTGATCTGATGTTGCAACCAATGTTTGTTTAAACAAGACCCTTGACATGTTATTAACTGAAAAATATGCGAGCTTTGGAGACGGTGTATTTAAATAAATTTTGAAAGAATCTCAATGCGAAGTGTAGTGATTATGATTTTTGATACAAACTTTAGTTTTTGCAGCAAATTAAAATAAGACGTTAAATAGTAGATCCCGGGTGTTATTCATACATACCTAGCAAAGTAGTCGTTAAGCCACGTCAAAGACCCCTAGGGTGGTTTGAGAACACAACCTCTAAACATCAGAGTTTGTAACCTACATACGAACTTACTAATTTTAAATTAAAAATCCTAGTTTTAGATACACAACTGTACCTACAGATCATATAAACCAAATATGTATATGAAACTTCAGATCCCCGCTATTTCACCTCGAAAACTCTCGACACCGGAGTCCACCAATCCCATACAATCCATACTTATAAGACACTAAATACATACAGAACTAAAACCCACCTCAAACCCAATTAGATATTTAGAAGTGCAGGAATCCAATCAGAATCACATTTAATTACCCGATGGAAGCGTCCCAGTTAATAAATAAATAAACATACAGTGATTACTGGACCGCCTGTGAGCGAAAAAAACGAATAAAAATAAAAAGCTCGCGAAACATGAAAAAAATAAAAAGTCCTCGAAAGGCGAACAACTCAATTTTGGAGGAACGGTCGATGGAAATAAAACTTGGCGAAAAAATTGCAGCGGGCATTTATTCGTGTGCAGCGTGTGCAGGGAAAGTATGGGAGAGATGTAATTATTATCCAATATCAGTCTTAATTTCTCATACAATGATGATTGACAAAATGATTTAGTAGGTCACACTATCATCCGATAAGAAGATAAGAAGAAGTAGGTCTAAGGTCTAGAAAGAAGTCTTCATTTAAGTTTTAATTTTAATTTGGTTTTTTGCAATTAGTACTATGTCGTTTGCATTACATTTTTCATATAACATCGGTATAGATTAGGTATATATTGCGGTTGAGCTTGTCCAGAATGAGTGCAGAAGAATATTGTTGATACCTGCCATACTTTGCCTTTTTGTCTTGTATTATTCCAACTTATGATCACCAGGTCGAACTTTTTGATATGTAGGTATAGCTATGTTTTTAAGCAAGAACAGTTTTACTTAGGTAGGTACTTGGCACAAAAATGTCATAACCGACGACGTACGTTTCAAAATGTATTAAAATACATATAAAAATAAATTTTGTGTGTTATATGTATTTATTATGTTATTACGCAGTTCGAGTCGTCACCCGTCGGTCTCAACGGAAGACCAGCGCTGACTGTTTGCAGTCAGCACATGCTGAGTTGAGGCCGGTTCGTGACAGGAAATTGTGTATTGTGCAAAATGTGTTTGTCTGATTACTTTCCTTATGTGTATAACCTGTGTTCGTACTTAATTTCTTGTCGCAAAATAAATAATTTTCATCTCATTCATTTCATAATGTTTTTCATATGTTGTAAATTTGTTAAATCTCGTTGCAGCGCAGTCGGCCGGCGCACAGCAATGAAGGTGCGCGCTCAGATTACAGGCGGCGCGCGCCGGTGGTCCGCGCGCTGCTCGCGGGGCTCGGCGCCACTCGCAGATACGCTCTAATATTGCTGCGATACTTCATAGATCATAAAGCTCAAAATATACTCTTCGGATGCGACTAATAACCGCGACACAAAGGTATGCACAGTCAAAACATCCAGCGTCAGATCGGTATCGGAAGTCCGCAGACGCCTAAAGACTTCGGCCGCGTCCGCGGCAGTTTGCACGGCTTGATGCACATTCTTACTCCAGATAGCTTTATACTGCGATATGTCCCGACCTTTATTGCTAACTAATAGAGTTACAAGAATCTTTCGGCAGCCTTATTTGAGAACCAGTTCCATTTTAGTAGAGACATGTTCTACTTCGGATCCAGTGACTTGGTGCCTGACTGTACAGTGCTCAGCTAAGTCAAAAGTTTTTTATCTATAGTATCTTGTAAGACACTTGATACTTAGTGTGCCATTGAGTATATTTTATCTTCATCCTTTGTTCAATATCTTTATCTTTCCAATATATTGCATCTTGCAGTGGAAGTCCTGCCCAGACCAGACTGGACCTAACGAGGCAGATTACGTGAGCTCTGATTAATTTGCGAAGACTCCGCTACTTGGGGACCTGTGTTGACTGTTATTGCTGCAGCTGAAGAGGTGTTACAATCAACATACAATTTTATGTATCTTTATTGCAGATTTGCAAGGATCTATGTATTCTTTTGTGTACCTACATACACAAACGTACTTAGTATGATGCCCACTGATAGTAAATTGCAAACACGTTTCCTAATATAATCGAGTGCACTGATATACTGTAGGTTGTAACTGTAAGCTTAACAACCACTAAAGCCGTTCAAAGAAATCGGTAAAATTTCCTTTGAGGCCCAGCTGCACAACGATTCTCAAACTCATTTAGTGACAAAACCATTTCACAAAAAGTCATCGTGCAAGCGGGCCTAAATCATTTTAGCGGCAGAGTGTAAGGTTATGAATAAAATTATTCTTAAAAATCCCTATATCATGAGAATGGTTAGAAAACTTACTAGTATTGCTGGCCATCAACCCGACCAAAAAGCCTTTTACCAAATGTTTCTTCTTTCCACATTATAATAAATTTTAGTGAACATATTGTTAGTTCCTACCTCAGCCCAACAAGGGGCAAGCACGTGAGTGCCGACAATGAAGCTAACAGATTGACACTCATACGTGTCTTTTTCACTTTTCCTTTGACATTGCGCTCCTAGATCGAGGTGGCTTGGTAGCAGTATGGGCAAATTTTAACAATCGAGGGATTAAATTATGAAGTGTTGACTTAAGTTTTTTTAGAGTTAACTATAAATGTGCAGGAGACATGAAGATGTGTCCAATTTTCCATTCTTGTATTATTTAAAAATCTACCTAGAAAGGGGACAATCAAAAATCATTTATTAGATGGCGATGTGTGCAATGTCTCGGAATATTTATTTATTTATTTACAGGAAGGAATATTGAATCTACAAATATAAGAAGTAACTCTCTTACTGCCAACACTTCACGGTGCGCTAAACTCAAAGACCCGCTTCCCTTCCAAGTATCGCATACAATTTTTTCTACTACTATTGTTTAATCCCGAGCAGTAGTGCGCAGACACGTTCGGGCTCGCTGATATATTGCGGGAATACCTGCCTAATTAGCTGGCGAGGGTGGCGGTGGTTCTATTTCAGGGGTTGAAGTAAAATATTCATATTTATTGATGATTTTAGTAGGTGAATGGTGAGTTCTGATGTCAACTGCTTCTAGAAAAGCCTTTTAAACCTGTAAAATAAACTGTCGTACTAAGTACTTATAAGCAAACTCTATAAAGTAATATACTTATACTTAATAATATAATAGTATATATGTAGGTATAATGAAGGAAGTGGAAAGATGTCATCAAAGAGAAGGTACTCGGAGGTGGTAGTCACGGTCCTCAGACATGAGAGATACGATTCAAGGAGGGAGGTATAATTAAAGGCACATTTTCAATATTAATTTATTTAGAAATTGTTGTAACCCTACATTCTGGGTAAGGGTACACCCGTGCTATGTTGGGTTGGTCAAATTTTCAATGTTTCGAATTGTATTGGCTCAAGATTGACTAGAATTCGCCTGGATGTTATTGTTATGTTAGTTGACCCACGATTTGAAGACCGGTTTAAAGAAATGATTTTCTATAAACCTCTTTACTGCTTAAACTTTTGCAGACCGTCAAACAGCGCAAAGTTGCGTACTTGGGTCATGTGCTCAGGCACGATAGATACGAACTATTGCAACTTATAATGATGGGAAAAATTGCGGGGAGAAGACGAGTCGGTCGCAGAAACAAGTCCTGGTTGCGGAACATTCGAGAATGGACCGGGATCAGAAGTACCGCAGAATTGTTTCGCTTGGCAATGAACAAAATCAAAAACCATCGTTAAACCTGAAAAAAGTTATCCTCAAATATGCCTCATATGATACAAAGGAAAACAAAGGGCGCGTTATTTGAGAGAACCAAATTGATTTGCGATTATCAGCGTGATAATGCGGCGCGCAGTTTGTCCGAGTCGCAGTCGCAGCCATTCGATGCAAATTCTCACATCGGCGAGAGAATAGTGTGGTCTATGTTGTGGGAGTAAGAGTTTTGTGAAATTTCATGATTATATTTATATAGTCTAGTAGGTCTCGTTTTTGTTATAAATGATAACATATTTATAAAGCAAACACAACATCAACAATGCTGTTAAGGTGATTTTAGTGGTTAGTTAATTCATGCATTATTGTTTCTTTGCTATTCTCAGTAAAAACCTTATTATCTATCGCCCAATCTTCAATCAGATAATGTTATGATCAAAAACCATTCAGATAACATTAAAGTAAATCCATCGTGATTGTTTTACCTTTGATGTTGATAACCCCGTGGCATTTCTCATGACCAACATCTTGTAACACATCGCCTTATCGTAAATCTGAGAAGCTAAACTCAATGATAACGTAGTATGCAGTTATGTCAATGATCTGTATGAGCTGAATTAAGATGTCGGTCGGATTTGGTCTGGCTATATTTGTAAACTCCTACAACCTTATCATTAC
The DNA here is from genome assembly GCA_964023185.1 of Macaria liturata. Lineage (NCBI taxonomy): Eukaryota > Metazoa > Arthropoda > Insecta > Lepidoptera > Geometridae > Macaria > Macaria liturata. The sequence continues at coordinate 12,865,482 of OZ026811.1, read as the reverse complement.
ACTATTGGACGCCTGTTGTTGAAACGTGTTCTGCTATCAATTCGAATTATCTACATTTTTTTTTTAAATATCTTCAATGTTCAGACTTTCGACCCTTTCAGCTTTATTATACGAGTGTGTATAAATGTACGGTGCCCTAACAGTTTGTTAATTAACAGTTTTTTGTAAAACCCCGCTCGCCTCTTTTCCTTGCACTACCCACGGCCGGTATGCTCGGAATGCAATATTCGCTTGTACGGTGTAGGGGCCTTTAAATAGCTATGAGAACGCATGAGGGATTACAGGACTTAGCCGCGATTGTTTCCAGAACAAGACATACGCACACACTCACACACCACATAGTACGGGGGCTAGAAGAACGTTCTAGATAAGAAAGAACCCTAACATCTAGTAGTACGGTAATTCTTATTTAATCGTTCTACGCTTAGTGTCTAAACTTGGAGTGAAATACCTTATTAATGTATTGGTCCTAATTCATCATATGAACAATAATATAAATCAATGTACCAACTAAATTTGTTCTTGGCTTACAAAACGAAAGAAAAAAAAACGGCTTTGTATTTGAAATTTAATTATTCGTATTTATCTATACTTGTTCGTTTTTACTGTACTTTACTGGTTGTGGTTGTACCACAGACATGTAGTAGATTTGTAAAGCTTTATTAAAGCTCGAGTTATAGAAGAATAATTGTATTCTGAATACAAATTAGAAGTTAAAATTTTAAAAAGTTAAACAAAAAATAATCAAATTTATATCGAAGTTAAACAATATCTCGCTTTTTATCTACCATACCTGTAAATGGTTGAGTTATCCAAATTTCCCTGTTTCCATATCCCATCCCCAAAAGGAAAATTGTTCTGTTATTAATTTGTAAGATGCAACATATTATTTGATTTCAATAAATTTATCTTATCTTATCTTATCTAGTCTTTTTAAGATAAATGTTTGCAGTTGTTTCATACAAAAATCGATCAATGTTTAGTTTCATATAAAAACTTTAAGTATTTATGAAAGTATGCTATTTCTTACGAACAGACCGACTTACATTAACAACATTAAATTCGAATATGTAATCAATAGTCACAAGAACTAATGGTTCCCTCCAACAATTACCTCATCAAATTCTATCAGATATCGCCTAGCCTTCTCAGCAAGTGCCGTCATCACATGACAGCATACTAAAGTGATTCGGACCAAAACGGTAAGTGGAAAACGCGAGTGGACTTATTTCTTTGTGTTTTAGCTTTGTTGCGTTTGGAAAAATATTTATTAATGCATTTTTCTTTATAGGGAATCTTGTCGTGGGAGTTTCTTTTATTGGCATAAGTATGCTGCTTATTTTAATAATTATAATGTTATACTTTTATTAGAAACTGCATGAGTACCTTGATGCCTTTAAGTTGACTTTGAGTTTTAAGATATTCTTATATTCTATTGCCAATGATCTTCTTCTTCTTATCGAATGAGAGTGGCCAACTCTGGTGTCGAGAGATTTTTGACCGGGCGGTCAAGGGCCTCTGATAAAAACTCAAAATGCTCAAATACGTGTTTCTGCCATTATAGTATGCTTATTTAACGTAGTAAGTCTGCCAGCCATTTAGAGTTATTTTTAACTGACTTTAAATAAGGAGGTTAACAATTCTTCTGGAAGTGTTTTTTTTCTTTAGTAGATCTCATAAGTAGATTTTAATCTATGTATTTTTAACTTGTACTTTAAGTTTTCGTTGCCATTAATATGTTTTTGTAAGTTTCTTGACAATAAATGGAAAGTACTTATATATTCAATACTTTTATGGGCCGCTATATCGTCATAGTTAATTCTTACATTCACTGCTACTTTACAAAGCTTCTATACGGTAGTTTATTCACTGACTAAACGTAATAGTACGGTACTACCATATACGAGATTATTTATACAGACTCAGAAGAATAGTACATCTCGCGACCTCGCAAGGTCTCTGAATATATCTTATAACCATTTGCTAGTTATTCACGTATCTAATGTACACGGAAAATAATTTTAACAAAAAATACATGCAGTCATTTAAGTTACATTTGTTTTTGAATGTGTGATCTTTTTTTTAATCGGTTATGATAGGCTTTGTACATACACCGTAGTACATAGTAATGCACTACGGCCTGTTACAATAATTTTAAAATATTTGCTAAATTATATGTAAATTAGTTTAGGTACTTGGCCATAAAGAAAAACTCAACAGCTGACATGATCTCAAAAACCTATTTCAATCATTATGCCTCTACTCACAAAAGTATTTTAAATATTTGAGTCACAATCGGTGTCCTACTACCTTCAGTCTGCCTATATGTCTGCCACACATGTTCACAAACAGGTAGGTTCTATACAACTATAGCCACCTATAGCCTCCTGAGGTTCCCACGCCCAGTAGTCGGGTAGTACCTGCTATGTATTCTGTGACAAGGTTAAGGTACAATTTATACAGGACTTAGTTAAGGTGTTGGTAGCAAATTTGTTTACTATAAACTACTATCATCGTCCCAAAGTGTCACCTACGTTAGTCTGGGATAAAAGTAACCTACCTATGTGAAGTATCACTATACCAAATTTTGTCCAATTTCGTTTTGCCAATTGACCAAAAAGGAACTAACTTACAAGAAAGTCATAAGCTTTCTTAGTGGTTAGTAAATATTTTTTTAATTGTGTCAGGCGTAAACTTTGCGTCGTATTATGAGTCATTGTATCACAATTGGACAGTTACGCATTTGACCACCAACAACGGAAAACTAAAGAGATGGAGCTTACTTGTATAAAATTATACAAACATGGAAGAAAGAAAGCAAGAAAGAAAATCATTTTATTCATTTATTCTCATAATCAGAACCGCTTAAAGCGAATTACTCTAATGATCATTTATTGGACCAAATAATAACTAAGAAAGTACAAACAAGAAATATTTAATCGTCGTCCGGGTGGCAACACACTGTTATAAGAAATTACTAACTTATTTTTTTATTTATTAATATAGTGAACCTAGGTGTACGTTTTTTGAACCCAATAAACGTTTTTGTTTTGTATTTAAAACTACGTTGATAAAATACATATTTGCCACAATACAACCCCAACTCAGCATAATGCTGGCTGCATAGCAATCAGCGCTGGTCTTCCGTTGGGGTTGGTGATGACGATATGTACATGTCAGATATTACTTAAAAACTTAATACCGTGTTATTACTTTTGTAAATGGTCTATAAAATGTTGCAATATCAATAAACGGTTTCATAACGAGAATAGTTGCCCATAATAGTTATAGTGTATTAAAACCGCTAGTTAAATCTGCTTCGTTGTGGAGAAGAATTAGAGATAATGGATATGACATACACATGCTTAAGTTAGTGAGACTAAGTGATAAGCTCATGTCTCGTTATGATGTGTAGGTAAGTAATCTCGTTAAGTTGTCAAATAAATAAATAAATAAAATAATTTTATTTCGAACTAAGTTAATATCAATGAATATAATACACAGTAACGAATTATTTAAAAATTATGTACATTAATTTATAATAAAATTCTAAAACTCCTGGCTTGTTTATTATTTGGTATTTTAAAATAATATTTTAAAAAGTTTCCGTGAAACTTTTTGGTTCGAATCAAGTTGGTTGTGTTTATTTTTTGTACAGGTTTCCTTATACATATGAGTGAAACTTCGTTCCCGTACTAAGAAAGAAATCTCCTCTAAATTGCTTCTGGTGAAAATCTGTTCGAGGTATATTGTAGCTATAATATTTAAATCATGACCTAACTACTTCATACATACGTAAAGACCAAGTGGCTTATAAAAAAAGATCAATTTTTTGATGATTGTTGTCTGCGATGAGTCACCACAGTCCTATCTAGTAAGTTATACATCCCATGGTTTCCGTAGCAAGCAGATTGTCGCGCCGGCGCCTGCCTGCCTGCAACCGGTGGCGCCGCCGAGGCTGCTAGTTTACCATCTTGTGGATTTAAGGTAGACTCGGATTATAAAGGGAATTAAGAGACGTTTATATGAGTCTCCTAATTTTAGTTTCTAGTTGAACAAATGGCTTAAACCTAAACTCAAGCATGAAAATCACAGCTACATCCTTGATGAGTCATCACATCCTATCTAGTAAGTCCCATGGTTTCCGTAGCAAGCGGATTGTCGCGCCGGCGCCTGACTGCCTGCAACCAGTGGCGCCGACGAGGCTGCTAGTAATCATCTTGTAGCCCATTTTGTGGGATAGAGGCTTAGAGATAAACGCGTGACAGATTTGAAAATAAATTAAACATTACATTTTGACTCCTCCTAATCAGACTTTCTAACTCTAAATACGGGTTTGCTTAACAGATAGATGATGAGCCCGAACATAATAATACTAATGATGGGATGACAATACTGACATGTATAAAGACACGCAATCGGTCCATTTTACCTAAAAACAGTATTGATGATTTCGGATATGGAAACACATTTCTGCAATGTCATGATAATGAGTATCTGAATACACAGGTGATTATTTCAAGTATACCTAGCTAGTCTATTTTAGATGTAAAAACCCGATTACAGCGTGTACTAATCAGGATATAGTCGTTTCATCGTTGAAAAAGTTGTAGCAATAGTATATTATGCAACTAGTGAATAAAGGACGTATTACGTTATTAATCTAATACCAAACTTCTTGTCGCAAATATCGACCAATCAAATCTCGAGAATTTATTTGCACCAAAGAGTTATGAATTTCGAATCTTAGCGCAAGGAGTTTGTGTAAGCATTGAAATAGAGACCGGATATATTTTTGTGTTCCAAATTCAAACACCAAAATAGTGAATAAAAACAGCAGTAACAAAAGGCAAGGCAGTGAATAAAAGGCCTTTTTATTCACTGTTTTGCGTGAATAAAATAAGCTTTTCAGATTGTTGATCGAAGCTTTTCAGAGTAGGTATGGTATAAAATTAATTTACTTCCTTAAAACAGTAATTAGCAAGATACATCTATTCATGGAAAGCGTTTACGTTAATGACGTGATGTAGATGGAGCAGCACTTACAATGACTTACATTGTCATAGAGCGGTTGAATTATGACATTTCACCGCTCCAGACGGCCGACGGTCCCGAGATACGATCGCGCGTTTATCGCAGACGCCACGCTCCACGGGAGGGGTAGATCCGAGATAAATCGCAAGATAGATCTGGGGGAAGGGAGAATGGTCGTTGCAGATTGGAATGGAAAGTCTTGTACAGACAGTCAGTAGCCTTATTAATGAGAAATATGAACTGTACTTAATCAAGCAAAAATGTTCCATGGTGCTGTACTATTTCTTTAAGAACTGTAGAGAAAATATGTCTTTTTCGGATCGTAACTCTAAAATTTTCTTCATAAAACGTAATAGTTAAATCACAAGAATTTTGTTTAAAAGTTTTGAACTCACCTTTACATGTAAATCTGTTATAATCACATGCTAGACTACAATGGTGCTTAATATCAGACAGGTTGTAAACAAAATTTTAGCATATTTACCATTGAAAGCACTTCTCTCTCTTTGAGTTGTATTTCCTCATGACTGAGAGTCGTGACTCGGGCGCAGAATTAATTCGTTAGGGGAGTTTTTTTGGGCAGATACATCGTGGCCCAGGTCCTTCCACGGAAGACGCAAGGACTTAATACGCGCTCATTTTGTGATGATTGTGTGTTCATGCTCAAACATTCATTTCATTCCACTCCATGTTACCATTCTACATAATGATGTATATCTACGGTCCGCACAATAGAGGGGTGGTCGCTTCCCCCAAGGTTAGGATGTGGTCAATTTGCGGCGATCTGATTATTCTGTTTTGTTGTTGCAAATATTCAATGAAAGGCGTTTTGGCTTGCAAAAATACTACTAGCTTGTTTCATCAAAACTGTTTGTAAGTTTAAATACTTCTAAATGTTCTTGTAATAACGGGTTTCAACGTCTTAGTACAGCATATTATTTCAACAATTAATGCTAATTTTATAATTTGTACAAAAATATTAAACTAAAGTTGCCACAGTGTGGTGAATTTCAAATCCTAAGTACCTACAGTAGCTGAAATTTATTTAACACAAACTATCGTGGAGTTCGGCTGGATACTAATAATTTAAGTAATAAATGCCCACTAAATTGCTTATGTAAAGATACTTACAGGACGGGGTCTCCAGAAATAAAACACTACATAATTCTCCAGAGTTTCATCTGCAAAGGATTTCCGCAATGTAACGCATGAATCAATATCTCATGTACGGGTGGACGTTTTCGACCACAATATTGTTACGTAGCCAGCAGTGCAAGAGCGGAAGTTTTATCGTGTCGCTAAATTCGATAATACTCGATTTTGTCGAATATTATCGACGCTGTCTTTTCTTATCTACACCTTGTCTATGGTTCGGTAACTATGATAAATTTACCGTCAAAGACCGAATGAAATCGATACACTGACATTTGAAGTTGTTTAAATCGGTTAATTTTATCAGGTTTTAAATTGACGACGATAGGCCTCGATAACTAAATGTTTGGTTTTCTTAGATAATAAACATTCTTGCTGTTTACTCATTTAATAAATAATGGGTTTTGTGATTGCGTTGGCGCTAGAGGAGGAAGAAGATACTAATAATAGTTTAGTTTTATTTTACTTACCACGAAGATTCCGTCATTTTATACTGATAAACTCTGTCTAATAACTGTTAAAAAATTATAAGAGAAGAATTTGAGCAATTTTGTTCAAATCCCAACTATCTAAATGGCTTCGCAATTTTGCCAGTGTAGTGGAAAAATATTTGACATTGATATAAGCAATTTCGTGTTTTTGACATTGACTTATTAAAACATTTTGAAATATTAATTTACCAGAGTGAACGACTCCAACCTTTTTATATTATCTGTACTAAAGCTGACCGAGGCGTATCGATCAATTTATCTACCTCTAAACATACTTCGGCACTTGCAAAATATAGATAAAGTTATCGAATTAAACTAATCGACGTCGATAGGATAAAACTTCCGCACTTGCACCGCAGAGCCTATAAGATTATTGTTCATGGAACAATTAGGTACGAGAGCCGTCGACCTGCAGTACAGAGTGGAGGCGGACTATCGTCACGGGCGCTGCGCGCGCGCCGCCACGCATGCAATTAGTGCGTCTGAGAGCCGCCGTGCGTGGAGGGGCGCGGCTGTGCTTACAAATATTATATCTTACGAAGTATGATTCTTTTTAATAAGCCTGATTAACTTTCAAAATCGTTGTTTCGTACGCACTGGACGCATCGACAGTGTAGCCATATATGACCAGCAGATGAGATGCATTTAAAGTGAAGCGCACCTGTACTGAAAAAGAACTAATTGCACTGCTAACATTTCAATTTGCAAACGTATGTGTACTGAACACAATATAAAAAAACCTCCTAGCCGTTTTAGACTACGGCAAACGTTTTCTGTACATTTAATACGACAACTTGTGTTGTCAGAAAAATAGTTATAAGAGCGTAGCTGGCATGCTCTCATATGGCTTAGATAAGAAAACAATCAGGCATCTTATTTTAAGTTAAAAGTACTGTGCAATCGACTTACTTTAACAGTCTTGTAACGTATTCTATAGTGGTAATCGTCCGAAATTTGTCTAAATGCGTACTTTTGACAACTGATTAGGGCTCACAAGCACACCCGTTTATATGTAATGCCTATTCCATTACGAAACTGAGGCGGAACAAACTTGGTAAGATAACACATCTCTACATCTACTGTTTTAATACTGGTGACTAGGTTAAGGAAAATAATAATAATAATAAAAACGTTTATTTGACCTTATTAGAAAGAAACAGGTAAGTATAGCAGTAGTGAACATAAAATTTTACTATGAGATAGGGCTTATAACTATACAATAGTTGGTGAACCCTGGACATCAAACTAGGTCATCACCTGTGTGATGATGTCCAGTTATTTCTAATAAACAACAACAAAGCTAGTTGTTATATTAAGGAGGAAAGTTATGAGTTAGTGTGGTTTTACATTGAGCAAACTTTGCACAACACAGCAACAATCTTTCCAAACGAAATCTTTTTAAACTACAGAATGATTGTGTGCTTAAAACTAAGTACCTACCTGTAGTGCCTTGATTTCAATCCAGTAAACACTATAGTTAGACACAGTTGTTAATTGTTCAATCACCAACAAGTTTTAGCAAAACAAGGTTTGGTTTGGCCTGATGCCTTAGTATTACATGTGATCCTTCGGCAACACAAACTAATAACATAATGTTTAGCAAGGACACAGGCATAGTTTTTAGTAAGTAACTATTTACATGATTAATTTTAGTGAAAAACATAAAAACAACACATTCATTGATAATAGCTATCATTTAGAGTTGTTAGCACTTAATTCATTTATTAATCAAGCTGACGTTTGGTGTTCACTCTTTCAATACATAGGTATGTATAACATTTGTATTCTGAGGTCATAGTAAAGATCTGTTTCTTTATTTTCCACTCAACTATATTCATCAATAAAAAGCAGTATTATTCAGTCAATACAAGAACAAGCCAACTGTAACTTAAATATTTTTGAATAACCCTTAAACCGTATTTAATTAAAGCTACTTTGTTTCGAAGGTGCCAACTCGTGGTTTATTTTCGCCACCTTTGTCAAACAACACCGATCCATTCATTTACGAATAACTTGAAAGGTTACCCAAACTGCAACGGCGATACCCATAGTCTAAATAATTTAGAGATTCCTACCTATTTCCGGTTCTTTTTCTATTAGATCAAATTATTTTGTAAGGCACGACGATTGATAAGAAATTAAGTTAAAATATTATTGACACATTGCAATATTTTCTTACGAAATTAAATTTACTTTTCAGTGAAGACTGTCTGAAAGTAAAGTGTTTGCAATTTTTTTATCGATATTGAGTGAGACATAATATACATATACAGTAATGTAATTTTTCAATATTGGACGTCTTTTGGATGCAAAAGTCGCCGGCAAAACCCAAACCAAGGCCAAGATTTATCGAAAAGACCTAGTTTTCTGTCTTAATAAATTAAGCTTTCTTAGAAAATGCGCGGAATTCGCGCCCAGAGCTCAACAAAAGTAAAAATATTATAATTTATGTGCGGCCATTATTTTTTAATTAACGAATTGACCACTTCGGCTACCGGAGCTCAGATTGGTTTCAAACCAAAGAAAATATAAGCCAGAGACACATATCTATCAACATGAACCAATCAGCATTTAGTCCTATGACGTTTTTGTGTACTCGGACCAATCACCAGACCATTATATGGCGTAATTACTGTAACTGATTTACCGCGTAGATTTCTTAGGCGTTTTTGCATAAATTTATCTGACACAATAAGACGTCTAGTTTAATATCTTTGTCTCTAAAATATACCTGCGAATACTTCAGATAGGAATTAGATTTGGGTCAGATGGACCTACCGCAACGTTCTCAGCTTTATTCTGCAAAGTAACACACATTGCCTAAATAAATCGGTTATTGTTTAGTTTATCTGAGCGAGTGCTAGGGAGATACTAGGACAAATAAACTGGGTTTTGTAGTCCACGTATAAAAGATTGTAAAATTTAAACACGTAATGGGTTAACGAGTATACTCGTATATACGGATTTTTTGGTTAATAGTTTATGACAGTTTTGGAGACGTCAGCATTCAAACGAAACATTTCCCGAGTAACATATAAGTTTATTTGGGCATAAAGGACATTCCATCGTAAACAGTGGATCATGACTATGACTTCCCCAGTTGAATCGATTTATTACAGTACTTGTAAATATTATATATACAGAATAATATATATACAGCTAAATTATTTTCATTTGCTACCTCATCCCATTTTAAAGCAAGAAGCACCGTATCGAGTCACTAGTCATAAATATCGAGTATATCAAAATAAACACTCGTGCGCAATCTCAATGATCGTAACATGTCCAATCATGAAAAGAGTAAAAAGGCAGGTAGTTTATCAAAGGTCCGCGCTCGCCTCGGGCCGCGCCCGAATTTTATGAAAACTGAGGTATGTATAATGGCAACTCAGACTGGCATTTAGAGGATGTGGGATACAGTACTGCAACTTCTAAATTGTATGATAATTACTAGGTTTTGTCGTATAAAAATGAGCTACCTAAATTACAATTAGATAAATAGATAGATTAACGATGAAGTCGATTCTAATGCTACAAATGGTGGTATTATCGATGAAATAAAATCTCAAATTTAAATTTAGATTTTTAAAGGTTGATCCATAACTGTCTCAGTTTATCTTACAGTTAGATATAGATTGCCTTTACACTCCTTATTATTAAAGCATTACTACAAAAAAACTATGGAGCGTTTTGAAAACCTGACACCGAAGTTAACAACTCGTACAAACTTGCTGAGTTCATGCATGTTTAAATTGTTATCAAGAGTCAGGCGCATTATTATAATAAATAAATTTTATGGACTTTTTTTTTATAAGAATCGGAAGCTTTAGTACTGTGCTTTATGTTACAGAAGCGGCAATGTGGCGAGTACAGGTGTGCGGTGGCCGTTTGGGAACTGAGGAACGCGTAGAGTCATTCTTATGGCTTTTAAAATCATTATAATCTATTAGGTAAGTTGTAGGAACTAAATGTGTGTTTGATTAGTTATTTTACTTCTTAATTTCCAATTGTCAGTAACTACATTCTTGAAATATTGCAAACTCTTAGAATGAATGAATTGAAATATTGCAGGCTCTTTTCGTATATTATTTTATAATAGCCTGTAACAAATTTATTGATATCTTCTATTTTATTAATAGTTACATCCTCAATAGTCTACATATGTTTATTGAGCTTCAATTAAAATATAAATAAATTTATGACATTTATTTGTTTGTAAATTTGTATAGGCCAATTTGAATCCCATATAACTTTACTTTACCATTTACATATATCTTTTTAGAGCGATTTGTCTTAGTTAATATTACCCTATTTTTTTTACTAAAATATAATAAAGATCGTCTCCATAAATAAATAATATAAAGCCGTCTCCACACCACTGGTGCTCCGTAATGAAGTCGCGGGTGGGTCGACACGCGACCGCCGCAGATGTCTGCCGCCTGTCTGTGCATGCACTTACTTACACTAACACACACTCACACTCATAAGTGTTGCGATGATAAGTACCGTGCAGTGACACTATAGAATAATAGGATACGCTAGGTTGTAATCTTAAGAGATATCTCTTTTTCCATACTAAAAAAATTCATTATCTCTACGCTGCAGATAAAATGAGCAGGCATTGAATTATTAGGACTTTTTGAAGCATTATTTGAATGACAGTTAATTCTCCCTCCACTCGTTAAACTTACTTTTGCCATGGTATCAAATAGTACAGCAGACGTTAAAACATCCCTTTCCAATTCGGAATGGTAACTATTAGTTTCGCCCGAATAGTAATCGTTTAACCATGTCAAAGGTGGCTTGAAACCCTCAATTTTAGAAGCCACCACTATCGAAATACCGTAGGTTCCTCTGAATTCACGTGGTCGACAGTCTAGTCAAATCAAACAAACATTTCTATTATGGCAAATTTTATGCTTTAAAAGCAAGGTATCGCCTCAACCTCTTATTTACAAGTTCATACATATATTTTCCAGTTTCTGATAAATCTCTTCCTATCTAAACCAGCCTATGTCCTCAATATAATATGCCAATGAGAGCTACAGCTAATTTTATCGGTTGAAAGCTAAAAGGATTGCCTCAATCTCTTGTATACAAGTTCATACATGTATTAATCCAGGTTCTAATGTATTCAACTGGCCTATGTCCTCAATATAATGTGCCAATGAGAGCTGCTGGCTGCTAGCTACTGGCTACTGGCAAGCATGGCAACACTGCCGACGGTCGAGTGTGGTTTATTTCGCTAGCGCCCCGGAGTAAATATAACTCGGACGATGCGCCGCCTCTAGGGAGCTACTGTTGGAAACTAGAAAAAAATCATTCAAACTGATTAATAAGAGTAACTCCCCTTTTTAAGAAGTCGGTTAAAACGCAGTTCAAAATTTGTTCCAAACATACACGTTCGATTAGTGTCCGTAATGGCTCATAATCTGCCTGATTTGCTAACTTATTTGACTTCAATGAACAATAAATGATGAAGGTATTTGAAACCTTAAGCATTAATATGCTAAAGCTAAGTTACGACTATTGCCTTTGCAAATTCTTGCATCGCTAACCATAAAATGGAATTTTCGAGCAAACTTAATTTATTTGGTGTCTCAAATTGACGAGTTACAAAAATGTAAGCCTATCCTGCTGTGAAAACATGTATCTATATGTTTTTACAGCAAGATAGGCTTACTCAACCACAGCCTGTTTGATGGTTAGCAACATTGTAGCCTAGGATGTAGCACGAAAATCTAGAAAGTTCTATTAGACGACTCTCATCTCTAATCAGCGGGGCTTCATCGAATCATGGTGGTAGTACCAAAGACTCGCACGAAGCGCTTTGCTTCTACCTTCGTAGTAAGAACAGCGAGACTTTGGAACTCTCTACCTAGAGCCCTGTTTCCAGAAAATTATAACCATATAATAGGATTTCTCCTAGGCAAACATCTTAAACTACAGTGGTGCTTAACATCAGGCAGGCTGTAGTCAAACGTTGGCTTATCCCGTGTTAAAAAAACCTCTTGGTTTCACGGGAAACAAGCCAATCCAAAATGTAACGTAGATTAAAGAAACTATTACAGTAACATTCACCCTTGTATATTACCAGTGGTACCCTCCCACTCACACTCTCGTATCGCCTGAAGTGTAGTGACGTGACTTTATCTACTTCGCGCCCTAACAAGGTATTTATAAAGGAAACTTTTGCTGTTATTGGGCAATAACATCGAGAATACGATTATATATCTCTCTCTTGGTTGCCTGGAAGAGATTGATCTTAGCGATAAAGCCGCCAATTAAGACGCTAATTTTAATTTCTAAGGTTTTTTTGTGTTGTTTTCTGTGTGGTGTTTAACTTAAGTATTTATCTATCTATCTAGAATACTAGTATTGATATCTGGATAATTTAATTCAATACTGAACTGAAACTTCAACTCATTTGATCCGTCACTTAGTCGTCTGACAGTAGGTAGTACAAAAAGTGTTCTGATTTACCTATGGCTAAAGGAAAAAGTTTTATGATATTTTTAAAAATTATCTCATTGTATCAAAAGACTCACAAAATTTTAAATAATATTTTAAAACTCTCGTCCTAACACGCTATTCCAATAAATATTAGTAAAGCTGCAAAAACGTCACCACACTACAATTTCCATTCATAAAATTCCAAAAATTTGAGTCATATTTAAAAAAAGAGTATTCCCACACCTGTGTAATTGCTACCACGTGGTGTCAAACAAAGCTTTTACACCTCTATTACAAACCTTTTATTTTAAAACTTTTGTAACAACACAGAAAAACACCCAAGTTTGCAGGTAAAAATTATGATCGGACGGACAATGGCACAAAACATTACGGCATAGATAATGCTTTCATTTTGCATCTCACTCTGGTGAATGTGAAATAAAGGAAACAAAACATAATAACAATATCTATTATGTTGTTTTTAGCGTATTATAAAGCATTATCAAGCTTGCAGGTTGTTTTCTCACGGCTTAATCATAATTTTTACACCTCTTTATGGAAACTTTCTTTCTTTCTTGTGTTATCGGTTACTGTCTTTAGCCAAAACAGATGTTTGGTCTAAATGGGTAGAGATACAATTAATGGTAATGAGATCAGATGTTTTGGATTAGTAGGTGAGCCAAATAGGTCATAAAATAATATTCTTTTGGTGCAACTAGCAGAGTGTTTCTATGGATGTAATACCTCTGAGGTAAAAGTTCAGACTTAAATTTATTCTGTTGAAATAAACATTTTTTTAACCATAGAAACATAAGGTTATATATTAATTTGAACTAAAAACTTAATGCTTCAAAAATTAACTAGATTAATACATTATACTATAGATACAACGATACAACATTTTTTTTGGGATTAAATTTATTTTTATTCACAACTTGTAAAACATAAAGTAACTGACTAATAGTATATATTTACAAGTCTTAAACATAATATTAAAATATATAATATACCTAAAATAAAATATGAAGTAAAATAAAACAAAATACAACTAAATTAATGTATGCAGTTCTTCTGTCATAAATTGATGAGTGTGAAATTTTTAAACAAACATTATCACAATAAAGACATTCAGAGATAACAAAAAACAATTATGCATGTACAAAATAGTATAATTTATTTACCAGTGGGAGAGCCGCGCGTGCGTCCCCTGGATCGACTCCCACGCACAACAAAAGGTAAGTTCCGTCCGTCGCAGGACCATTTTTTTTGGCAAATTGTTTCTAATTGCTCGTATAATAATGTATTGGGGTTCTGTAGCATTTTTTTCTGTAGCCTTGGAAAGTAAGTCGAGGTTGATTCGTAGGTACCTGCAAAGTACTACTAGGTACTTGCAAAGGCATATTTACATTCTAAATTGTATGTATGTTAAATACAATCTAGAATATGCAATTTTTAAGACGCAAAGATCATTCTTCATTCTTTACATAGTACGATTTTATTTGTGTTGATCTAAAGAAAAGTTTTGTTTTTGGTAGCGAGCGTAGTCCATTTTCCAATTCAACCGAACGAATATCTTCCTATTTAAAAAATTTTTACCACTACTCTGACTGTACATAGTGGGATTTTACGCACTGTCCTTGTTGTTAAGGGATCCCAAATCTCACCGGTCATTCATACCGGTGTATGAATGGGCCGCCTACCTGCCACCGGGCCCAAAGGAGCCGATCTATGCTTGTTTTCCATAAGACCACACTTTTTTTACACTTTTTTTGACCGGATGTGAAGCAAATTGGTGTCGGAAACCGTTAGGATTCTCGCTCATTCATTGCACTGTGAGAATGTTTGAGGGATTGTTTTTTTTAGTCCTTAGTAATAATTTAAGTACTCTACCTAGACTTTTCGGCCAAACACATCTTTCAAGAACAACGCTTGGATATTATGCTTATTTCTTAAGTTATAAAAAGTATTTTACTACTAATTCACAAAATTCTCAAAACTCAAGTCGCTCAATTGGTTTTGTAAAGAAACTTTTAAAACTTCTTTTCCTTTATTTGATTGACCATCTTACGTAATACCAAGATTAGAAAACAATGATTACTCTTTCATGAATGAAAAATTTGCAATAATCAAAGACTTCCTATGAACTCATTCAAATATAACTCTACTAGTTAAAGGCCAAAGTTTTCTTTCAAATGCAAGTTTTGGGCCTACGAGAGGTCAAGCTACGAGCTACGTCGTAGCGGCTACGGACGAAAGTGCTTGAAAACTGCCGCTACGAGGAATCACGGCTAGATGTCGATCTACGAATTACTACGACT